>CM065374.1:1442500-1462500 GCA_033032245.1 Poecilia picta
GGACCCATCAGAACCATCAGACCCATCAGAACCAGAGCTATAATGATGTGAAAAGAAGTCTGGCAGTGTTTGGAAGAACTTGGTTCTGCTCTGCATTCAGAACCAGAACCAAACACAGAGGCAGCGTTCATCTTCTATGAACAAACGTCCAGAAAACCACAAACAGGCGAAACGCTGAGTTCCTTTAATCTGATATTAAAAACCCACCAGATTGGTTTGATTCTTATTAACTGAGTAATTATTGTCTTCATTTTAATATCTGATAATAATTATTGGTGAATTTAGGAAAACATCTTGTGTTTCTTTGTTTGCTGATCCGTTTGAGATAAATTCAGTTATTTTAGCTTTGAAACAGGAAATCCTGTTACTGTTGGTTAAGATCTACATGCATCAGGTCATTATGACCATAAATCTGCCATGACTGCACTGAAAACATAGATATTATATTTTGAGTGCATGAAAGGTTTTTAATGTTTTACAAACTTTCTTAGTTTGGTTTCAACGTCGCTAATAAATAATAGATTCTGTGGTTTATGCTTTTCTGCTTTGATGTACAATTTTAATAATTGAGAAGAAATTGAGTCTTTGCTTTCTCTACAAAAACAGAAACAGGATATGGAGGCATAATTTGCTGCATCTGAAAGAACAAGAACTACATTTTGGTCCAATTCACCCAAAGGACGACATGGAGGGAGAATCAGTGCCAAAATGTGGAAGTTGGAAAATCTGATCTAGTTTTGCAGGCAGAAAAAACCCAAACGGATTTCATGTTTGAGTCAAACGTGAATGAATGTTTTCTGGTCAAATATGAGTCCATCTGTCGGGTCCAAACTGTGTCAGCAGCACGTCTACTGCAGAACGGCTGAAAGGAGACATGGAGGAGAATCAGTGCCAAAATGTGGAAGTTGGAAATTGATCTAGTTTGCAGGCAGAAAAAACCCAAACGGATTTCATGTTTGAGTCAAACGTGAATGAATGTTTTCTGGTCAAATATGAGTCCATCTGTCGGGTCCAAACTGTGTCAGCAGCACGTCTACTGCAGAACGGCTGAAAGGAGACAAGCTGCTATGGTCCAGTCAAAGCCCAGAACTTACATGGAACTGATCCTATTAAGAACGCTGTGGTTTCTTCATATATTAGGAACGCTCAGCCAAGCCGGGATTATTTTCCAGAGGTTGATCTGCATCTGATCCATGCAGTCAGAATCAGAGATCATCTGTTCTTCAGAGAGAAACACTTCTGAATGGTAATATTTTGATTGATTTGATGTTATGTGTCAGTAGGGGACGGTCCCCAGATCCTCCTGATCCAGATCCTCCTGATCCTCCAGATCCATCCTTGAACCTCCAGATCCTCCTGATCCTCCTGATCCTCCAGATCCTCCTGATACTCCAGATCCTCCTGATACTCCTGATCCTCCAGATCCTCCTGAACCTCCAGATCCTCCTGGTCCTCCTGATCCTCCTGGTCCTCCAGATCCTCCTGAACCTCCAGATCCTCCTGATCCTCCTGATACTCCAGAACCTCCAGATCCTCCTGATACTCCAGATTCTCCTGAACCTCCAGATCCTCCTGATCCTCCTGAACGTCCAGATCCTCCTGATCCTCCAGATCCTCCTGGTCCTCCAGACCCTCCTGAACCTCCAGATCCTCCTGATCCTCCAGATCCTCCTGATCCTCCAGACCCTCCTGAACCTCCAGATCCTCCTGAACCTCCAGATCCTCCTGATCCTCCAGATCCTCCTGATCCTCCTGAACCTCCAGATCCTCCTGATCCTCCAGATCCTCCTGGTCCTCCAGATCCTCCTGAACCTCCAGATCCTCCTGATCCTCCTGGTCCTCCTCAACCTCTTGGACCTCTTAACCATCCTGGTCTTCCTGAACCTCCTGCTCTTCCAGATCCAGATCCTCCAGATCCTCCTGGTGCTCCTTATCCAGATCCTCCTGGACCTCCAGATCCTCCTGATCCACCCGGTCTTCCTGGTCCTCCAGATCCTCCTGATCCTCCAGATCCTCCTGGTCCTCCTGATCCGGATCGTCCTGGACCTCCAGATCCTCCTGGTCCTCTAGATCCCCCGGTCCTCCAGATCCTGATCCTCCAGATCCTCCTGATCCAGATCCTCCTGAACCTCCTGATCCCCCTGGTCCTCCTGATCCAGATCCTCCTGGTCCTCCAGATCATCCAGATCCCCCCGGTCCTCCTGAGAGGTGAAAGTCTCGCTCAGACTCGGTGGAGCTGTGCGGCTGCAGGGGTTCTGGCTCTGGCCTCTGTAGCTGCCAGGACTCATTATGTGCCTGGGTTGAGCTGGTGGCTGTAATGAGCTTTGTGTCACTTGTGCTTAGATCAGAATCTTCTGCACACTTTCCAGACCTGAAGTAGCTGATTTGGAGACTTTGGAAATATTACATGATTTTATTACAAGATGCTACAAGGAATCATAACCTCTTAATTTTCTCAGCAGTAACTTTAAAAAGTTTCTCTGTGATTCAGATCAGCATAAAAATAATGAGATTCCAGATGAAAGGAGATGAAATGAGCAACTTTATTTGGTGCTTCTAATAAATTGTTCCACATTTAAAGTAAACCAGCCAACCAATCACACTGCAGCTGCTGGATGCACTCACACATTTACAAGCTGCTGAAGTCCAATAATAAAACATAATATAATGATGTAATTGATGCCAGATCTCCAGGCTGTAGAAAAGCTCATTCAGGCAGATCCTGGACAGACTAACACCTCCTGCTTTAATTAGGCCAGCAGCCATTCGTCCCTTCATTCTTATCAGTTGAAGCTGCTCTGTGTCAGGTTAAGCAGCTCTGGATTCATCTGCCTGCTTTCAAATGGGTTTTTAAAATCTCCTCTGCTGGCTGAGCTCTGAACCTTTAAATCCACCTTCATCAGCGGCTAAATGAAGTGCACTGGATTCCTGCTTGGTGCTTCCATTGTTTAGCTGTAATGGCAGCATTAACAGCAGCAGAGTGGAAACAGAGCTTTTGTATTAACGCTGACATGTTGAATGGGCAGAACGATCCGTCTCACTGTGGAAAGATGGAGGAACGGGTCAGACAGACGAGTCTCCAGTCAGGTCCTGGTCGCCGTCGTTCCTCTGAGGTCACTGCAGAGGAAAACGCCGCATCCCAAACGCTTCATCAGTTTAATCATTTAAACGCTGTAAAGCAGCAGCAGTGGGTTTCCTCCAAAGCTCTCTGGATCCAACATGCATGTCCGAACCATTAAGGAGAACAGAACCGGCTGTCATCACTCAGAATAAAAATTCATTTAAATGTTAGGAGAGACCATAAAACAAATGATATCTGGTGGCAGAAATGAAAATGATAACGGGAGTTAAACCTGCTGCAAATTTTAATAAAGTAGTTTGTGGCAAAAGGTTGAAGATTATTTAAATGAAAGCATACAAGTCTGATAGTTTGTAATTGCCAAAAAGGTAAAATAATATTTTTTGCTGTCATATTGTGGAGAGAGGGAAAGTAGATAGAGCAATAAAATAACTAAATATGAAAAGAGAAAAATCACGTCCAGAAAGTTCTGCCATTAAAAAGGAAAACAGTTTCCAGGAAAATTGATGCAATTCTTTGTAGTCCCCTGCTGGCCCCTGTAGTCCCTGGCCCCAGTCCCCAGTAGGCCCTTGTAGTCCCCTGCTTGCCCCTGTTCTGCTGATCCCTGGACAGACAGACACGATTCGGACCAGCCAGCAAATTGATACCGATTCAAATTTCATATCACTGTATGAAGAACTAATATTTTTCCAGCAGGGTTTCTTGTTTGAAGAACATTAGAACAAAGATGTGAACCAGGTAGTTTGGTGGAATTAGCTGCAATCACTGCACTGCACTGATCACTGTTCTCATGTCGTCGGGCCAACAGGAGCTGCAGCTTGTTATGAACAGATTCAACTTTTCCCCTGAGGAAAGACTGACAGCTCCTGACTGAACGGAGAGCGCCTGTGTGGACACTGTCACAACAGCCAGGATGATTTTACTAAATTGTTTTACTCCTCTGACAGCTGTGACACTTTCCAAAAGTTTGGACCATATTTCAGAGCAGGAACAAGTTTTTTATGGTATAAGGGGAATCAAATTATTGAAAAATACAGCAGCTCAGTTCAGAAAAATGAAGCTTAATTACAGCTCAGATAAAAATCTGTTTATTAGGCTGCTTTAAGTTAACATAAAACTTTATTTTCTATTGTGTCAGGGTGCAAAAAAGAACAAAAATAGTAGTGAGGAGAAAAATCTCTGACTTCAACACGACTAGCTGCTGAAATAAGAAAAATAAACTCTGTGTTTAATCTATCTTGGTTTTTCTTCATACAATACCAGTTATTGTTTGAAGGAAGGCATGGTGGATATCTTTATCTATGCATCTGTGTATTTATTTAAAAATGATCCTGTAAGAGTATTTTATATTAAAATAATTAGCTCCCCTGTCCCCAGTTAGCGCCTATTGCCATGTTTCTGGACCGTAACCTGTGAGTTTGGAGGAAATATCCTGTGAGCTTACAAGAAAGCACCCTGTGAACAGTCAAGCTTCAGTAAAGTACACAATTAATTTTGGAAAAATACCACAAAGATTCTCAAAGGTACCAAATATTAATAAAATATGGGAAATTAGATTTTTAGAGTTCAAAAAAACAGCCTGGAAAATCTGGAAAGGATGTTGTAAGATGCAGAAAACACTTTCAGGAAAGTTTCCTTTGGATTGGGAAAGTCCCTGTAAAAATGGCACTATGCTTATCGTCTTGATTTAGATTAGCACGTATTAAACAATTTAATTTTGTTTTTCTTTTTTCAGCACTTTAAAAACCGAGCTCTCATTCTCCCTTTCTTTCAATATTTAAACACATTTAGTTTTCAGTAGGAATCCAAGTAAAACGAGCATCTACTATAAAACACTCATCATAAAAACATCAAATTCGTTCCAAAAATAATTCTGAAACATGATATTGTAGCCAGTTTTCATTGGCTTTGTTAGCTCAGAGCTGGTGTGCAGGTTGCACTGCAGTGTTGAGCAACAGCTAATAAAAACAAAACACCTAAAGCATTCAAAGTTTTATTGCCAAAGATCTGCAGACTCCTGAATTTAAAAATCTATCTTTTGTGTGGAGTAAAACTGACCGAGGTCACGTAGGGAAGCAGCTTGTCCACACGGTGCGCTGACACAGGACACAAACCAAGTTGATCCAGATGTCAGAAAGAGTCTCCATCCCGCCGTTCTGCTCTGACCTGAGGAGGGCAGGAGGGCCGAGCCGAGCCAGGCGATCTCACGCCAACTGGGTTCCCTGTGGACACACAGCGGCATGTTGAGGTGAGGCAGAGGGTTGGACACAGCCGACCCTTTAAGGAGCTGAGGAAAGGGAAACAGGCCCAGTTGGAGCAGCTGGCCTGCATGAGGCGCCTCGTGTCTTTAATTCCTGCAGGCCAGAGCTTTTTCTCTGGATTGACCCAACAAACAAACACACATAACACTTATTTTTATCTCTGCCTGACAATAAATCAGACTAAACTCTGTTCCAATTTATTGCTGCTTCCCAAAATGACAATTCAGAAGTTTACATACATTTCCTTAGTAATTCCTTCAGAACTCGACCCAGTTTTGGTCAAGCTTCAGTTTGCTCACGTGATTCAGGAATCCGTTAATAAACAGAGGAGTTTATGGTAAAAACGGTGCAACAAGCCCAGAGCATCACAGTTCTGCACAAGTTAACAACTTCTTGGTAATATATTTTTCTACTCGCAAATCCTTTTCCCCATTTTGTTGTATATTCTTAAAGAGGTCATGTCTATTTTTGCGTACTTTTAAGGTTTGAAATGATAAATTGACTCGTTTGAGACTAAAATGTGTTTGTGATGAGTCCTTCTATGCAGAGGGGAAAACATATTTCAGGTACTTCATATCTGCATGTTCAGCCTTATGGTGGCAGAGAGGAGGCCTGCAGGTTATTTGAAACTAACAGCGTTAATTTAATTTCCACCTGAAGGACCTTACAATCCGGCTGAGCAGAATTAACCTTGTGGATTCGTCCTTTAGCTCCCTTTCATAGGAACACACCCTCAGTGTGCCGCCAATGTGTTTCCCTGGAAACAGCAGCCAACCAAACAACCCACGCTAATCTCTAGCCAAAGCGTGTAGCCAATATTTACCCTGACCTTTGACCTGAGCTCTGTGGCTGATGACTGAGGTGAGACTCCTCTCTCTGGCGCCGCCTGGAACTGCAACCTGGCAGTAAACATCCATAAAACAACATCTGTGAGACGGAAACCCAAATCCCAGAATTTGGAGAAGTTGATGAATGTAATATTTGGATAAATGCCCACGACAACAAAGGTGATGAGTAAAATATGGAAATAATTACATCAGATTGAGAAATCATTTCTGAAAAGTCAGACTCCTAATTTTCTACCATCCTGCTATGATCTTCCAAATACTCGCTTAAATAAACCTCCAGGTGAGATTAATGCTGTGACCTTATGTCAGGTACTTCCATAAATCAGAAGTCACATGATTATCATTATATAAAACAGTTATTGGAGTTAACGAGTAATTCATATTGTTTATATCTGTCCCTGAATGGCCAGCTTTCTGAGCGTTAAGGAACTCAAACATGCATATTGTAGCAACTCTTTCTGCGCTTCAACTTCCTGTTTGCTGGTTTCCATCCTCCTCCGTGAGCCAGGCCTGCGGAGAGCCGCCTTTGGACCAGGCCCACGTTTTTCAGACATTTCTGCTCCTTGGTGGCCCTGGATATGCTGAGTTAAGTGAGGTTTGCGTGAGTGAGTGAGTGAGTGAGTGAGTGAGTGAGTGAGGTGAGTGAGTGAGTGAGGGTAAAGTGGTTATTTTGTCGTCTCCACGTTTGACGCTGTGAAACAGAAAAGACAAAACACACATTGAACTTCCATTAACATCTAACCGGAGGGTTTTTTCTTCTTCTGTGTGCCCATCTTTCTCTATGCCACTATTGCGACAGACGCCCCTAGTGGTTGTATGTGGGATTTCACTGAGTAGCTGAAATGACACTGAGGAACTTATTACAATGAGAAACTAAAAATAAAAAAAATCATGTTGGGGTGCTTCTTTTAATACTTGGTGTTTTTATTACTTATCACTTATTTTTAACACATCTACACAAAGCTGGAGCTCAGATTGACACCTGAGCTCTGGCTTTCTGCAGCTCCTCCAGAGTTACCACAAGCCGCTTGTCACATAATAAACTGAACAGAACTCTGTGAAACTTTCAGACCCTTTTTAGTGATTCACTGAACCCTTTGTAGATATTTAAGAAACTTTGTGTTTTCCATTCTCTACCAGTTGTGCTGATCCATCAAAATGCATTAAAGTCTGTGGTAAGAAAATGTCAACAACTTCACTGGGTATGATTATTTTTTCAACATTCATTGGAGTTTAGCATTGCATACAGAGGGACTGATTGTTTTAGTGAATGAAGTGCTGGGTTGAGTTTAGTTTTTAACATCAGCCTCATGTTGTTCTGCAGCTCAGATCTTTAACTTTCTCCTCAGTAATGATTCCTCTTCCTCCCCAGCATCAATCTGCCTCCTCTTGATGTTGAACACAACTCTGAGTTTTCATCCGCCTGCTCCCTCTTCATCTATTAACCAGGACAGTTTAGGAGCTTTGAACAAACATCCGAGCGCTGAGACTTCACATCAGAGATGAAGCCAAGCAACAGCAGATGGATTTGTAGAATTGCAGATAAATAAATGTTTCTGCTAAATGTACAAACTACAAAAACAAATACTTGGCCAACAAGGTTTGGGCAGAAAAATATTAATGAAATCAATAAATTCCTTTTTTGTCTCTCTCTTGAACTCTGAAGCTGCTTTTACTTTTAGTCATTTCATGAGATAAATCCACAAACACTGGAGAGATGACCTTTGACCTTTGACACTCTGCCTACCCTGGGACTGATGGTTACCGATTACAACCTCCTGTCCCACGCTGATGGCTTCCTGATGCTATAACGCATCAGTTCTTTGGCCTTGAAGAGGTCATAACAAGCAGGCAGAAAAAACTGAGTTTCTTATTGGCTTCACATGATTTATTAATGTAGGAGTCTAGGAAATCTTCTGAAGCAATCTCTCAAACGTTGATTAATATAGATAAGATCCTCTTATGATTAACAGAATATGTTTCTCTTTTTGAATGACTTTAAGATGATTGTTATGATGATTTAGGGCGGAGCTACCTGAGCTTCTTTTACACACTACTGGAGGTTTGTCGTTGTAAAGATGGTGGCTCCCAAAGGACAAATTACCTTCTAATCAAACATTAATGAGCATTTGTGTTTGGACATTAATCTGTTCTATCGCCATCACTGACAGTAGTGGTTCATGTGAAACTGTTCTCACTCTGAGATTAAGACACAGTCAGAGACGCAGCATCAGCTGGAATTAAGTCAATAGGATGGAGACAAAGACAAAGAAAAGTTCAGGAATTAGAAACGTTGATTTTCATCCTACCTATTAAACTCTCACCATAAACTAGCACAACTTTCTGCTGAGGATGCAGATCTGCATCCTGTTTCACTCTGCAGGGACCAAACATCCTGCAGAAAGGAACGATTCAGCTCAGCTGCATCTTTTCTTTCTGCAAACACACCAACAGAGACAGACAAACCCCAAGATGAGCGCTTACCCACTGATACTTATTAAATATGTGCTTTATTAATATGTTCATATTAGGGTAAAGATGGAAAAGGAAGAATTCTTACAGGTGTTAATACCTTTTCACAGCACCATTTATTTAAAACATCGGTAGACATACTAATAACATGAAACTTTGTTTTGGGGAGTTTAAGTAAAAGGAGGTGAATAAAAATGCAGACCAAACACTACAATGTTTCACTTTTCAACAAAGGTGTGATTTTCCTTCCATTTCACAGTTTCCAGTCTTCAACATTTGGACAATAAAAACAGATCTGAAGTTGTCCAAAAACTCTACTGATTGCAGCCATTTCAAATTCACTGGGTTTCTTCTCCAGGCAGTAGTTTGTTTCACAGCCAAATCACATTTTGGAATAAAAAGCATCACTACTGTGAGTTTGACAGAAGGGAAGTTGTTTTTTCAAATGATTTTAGGTTTTCTTCCCAAATGTGTGAAAGCCTGTTTGGGCGGGTGCCTGCTTCATGTGGGCAGCGCATCTTCCAACAACAAAACACGCAGCTATGTCACAGACAGAGGGGGCTTTATGCAGCTTCAAAACAGAACATGTTCTGCCCAAAGCGGTAGAGAACCGGGCCAACGCTCTGCTGTAATAAAAACACTGTCTGCAGCATTTGGTTTCAGCTGAATGTTTTTGTGGATTCAGCTGGTTTTCTGACACAGTTTTACACTCAGGTGTTTATTTTCCACAATCATGACTTCTCTTCAACTTGGACTGAGAATCAAAAAGCAGGTCTACTGGTAATAGTATGTGGTTAATAAGGTCAGCATTAACATTGGGTATCAATGTGGGCCACAATTTTCATGCCGGTGCATCACAAATTGTCATGATGTGGTGGTGGTTGTAGGTGACGAGATGACGCAGGAAACCCAGGTTGTGATGAAGATGATGAATTTATTGTGAGAAGTCAAAGTCCAGAACAGGCAGCACGGCAGCTAATTAGCACACCGCTAATACCGGTAGCAACTGATCACAATAGGACTGAATCTTGTAACCTCAGGACTTCACAGTTCCACTGAGGAAACAGACTGACTGACTAACAGAATGACAAATGACGAGGAACAGAGACAACCGGAGACTAAATACACAAGAGGCAATCAAGAGAACGAGAAACACCTGGGAGACAATCAGCGGGGAAGAGCGGAGACAGAGATTCACAGGGAACAGGACTACACAGAAAACTCAAAAACAAACACACAAAACCAGGACACAAATAAATAAATAATCTTCTGTAACTTAGAAAATTAACCTGCAAAAATAACAGCTCACTTTTTGGATACAATTGGAGAAAATTACACTGAAATCTGAAACGTTTTCAATATAATTATAGAATTAATAAGCAGCAGCCAAAATGTGTATTGTCCAGATTTTAGTTTGTGTTCATCTATTTAAAGTTTTTGTGTTTATGTGACCTGCAGGATCTTTTGTCACAAACAGAAACACAGAAACATGCCAGCTGAGTCTCCTGCCCTCCGCCTGCCAGCAGGACGGTAGGAAAGAAATGTGTTTTCTGGTTTGTCTATAAATCCTTTCCATAGCGCAGTGTTCTGTGTAAGAACGGATAAAAACCAGCCACGTGGCAGAAGATGGAGATAGACAATGAAAAGCTGTCTTATTCCCTGCATTGCACCACTTTATTTAAATGTTGATCAATCAAAGACAGAACGGAAGAGGACAATTTTTTATGAAACATTCTGAATAACTTTAGTATGACAAAAAAAAACAAACAGTATAAAACTCCAAGGGGCCAATTCTTGTTCACATTTTAACTAAAGAGAAACAAAATGTTAGTTTCCAGTGAATCTAATCCAGAAACTTATACTCAAATCCAGATTTCTGAACCACAGACATTTTATTTCTGCTCTTATGTTGCAGTCCAGATGTATTTGTTCCTCATAATTATTATTAGAGAAATGTCTTCTTACAGAAACTCAAAAGAAGAAAGGGAACACAGTTTCAAGCCTTCAGCAGGTGACACTCCTTTCTCCTTTCCTGTGGAGCAATTACACGTCTCCGCCTTGTGTTGCCTGAGCTCAGCTGGCTGGTGGACATATTTCACCATATTTCTCTGTGTTGCAGGGGGATTGAGCCAAAGCGTGAAAAGAAGAAAAGCTCTGCAGCGACTAAGTTTGGTGGACTCACAGCACGACAGCTTAAACGTGTGAGTCGGGTGTTTTATGACTCCTTCACTGAACTGGAACTGTATTCACAAGAGGGCTTGTCTCTTCACATTCTCATGCTGTATGCATGCTGTCATGGCTAACGATTAGGCCGGCCTATTAGCATGCAGGGCATTATCTGCTCACAAGTGCTGTAAAAATCCACCACTATATTTTTATAAGCAGTTTTATTAAGAAGATGCTGCAAATATCCAGCATGCATCTGTAGGGAAACGCTAACCTGACGCTGTGATGCTCGTCTGATAAATAACCACGGAGCTGTTCTGATCACAGGAGCTCAGGTTAAACCGTCACCTTCCGCTAAGCAGGCTGGAGTTATTGAACCCACTCAGTGTTTAATCCTGAAACATTGCATCTGCTTTCAGTTAGCCATGTACGAATGAATGATATCCCTGGTTTGCATTAAAATTAATGAAAGCGTGTGCCACCTATTCAGCAGTAATCAGCTCAAGACACTGATGTGCAAAGGTTGAATCGTTGTTCTGTGGGACAGAATGAGCTCATCTGAGGATAATTTGCTTATCCTGAGCTAGTAAAGGTTTTTAAAACTGCAGCAATATCAGTTATCCCAAATATAACTATTAAAAATGTTGCTTATGAAATATTTCATATCAGCTTTAAGTTTTCTTCTTGTTTAAAGATTCCTTACAATTAAGCTGTATTAGGACTTGATGACATCATGTATTAACTAGCCAGAAGTATTTTTTATCCCTCTAATGCCTGTTGATGCATATTCCACACATACCAAGGATCACATTTTAAGAACTTTTCTGACATCTAGTAGTCAGAGTATTGACTTATTATGACTAATTCTGTTAATTTCCCAACCAAATATGAACATCTGTTTGAATGTTTGGTGATGATTGGACCCACATGCAGACAGGCTGAGGCAGAGACGAGAGATTTAGTGAAAAAATGAAACAAGAACTTACAAAACAATAAGGAGGACACAGTCCAGCAAGGAGTGAAAGAGGGAGAGGTGGTTAAATAACGGGAGTTTAAATGCTGGAACAATGAGCTGCGCTAATTAGAAAACAGTGCAGCTGAGAGAGAGAGACAGAGAGATTTTGATTTTTAATAGCTCATTTATTTTTCAATAAATAATCGACATATAACAAAATATGTAACAATACAAAAAACAACACAAAACAAAAAACTATACTCCACACAATACACCCTTCCATTAAAAACCCTTCCAAAGATAATTTCTTCTTCTACTACACTACAAATTACTTCTCCATAATTCCAAGTGTTACAAAAAGTATCTAAATCTGACACTGATTTATAAAAATTAAATTCAAGCAACAACCTAGATTTAACCAGGTTAACAAATACAGGAACCACATCAATATTCAGCTCTTCTTCTACCTTCGTCTTCCTACTTATGTACACGGCCATTTTATCCTGTCCTAACAAAAGTTCATCAACTGACATTTTCGCTTTTTTTGGCGTGTGAATTTAACACCACAAATAAAAACCTGTTTAGTGAAAACTTCACCATAACTGCTGCAAATAGTTCTCAAAAGTACAAAAAGACCTGACAGACGAATACAGTCAGAAAAACAATGAAACACTGTTTCTCTCTGTTCACAAAATGGACATTTTTCTCCTACAGCAGGATTAATAACAGAAATAAATGAGTTAACAGCTACAATCCCATGAAGGATCCTGCACTGTAAATCTGCATGTTTTTTCAGTAGAGGTTTATACAACGTTTTCCATTCAGGTTTGACTTCAGGTGTGAGGGAGAGATGAGTCTCCATACTGTGTCACTGTGTCCATTCAGTTAGCTTTGATTGAGAGTTACAACAATCATCCTATAGATACTTTTCCCTGAAGCTCCTTCTAGGGAGATTCCTTTACTTTGTCCCGAGTCCAATAAAGGACCAGAGCAGTTCTTGATCCCAGGAGACAGTTCGATGGATGGGAATGGGTCCAGGTGATTCGGTAACACAGAACCTTCATAAAACTCAGTCAAAATGGAAACTTGATGTTAACTCAACTTGTGTTTCCAGTAGCTCAAAAGCTGTCCAACAACTCTAACAGATTTATTCCCCAAACAAGCAGCAAGTTCCACAGGATCATCCAGTCGAGGTCCAGTCATCTCTACCAGCCTCCCAAGGCAAAAACTTCTGCAGTGTGGAGCAGTTTGGACCAGGTTGTCTCCCACACCGGACAGTCCAATAAACTCCCAAACAGAACCGGTTCCTGGAGCAGCCAGTGCAGAGATTCAGTCTGCTGCTGCCTCTCCTTCCTCAACAGAGCCACACAGAGAAAACACTCTTATAGAAACCTAGAAGAAGAGAAGAGTTCAGTTTGCTGGAGTCCATTAAAAAGAGAGGCAAATCCAAACCCAGGCCACCAAATCTCCGAAGGACGCAGCACGATATTCTCCTCCACACCAGGTCAGTGGGTCCTGTGATCAGTCTCTGAATGAACTGAAACCGAAAAGCAGCACCTCTGCTGGCCAGATGGACCAGGCCTTGTCCAACTTCCTCTCTCGGCAGAAAGAGAAAACTTTGAGGAATCCAATGAAGTTTATCCCAAAAAAATCCACCAGAACCCTTTGAACATTTGATAAAAGAGAGACTGGAGGATCAACACATCAACCGGTGCCACATGGCGGAAGAAACTAAATTATGAATAACAAGAACTCGTCCTCTATCTCAGTGGTCCCCAACCTTTTTATTACCGCGGGCCGGTCAAGACTTTGAAAATGTTGCTGCGGCCCGGGGGATGAACCGTCAGATCAGGCTTCTGCATGTTGGTGTTCCCGCTAAATCCTGAATCTGCCATGACGGGGAACGAGAGAACAACCTTTTCAATATGATAGGTAGCCAATCAGAAAGCGCGGTGACGTCAACACAGAGGGGAATCCCAAATCATAGTGCAGCAAATAGAGCAGCTGCTCCCATCGTCTTTTATCCACCGTCTTTTCTTTTTGTTACGTTTTTATTTTCTTAAAATGACTCCACAAACTATCACTATTGCTTCTACATCGTCATTCTAAATTTCCGTATAGTATGTTGGGGGTTTTGTGGATTTTCTTCTGGAACCGGTTCGTGTTTCTCCTCCTGCCTTGGAGACACGAACCGATCGAACCTGTTGGACTTTTATCAGCTCTGTGGTCACTGAGGTTTGGAGAATCGGCCGACAATCTTAAATTTTGCTGTCTAAACCAGGACCACTGACCAAACGCTCTGACTCTGGTCGCTATGGTAACGTTTATATATATATATCCCTTCAAAATAAGATACAGATGCGCCACAAAAATTAACATTTAACTTTCGTGAAAATTTTAACTCACGATAATGACTAACGG
Organism: Poecilia picta; assembly: GCA_033032245.1. Lineage (NCBI taxonomy): Eukaryota > Metazoa > Chordata > Actinopteri > Cyprinodontiformes > Poeciliidae > Poecilia > Poecilia picta. Next base: position 1,456,703 of record CM065374.1, read on the forward strand.
AGCCCTGAGCTTGTTTCCTGTAACAGACGGTTCAATCTGGGAGTGATGGGAGGCAGTGACACCTGAAGTGTTGCTTATATCCACAGCCTGATTGGTCTCTACCTGGCGAAGCAGCTTGAAGCTTCATTGTCTCATTAGCAGCCGGTCATGTTATGCAGAGCAGCTTGTAATGTGTCTCACCTACCGGTCGAGATAAATCCATCCTCCTGTCTCTCTGGGCCTTTTCCTCTTTGAAAAAGAAACTTTCCAAAGACATCTGATCAGTTTCTCATTTTGCTGCTTGTGGCTCAGCGTTGGCGCGCAAGTAACCGAGAGAATCCGGTTAGAAGATTTTCAAAATAAACGATCCTCCAGACTTAAATAATACATAAACCAGAAATATTTAATTATTTATTGCGCGGCCCGGTAGCAATTGGTCCACGGACCGGTACCGGTCCGCAGACCGGGGGTTGGGGACCACTGATCTAAGCCCAATGAGCTGGAGATTTCCAAAACATCTCTGACTAAAGTGACATTATCACTTATCAGCCTGCCAGGCACACAATACCTCTGGTCTCCGTGAATGACTGAAGACATCACTTCTCTGAGTCTGATAGCCAGGACTTTGGAAAAGATCTTGTAATCCGTGCAGAGCAAAGAGACCTTAGATCCTGTAGGTCTCCTTTCTTTGGAAGCAGAGTGACGACGGCCCGTCTGCAGCTCAGAGGCAGCCAACCTCTCTGCAGGCTATCAGTGATCACCTCCAACAAGTCTTCCCCCATCACAGACCAGAAGGACTTGTAGAAATCGACAGGAAGACCATCCATGCCAGGGGCTCCACCACACTTTAGGCTCATCAAAGCAGTGTACAGTTCCTGCAGCGTGAGCTGAGCCTCCAGTTTTTGATTGGATTCAGCCTCCACTTGAGGAAGTCCTTCGTAGAAACCATCACTCACATCCGGATTCTCCACATGTTCACTCTTAAAAAGGTTTTTATAGAAGCTGACAGCAAACTTCCTGATCTCAGAAGAATCTGAGATAGTACAACCACAGTCAGTCTTTAGAGAGTGAACAATCTTCCTTTGTCTGTTCTTTTTTTCTAGTCCAAAGAAAAAGTGAGACGTTGCATCCATCTCCGTGACATTCAGGAAACGTGATCTGACTAAGGCTCCGTTGGCTGCTGTGCCCAACAGGTTGGCCAGAACGGCCTTTTTACCTTTGAGGGAAGTTAAAAGCCCTCAATTTCCCGTAGACGCTGCCAAACCCTGCAGCTCTACTATCTGAGTCTCCAAGTCCCTCATAGATCTGGTTATGTCTCTAGTGACATTGCGAGTGAACTGTTGACACAACTGCGTAATTTGACATTTACCATAATCCCACCACTGTTGGACACAAGAAAAATCTGTCTAAGATTGTTTATGATTGATCCAGAAATACTGAAAAGCTCTTCTAAAAGTTGCATCATTTAGAAGAGCTGTTTTAAAATGCCAATAGACTCTCTGTGAACGGACATTTTTAATAAACACAGAGCAACAAACTAGACAGTGATCAGAAAAACCAACAGGAATTATTTGACAGTTTTTAAAAATATTCAAATAATGTTTAAAAGTATATATACGATCCAATCTTTCAAGGATAAAAGGTTATCTTTAGAATGACTCCATGTATTTTGTCTCTGATTCCTGTTGAAATCTCTCCACACATCTGAAAGGTCAGAGGTCGCAGCAGCTGCCTGAGCCTCTGAGAGGATCCAGCATGAGGTTCTAAGTGGTTCCTATCAAGTAACTGATTCTCAGTTAAAATCTCCACACAAAAACAAAAAGTCATTATCACTACAGTCATTTACAATATCACCTAAAGTGTTCAATAAAACCATATCAACCCCTTTAGATGGAGCATTAAGAAAAACAATATTCACATTTTCATATTTGGCTTTAACTTTTAATAATTGACCTTCAATTATTTCCTCTGCTTCACAAGAAATGGGCAAAAAATTCTTGGAAAAAATAATCCCAACCCCACGAATACAGCTGGTCTGTGGCTAAAACAGACATTCCTTCTTCCAGTCGCTCATTATCAGCAGTGCTGTGTGTCTCTTGAATTAACATTATATCAATGTTCTTTAGAGCCATAAGTTTAAAAAACTCAGCTCTCTTTTCTTCATCTCTGGCACCATTTAGATTTAATGTGCCTATTTTAAAGTCACACACTGAAAAAACGAAATAACAGAAAAAACACAAAGACATGTAAAAAAATTCTCTAAATCTACATTAGCAGTGAGTTTTTGGGCTTTGACTTTCAAGATCAGTTTCTTTAAGCGAAATATTTCCTGATCTGTTAACACATCATCGACAAAATGTCCAGTTTTCTTTGTTAAAACCCGAGAGGATTCAAAACACAATTTTAGATCTGGAAAATATTTTTCTACATTAATCCTGAACCCTTTAGTTTTTTTTTTAATTTCAGCAGGAGGACACAGATTCTGCTGATCTTGGCTCAGAGAAAAGCTGCTATCAGACTCTAACCTGCTGTCTCCTGCTTTATTTGCTCTCTTAGCTCTGAGAGCTTTAGTGCTGCTGTTAGCAGCTTCAGAACTTTTCCTTTTCTGAGACAATTTCAGCAAATCGTCATCAAGCATGTTGTCATCTTCACAAAGGCTTTCACAAAAAATGTCATCAGGTCTTTTTTCCTCTGAATCTACATCACACATATTAATGGAATGATCATGTATCATCTCACCATCAGTGGCATCAACTTCATTAGAGCATCACAGGTTACAGAGGATCGCAGCTCCTGCTGTTCTTCTACAGTTTCAACAGAGGATCACCAGGAACTACGGCTCCAGTAACATCAGGATCTGCCTCACCACCATCTCCAGTCCTCACCAACTGTGTATTCCTCCGTTTTTCTGGACACGATCGAATTATATGACCTTCTGCACCGCAACCAAAACATTTCATGTTCTCAGAAGAGGCAAAAACCATATAATTGAAACCGTCCACTTTGAAATTAAAGGACAGATTAAGGTCATTAGCTGCATCTTTAAGGATCATGAATACCTGCCTTCTGTGACACACAACATGCTTAAGAAACACAGATTTACAACCTAAAGAAACCATCTTTATGGGTGAAACTGGCTGTCCGTAGAGTGACAACCCCTTAACTAGCAGCTCGTTTTTAATAAACGGGCTGCATTTGAGATTATGATCTTTTTAGCTGGACTAACCAGCAGCAGAACCGGCGTGAAGGTTTCATGGATGACGACGCCCGTTTCAACCAACTCATTCACTTTATATGTAGCATCAAGAAAGATCAGAATCGCTCCATTCATACGGGAAGCAGATTTCACACCATCATAACCTACCAGATCTCCAGCAGCTGAAGCTGCTTCCTCCACTCAACAATTCACTGTCGGTATGAGTTTGACAGCATGACGGCGGGTCAACTTTTCAAACTCTGCACCGCCTCCAACTACAGGCATGATGCCAAACGCCAAACCAAACCGGCAGCTACAAGATACCAGACCAGCCTGGAAAACCAAAACCACTCAAAGATCAACAAACTGTACGAGGAAAAAAGTGTTAAAGAAAAAGGTAGAAAGAAGAACCAAAAAACCACTAAACCTGAGAGAGAGAGAGAGAGAGAGAGAGAGACACAGAGAGAGAGAGAGAGAGAGAGAGAGACAGACAGAGAGAGAGGGAGAGAGAAAGAGAGAGAGAGAGAGAGACAGAGAGAGAGACACAGAGAGAGAGAGACAGACAGAGAGAGAGAGAGAGAGAGAGAGAGAGAGACCCACGGAGGTGAGAAGGGAATTTTATTTTAATATAAAATAATTGTATCTGATGCCTTGAAATTGGCCTCTGTCTCTTTAAATCTTGCCACAATACAGTGATAGTAATTGCATTTTTAGATGAAGTAAAACATTTTATAAATACAAAAAAATTTAAAACCATTTTAGAAGAAAAATACTTGAATCTGTCATTGAGAAGAATTATATAATCTGTGTCTGACCAACAGATTTACACAAAAATGTGTTGAAATATTGAACACATACAGTTATAATGTCACGTACATCTGAACACACTGTGTGAACATGAACACCAAACGTGCATGAAAGGTAAATCATTGTTGTGTTATTGTGTCTGTGTTCAGAGACTTGGTCCTGACCCCCTGCTGTGCAGGACATCGTCCTCCAGAGCCGCCGACTCCCAAGTGTCTCAGTGACATTTTACCAGCTCAACTGTCTGCAGTGGCCATCAGCCGAGCTGCTTCTGTTTCTGTTCACACTTCAGGAGTTTTCTAGTTGATCTGTGAGGTAGTGACATCACTCTGTGACATCATGCAAACTGATGTCACACAGACTGATGCATTGATGTCACAAGGCTGCAGGCTTGAATTCTGAAGTCCTTATCATTGCAGAAGTGACAGAGTACGGAGAAAGATCAGTGTACAGATATCTCTACACACAAGGCATTAAAAATGACTCAATACATTTATGGATTAATGAAGAAAGTAAGAATTTTCTCGATGACAGATGAAAAAGAAGAGATTCTCCTCAAGAAAGACGAGGAACTAAACAACTTATCAGACGTCATAAAACATTTGATGGAAGAAAATGCCAGACTGAAGCAGGAGAAGACGACCCTGCAGCAGGAAAACACGGCCATGAAGAGCAGAGGCGCCACTCTGGAGGAGAAAAGCGCCATCTTGGAGGAGAAGACTACTGTCCTGGAGGAAATTAACTCTGTCCTGAAACAAAAAATCACCATCCTGGAGCAGGACAAAACCAACCTGGAGGAGACAGGAACTGCTTTGGAGGAAGTGAACGCTGCCCTGGAGCAAAAGGTCACCACCCTGGAGCAGATAAAGAAGGACCTGGAGCTGAAAAACAAGGCCCTGGAGGTGAAAAACAAGATCCTGGAGGTGAAAAACAACAATCTGGAGCAGAAAATCACTGCTTTGGAGAAGACAAACTCTTCCTTGGAGAAGGAAAAAATCGCTCTGCAGGAGGAAGGAAGAGCCTTTAAACGTATAAACACGTCGCAGAGTCAGAAAATCGCCACATTGGAGCAGGAAAACACCAATCTGGAGAGGAAACGTACCATTTTGTTTGAGATAAACGCTTCCCTGGCACAGATTAATACCAACCTGGAGCAGGAAAACGCCGCCCTGGAGAAGGAAAAGGCTGATCGGGAGAAGAAAGGCAACATCTTTCATCGTTTATACAAAACCTGCAGTTGGAACTGGAACAGTTGACCAGAGACTCTGGTCAACTGTTCCAGTGAACTGGTTTTCACTTTTGAAATGTGAAAACCAGTTCACTTCTCCAGGGCTTCATAGTGAGTCCTGTCGGTCTCCTGCTTGACCTCCAGGGCTCGATAGTGACTGCATGGAGTCTCCATGTCTGGGTTCTCTCCGGGTTCTCCGGCTTCCTCCCAAATCCAAAAGCATGACTGTCGGGTCCCTTGGGTAGATTAGTGATTCCTACCCAAGGGGCCACTAATCATATCACTAATCACGTGTTTTGCAGCTGTGCAGGTAAACAACTTGTACACAAGACTTTTTTTTAACTTGTCCGCAAATTACGAAAGAGGATCAGGGCCACCGAAAAGAAAAAAAAAAGACTTCTGACTTTAATCTGGGAAGTCTGACTTTAATTTTAGACTTCTGAGATTAAAGTCAGACTTCTGAGATTAAGTTAGCATGTTCTCCCCATGCATGTGTGGGTTCTCTCCGGGTACTCCGGCTTCCTCCCAAATCCAAAAGCACTTTAAACTCAGAATTCTGACTTTAAAGTCAGAATTATGACTTTAAACTCA
>CM065374.1:1467500-1772500 GCA_033032245.1 Poecilia picta
GAAATAGAGCCTCATGGGATAAAAGGAGAGAACTGGGACATTAATGATATGCAGACATGTTAGAGACATGGAGAGAAGAAGAACCTAATGGAATCCTATCAGACGTGTTGTGAGGCTGAAATGGATAATTAATCCATTAAACCGTCACCCTGCTCCTCCTGTTGGATTATTTAATGCCTCAGCTAGCAGACCAACACAAACACATCAACAACCTTAATCTGGACCGACTTTTCTGCAAATGATAATATCACAATGAGGATATTACTTATCTCTTCACACTGGACAAAGAAAATGGTAATTACATTAAATGACACATCATTTATCCACCAGGACATTGTTGTTGGCAGTCTTGCATTAATATTTCACCCCTGTCAGAAACCTGGAGGTTTTGAGCAGCGTCTCAGTGACAGCGCAGCAGGTCCAGTAAATTCTGGAGCAGAAAATGAGCAAACAAGCAGATTTTCCTCCAGGCTAACTGATCTGAGTCAGGCCTGTGCTGTTTGTTCCTTTAGATTTATTCTTCAGATCAACAAAAACAACACAGAGTTAGTCAGTTTCAGTTCAACTCTGGACCTAAAACACTGCAGTCAAATTCAGATTATTCTGATCAAACGTTTTTCATAGAATGAAACTAAGATTTTACACAATCTCTGTTCCTGAGTGAAGATTTCAGCTTTATAATGAAATCTTCACTCAGTATGAAGTTAAGTATCAATAATTTAACCTTCACCAAATTATAGACTGGTTTACTGATTGCTGATAGATTGCTACTGGATCATTTGGAAAAAGAACCATTTTAAAATGCATTTATTTTTAAAGGTTAAACAGTTTCACACAAAGGTCCTAGTATAAATGTCTGGCTGTTGAACTGGACCGTTCATGCTAATTTTCTATTAGCAGCTCTACCAATCTTTTACATTACCAAGGCTCATTAAAACAAATCTTTATCTTGGCTTTTTTCAGTTCTTCCTCTTTCTTTTCTCCCTCCCTGAAGCATAAGTCCTTTTTTGAGACATTGTTTTGCTAACTTAACTTCTGACTGGAGCTTTGGACGTTTGGATGCTCTGCAGCTCATGAAGCATGCAGTACCTACGGTGGCCACCGGGGGACCAAGAGCATTTTTTTTATTTGTATCCTGGAAATGATCATTTCTACATACATTATCAAATATAAATTATTGTAAAAACAAATCACTTCATAGTGAAATTGTATGTTTTTGATATTATAATGACATAGAAATTATTACTAAAAAAAAAAAAATCAGCTTCACTTAAGGGGCCCCTTAGTGGCCCCAAGCGGCGGCTCAGCTTGCTTTTGCCTTGGGCCGGCCCTGGTCCACATGGAGGTTGTTTCAGGATTATTGAACATAACATGGAGCCTTCAGCAGACGGATAGATTAAATGTGTTTAACTGGTTTAAGCAGTGATGGAAAAATATAACTTTGGGGTAATTCATAATTGTTAACTGAGTCTGAACCAGATATTTTATAAGGTTTTGTATAATTGCAGAGTTGTAGTTTCTGACACTCCTGCAAGTAAAATGAATTATGATGTTGGATGTATTGAAGATGCTCATGTGTCAACATCAGCTTGCTGACAGAAATCTCTTCATCTTGGAGGGGAAATGCATTATGGGACAGCTGGAGCCTCATTTCCCTTCAGGAAAGGGCTGATTAAGGGCATCCTCAACCATTATGCACTTGAGCGAAACATTAATAACCACTTGATCTCCACATTAAGGGACAGAAAAGGCTTTCAGGCATCCTAAAAATTGGTTTTGGGGGCTGGCCAAGGAAAATAACCTTTATATTGTTTTGTTTTCACATTACAGATGTCGCTATTAACTCGATAAGCTCTGATTGATTGATTGATCAGCATGTTATGATGGATCCAGGTAGAATTATGTCCTTTAGAAAATGTCCCAACACTGACAATGAATTTGCTCTTTTTATTTTAACTGTGAGCTAATAAATAGATTTAAATTAGTATTTGTAACAAAAATGTTAAATATGCTTTACAGTCTATAAATGACAAAAGTACTTACTCTCTGAAATAAGGACCCTGATGCTACAGAATGAACTCGGTACCACCTGCTGTTGTTGGCGCCTCTGGAAATAATGTTTAAAATAAAGAAAAGGTCATAAATCAACGTTTCATTCTGGAGACGTGACACCAGGGTTTATTTCAAATTAAACATTTCTCTTCTTCAAATAGTGGATCAGTGTTCTGGTCATACCTTCCATGCATTTCCTTCCTTTCCGGTTAAAGCTGCTCAGTGGAGCCATTACTGGATCTCATGTTTCCTTGCTGGAGCGTCAGGGATGAAATCCGGATCTGGATCTTTCTGGATCTTCTCCTGAGTGGTTCTCTGGTTTCTCCATCTTCTTTCCACAGCCAGATCAACGCTGTGGCTTCATTTGTCTCTCTAAACCTCCGTTTGGTATCAGTGTTTGTCCAGGTTGTTTGCTCTGTGTTTCTGGTGATGGATGCTGACTTGGCTCTTCCCTAATAGAGACAGGAATCAGCTAAAAGTGATACAGACGATGACTGGTTATGATTCAATACAGTTTATTTTATGAGGAAAGTGACACATTGTTTTCATATTTTAAAGGGTTTCTTCAGATTTCTACACTCAGGTGAGAGAACTGTAACATAAAGTGTTATACTGAGAGACATCTTGTTCTCTGTCCTCAGAGACAAGCTATTATAATGATAATTTCAGTTTTTCTCTCCTCTTCTGTCGCTGCATGCTCTTTTTTCCCTGCTGAACTAGGACAAGGACACAGAGACAAAGCAGTACATATTACTGTCCTACCCTGAACACACTCACACACACACACACACACACACACACACACACACACACACACACACACACACACACACACACACACACACACACACACCACAGCGTCCTGCTGGAAGGGGCTGGGAGATGAGAGAATATAGTCATTTTGTTGCAGTAGCTTCCTGTTTTATTAGGCAAAAGCAAATCATCCAAATGGTGCAGAATGCAAGGACAAATTATTCCTCCATCATGGCCACCGTCACATTTTGGAGCCAACAGAGCAGGAGTGAGGAAAACATCAGTGAAAGTATACACATATTGAATATTTGATAACCCAGATGGTTTTCTGATCATTTTAGTTGAATAAGATGGTTGTAACACTACAATGTTTCTCTATATTGATTCTGTTTAGGCAGATTAGATTATGAAAGCTTCAATATCTTATTTAAATACAACATTTGTTGCTCTAAAAACTATTTATTGGCAGGATGACTTGAAGCTTTCCTGTGTGTCATCATCAGTTGTGGTTGTCTCAAATACAACAAAATGGCCGACCTGTGCTCAAGCAGCTGAACTTTGTCTCTGCTGCACACACGACTCTCAGCTGTCACTCAGCGCTCACCTGGAGGGAACGCGATGTTAGGCAGAAAGAAATATGTTCCTTTCTAAAAGTTTTCTTTTTGGGTTTAACCTAAAGAAATGTTTGCCTAACATACTTTAAATTCTGATTTTTACAGTGAATTAGTTATTTTAGTGGAATGTAAAATATTTACAGGCTGAGTTAGTATTTATGTCAGAATATTTCTTTTTGAAGCTTTTGATCCATTCAAGCCTGTTGATGTCAGAAGCCTCTCGGTGTGTGAAGACAGAAGAGACTTCAGCTGTGAGTATTAAGCTACGTGTTGTACAGCAGGTAGAACGGGTCAAAACATGTGACTTTTTAAACTCTGGTAGTTTAAATATAAAAAGAAGATAAATGTAAGATCTTTTACTGAGTGCAAAACTTGAAAGTAAGTGAAAATAATTACTGTGAAGAATGAAAACGAGGAATCAAATTGCTTTGTAAAATTATAATGTGGTAAATGGATTATTAAGGTTCATAAGATCAATTATATCTTCTATCTTCAGTTGGTCTATGACATTCAAACTGCTGTTAGCCGACGTTCATCCAGTCTGAATGAGTTTGAGACATTTTTATACAGAAGAATATCTACACAAAAATTGGATTAAATACATTGAGGATGTGAAACATCGTTTTTGAGGGACAGCAGATGCTGTTGGTTGAAAGGCAGTCAGTTAAACTGTAGAGGTGTTTGGCACAATAACATAAAGTAACAAAACAAAATGGTTTTTGTGAGGTTTGGACTTTTGGATAAAATGTCAAAACAACAGAAAATGTTTCAGGTGAATTAGTTTGAAGACTGAGAGTCTGTGCTGCTCAGCCAACATCAGTGTCTGACCTCACCAATGTGTTTCTGTACCAGTGGTGAAACACAGGCTCCTAAATCCTACAGAGACTTTTCAAGAGGCTTGAGGTTGCTGTAGTTTAGTTCTTTAGTTCTTAATGGCCACATTCAAGTTTTCAGCGGCTGGTTCTGAAGGCCACACAGTGATTGATGGAACATAAAGAAAAGATGCACTTTTATTAAAACTCAGTGCAGTTTTGAGCTAAATATGGCAGTAACATTTTCCTGCGGTAGTGCAGAACTAACACAGACCTAACAGAAACACTCATGGAGGATGCATTAGCTGCCCTGTTTTAGTGCTGCTTTCTTGCACGCAATGGGCTTTTATGGAAGATCTGAACAAGTTGAGATACAACCTGGGATCCACAACACAGTCAGCTCACACATATGTTCGCCCACTGCAGCCTCACACCAGGAGCAGCTCCGCCTCTGCAGCTCAGCGATGCTGCAGCGTGATGAATTCATCAGAGCAGAGCAGGGCCCGGCCACACGCAGCCGGGCTCGGCCCCATCACTGTCTGTTAGCTGAACATGGGAATGAGCAGAGCTGGTGGAACATTTAAATATCTCACATGGGATGAAATCAGAGAGATGGAAAGAGGAACAGGGAGGGCGAGTCGACTCCAGAGAGGGAGAATGGAAGGTGGCAAAATGAAAGGAGGGGAAGTTCTGAGCGTCGGATCAGTTCAGTGAAGTTCAGCAGGAGAGCAGACTGAAACAGGAGAATCTGGACTGATTCGTTATTATGAAGCAAAGCAAAGTTTCTCTCACATATCGTCTCTAATCCATTATTTCTGCTTCATAGCAGTAAGATTACAATAATTTCCTGAATAATCTCTGTAGCACTCTGTTAGTTTCATGTACGGCTTAAATAAAATATGAACATTTTATCCTAATATTGTCAATGTTGTTCAAAATAAACGTATGACATTAATCTTTTAAAAAACTAACACCATTTTTTAAAAAACACTGTTCTAGTTACATATTTTCTGTGGCACCAGTTTTTAACAGTTTTAAAAACAGTATTCTGTTAATTTTCATGTCCAGAGTTTCACTTTTTATTTCTTAATTTGTGGCCAAGAAAGATGATCTTTATAAATGATCTATTAAAAACATTCCTGTGTTTCTGTGTCTTGTGAGTTGTCGCGGCTCGGCCACGTTGGTTCTGGTGTTTGTGGATTTTTATTCGTTTTGGAAGTGGAGGCGTCTCCTGGATGCTGTGAGGAGTTTCTGCTCTTACTGTTTTACCGTCTGACAGTTTTCAGGATGTGTAACTATGGCAACAAGGTGTTGATTTTACAACTCTGAACAGCTGATTAGCATCTCAAACAGCTGAAGGTTGAAAAAGAAGCTTCCTGGTTGCAGAGAGGAGGAAGTTGATGCCGTCTCTTCTACCCATCATCCTGAACCAGGATCAGATCCGACTGCAGATTTAAAAAGCAGCAGCAAAAGCAAATGAGGTGGATTAGCAGAGTTTAACTGATGGCGTCATCCAGGACATGTTGGTGTAGAATATCGTCTCTGCTGCTCAGTTATTTAGCCGTTAGCATGTCATAACAGTCCTGATTCTGTAAGACTCACAGTAAGAAAACTCCACTCAGTCATGATTGGTGTCTGAGTTTCCACAAAAACCATTAGACACTTTTTATGTACCTTATTAACTATAATACGGACATATCTGAACATAAATAAAACATTAATGAAGGTCAAAACGCCCTCTAACAAGCAGCCAGTATTTAACTTCTGTTGATATTTTTTGCTTTTGGCAGAATTCAGAGGCTGTTAAAGGTCCCTGGATGTTTCAGGCTCTCCTGATGGACGGATGATTCTTTTGGCACCAGCTGTGTTCAGTTACTGCAGTTTAAGGAAGTCATCTTTTAAATCTCCAGAAGAAGACGCGTTAAGCCACAGAAGACTGTAGTCATAAAACATTTCCATCTTAAGAGCCATTGTGTGATTGTGCAGGGAGCGCAGAGCGGAGCCGACTGACTCCACACCTTTCATGCAACACAGCGCAGCAGCACCTACTTTAAAACACCACCTGCTCTCCCTCACCGCCTCACTTCAGGATGCTTTCAGCCTGCCTTCCTGCCCCAACATCGTTTTAATGGCCCCTGCTGGAGTGGAAAGACCCCTGACATGCTGACAGCAGGCGCATGGTGCTGTGCCCCCACGGACATCCTCTCACTGTCACAACAGCTCTGCAACGCACAACAATGTAACCTTACTGGACAGATATAGATGCATGCACATTTAGAAAGTCCATTTTTGCCAATCGCATGACACCATGCATGCATCTGCTCTGCATGGCAAACACAAACATGCACACCCTGACAGTTTGACAAGACACACACCTATACAGGATGAAAACCTCTGCAGAATCCTTCACAGTGCGGTAATTATAGTAACACACTGCAGAAACGTGTGGAATCTGTGAGCCATTCAGGGATCACTCAAAATTTACCTTCACTGCTGACGAGCTCTGAGAACAAACCTGAAAAGTAGGCCAGCCAACGACAGGCTGCATTTTCTCTGCTTCTACCTGAGAGAGTGAATGTAGGAACAGAGGACACCACACACACACACACACACACACACACACACACACACACCACACACACACACACACACACACACACCCACACAACACACACAAACACACACACACACACACACACACACACAACACATACACACAAACACACACATGAACCAAAACTGCTGACATCCAGCTCTTAGTTAACCCTGTTCACTTTCAATTAAAATCATGTTGCGTGTGTGTGTGTGTGTGTGTGTGTGTGTGTGTGTGTGTGTGTGTGTGTGTGTGTGTGTGTGTGTGTGTGTGTGTTGTTGTGTATGCTACTAACCAAAACTGACCTTCAAGATGGGAGATGAAAACCCAAATAAGAATTACAAGGTTTAGTCTTTATCTTTATTGTAACTTCTAACCGATCAGTTTTGTCTCTGAATTAGAAACATTCAGTGATTTTTAGTCATTCAGTTCTGAAAGTGAACTTCATTAGATAACTGGTGTGTTGAAATTCTGGAGCTGCATCCCTCGAAGGAATCCTGCTTCCTCCGTCCTGTTACAGGGACAAAAATCTCCCTGCAATGCATCTTGGGATACGGCAAACCTGTCTGTGAAATCTGAAGAGAAGAGGAGGAGCCTTGGAGTTCGGACCACCTTCATCGTATCACAGTGTGATCGGTTCCCTGAATGCATCAATTCATTCACTGAGTCTGACACGCATCACACAAGTGTTAGTTATTGTTTGAGTGTTCTGGCTTACATCTAATGAAAGCAAAAGTTATTTCCTAAAAATATTACATCCAATAATCATGTAGACAGAAATGTTCTACTGGATCCTGGTCTGGGCTCCTGGTGCATGAATTACTGCATCGATGCAACATGGAGGAGAAAACAGAAAAGCAAAGAATCAAGGATGAAATAAATGTTAGAAAACTAAAACAAGTGGAAACTACAGAGCAAGATTAGATTTGATCCCTTAAATAAGGCCACAGGAGGGATTTGGTTTAATGCCATCCGACAAATCCCTCCTGTGGCCTCGTAAGGAACGTTTGACCTCGTCAGCCGTCAGCATCGATACGTCAGGGTAAAGTTACAGAAGCTGGAAAATGGAAGAGCTGCACATTCTTCAGGCTTTATGTGGCACAGTCACAGTTTGTGCCACGGGTTGTTGTGTTATTTCACATCCTGCCATGAGATTGCATTAAAGTCATATGTTATGATAAGATTGAACTAAACGCTTCCTCTGGGGTTTTATGTGACTATCGTACATATTTATGCTCATTTGAAAAATAGTTTAGTTTTTATATGGAACAAAACATAGAATCAAGTTTTAATTATCCAGGCAGATTCAGTTTCTAATGTGGATTCACAGCAGAGTTTATGTTGTAATCATGGGAATAAACAACTTCAAATTATTCATTACAAACATTTTCCTTTAGGATGAAATAATTGCAAAATAGCTGTGATATTTGTAGACAAGTACTATGTGCCTTAAAATGTATTCCCTGTTTTTCTAATCCATGCATCATTCAAGTGTATTTATAAACAGACTAAAATCAGGTTATGAAGTTGAACTTTGACCTCATTCAGGCAGATGTCTGACCAGCGTGGTTCTGGGGCTTCAGCTAGCAGCACAGCTGAGCTTCATCATTACCTTTGATAACAATCAATCAGCTTCTCAATGAATCGTTCAGGATAACATTCACTGGACTGTTTTGTAAATGTTCAGTTGCATAAAGTTTGACATCTGTGTTGAAGTTTTAGATATCAGCTGTTAAGGATTCAGGTAGACGTTTACAATCATGCTCTTATTTTGAAGGAGGTGAAGACTGTCTACACAGCAGTTGCATTTCCTCTCTCATGGTGGAAATCAACATGGCTGAATTTAGCATGTTAGCATTAGCTTCCTCTACTGTAATTTCTGTTGTGGAACGGAGCTTTGTGTCAGTCAAACTATCAGTACATTAGAGTTGGAGCGACTAACTTTAGTTAGCGCTGAAGAGTTCACAGTTTGTTTTCCTGGTGTAGATCTGACTTTCAGACACAAACACATTTCTAACAGGTTATCTGTAAAGAAGTCCTTTCATTCTTCAAGCTTAATGTTGTTGCTTTTTCCATCCATCCATTATTTATACCTTGTTATCATGCAGCCACACAGGAGTTGGAGAACCTGCTTCAAAGTGAGTTTAGATGGATGTTTGGGGAAATCATACCGTTGAAAAAATCCTAACTGTGTTTAAGTTTCCACCGTCTAACTGCTGATTCTTGGTAAAGTTGGACGGATTTCCTGGGAGCCCATTAATGCTCCTGTGACGCCTGCAGTAGAACTGGCCCATTTTATCACAGTGAAGCTGTCATGCATGACAGTAGGTTCACTGGTTCTATGTTCATCTTTAACATCTTAATTAGGAAAATCTTCCATAGTTGTAGATGAAGAAGTGTTAATCTAACCTTAAAAATGGCATTCTTATCCTCTGTTGGGGTTTGCATGAACACCTTTGAACTGACATTTACACCATATCAATGTGGTGGTGCGCACACACACCTACACACACACACACACACACACACACACACACACACACACACACACACACACACACACACACACACACACACACACACACACACCAGCCCAAGTACCCTGACTCATTTCTGTAAAGTGTGCCATGTGAGAATCTTCTGGGATAAAAACAGAACGCCTGTCGGATCCGTTTCTGCTTACAGCAGCAACATCTTTTCCTCACCTAAAGCTGCCGTCCGTTTATCAAAACTGTGTTAATTGTGCTGCTAGTTGCTAATTGGCCGTCAGTTTAACTTGCAGCTGTTATGACACAGTTATTCACCCAAAGCTGCTGCGCCACAGGGAGCCTGAATGCAAAGTGTAAAAAGCATCATCCTCCAGGCTTCACCAATGTTTCTCTAATATGGCAGCCAAGGAATCTTTCCTTTTACGCTTTAATGTATTCTGCAGTTTCAGACAAAAATTGCGCTTATCACCAGCAGTGTGCTCTGCTGCCTGCTAACATTATGCAAATGTGAGAGCGAAGGCTAGCACTGCTGTGTCCGCTGGTGAAGGACTCAGTTTTAGCACAACTTTCACATTCTCAGTATTTATTATGCTTTACATGTTGAATCATTCATGTACAAATTAACATTTTACAAACATGCTGGACAGAAATGTTAAAACTTGCATTAATCAGATATGAACTGAGAAGATGAACCTGCTCTGAGTGCTGGTGTAACAGAACCAATCAGCTTTCAGTTCGTTAACCAGTAAAAGTTCTGGAGGCGTTTCAAACATGGTCATGATCCTGTTTGGGTTCCTGTGCGTTCGGACCTTCTGCTCTGTCTACAGATTATTTATTTAATTCTGTTCCTGCTTTATGGAGCGGTTCTTCATTTTCCCTTTCTTTGGTTTAAAAGACGTAACAAATGATTCTGATCATTCAGTCAAACTGAATTCAGCTTTACAAGAGACAGAAGACGTTTGTGTTGCTTTAAGTTGAATCAGGATAAATAGTATAATGTTTATTATCTGAAAAATCTGCAAATAAAGCCCAATTTAAATATGTATATCAGAATGAATTAAAAACAAAAGTGATGTATTTAAATGAATTTGTAGTTATCACATATATACAGCTGTTGTAAATGGTGAGTTTAGCTCACAGTCCTAATCTGATCATGAAATTCATTAATACTTTGAACAGTAAGATGCTGTTTTTTACATGATGCTCCTGAAGTAAGCACAGCTCACCCTGGAGTCACTCAGTTCTGCACTGTGTGAAAAACAGACTATTTTTAGGGAAACGTAAATATTTAATGGATAAAAGACGAAGGTATAGTGACTTTCTTTATGGAATCTGGTATAGAGGGATTATGCCTCTCTAACTTTAAACTTCCCTGAAACGCCTTTGCATTCAGATTACATTGAGAAATATAAGATTCAACTGGATATTTTTTGTCATCTTAATTTAGTTGTTTTTGATGGAAGGTGATTTTGCAGAGCTGTCAGTCTGCAGCTGAGCTCAGTGAAAGATTTCTCCCAGACCATCATACAATAACAGCCTGAATACCGTCTTTAGATAAAGTGGGTGACACTGAAGGCTGAGTCAGGATCAGAACGGTGAAGAGGAGCAGAACCTCGCTGGGCTGAATGACCAACATTTCGACTTCAGGAGGAAAAACCATTAAAATGTGTGAACATGAGTGTTTGTCCTGTAAACAGGAACAGATGCAATAATTAGTATGCTAACTGGTGATGGAGGCCATGACCTAAATGCAGAATTTTAGATGTTATTTATGACCAAACATTTACATTTAACAACCAGTTGTTGTTAAATGTAATGAATGGTGAACTGCTCGGGAGGTTTAGGTGGTTGTTAAGAGAAGAAAATATTTAACCTTAAAAACCTTTTGACTCGTGTATTTCCTCCTCTGCCCGGATCCATTGAAAGTGATCATTGCATCAGCTGAACTTACAAGACAAGACAACTCGGTTTCCACGTGCAAAGGCATAACGACATTTATTAAACAAAACAACAAATGAAACTAACAGAACTAAATGAAATCAGGAATATTTACCTCATCCGACAGACATCAACCAAAACGTCAGACAGAGAAACTTCCCACCGCACTGGATGTTCCTCCGGAGACCCATTTCGATCTGAGGATTCAAAGTTCCCGGTTCCCCTCTTTTAACGGGTGGGCGTGTTTTTCTCCTTCGACGCAGTACTGAACTTAGGGGAGCGTTCTTGGCGAGGTTTCATTTTGAGAACAAGTAACAACATTAATTTTGCCTAATTATTGAAGTCATGGTTAAATTTTACAACTAACTTATTTTAAATATATTTTCTTAACATGGTGAACTGTGAACAAATTAATTCATTTGAAACTGAACTGAATTTAAAACTAGTTATTGACCTTTCATAGCAATTTTTTCTGTAATTTAAATGTTTGTGTCATGGCTGATGTATTCCCAGTGTGAGCAACACACTCTGACAGAAAAATGAAGAGAAATAAAGATCTTTAAATAGCAGCTCCGTTTCTCTGTCCTGTCTTCTGGGAATTATTTTCCACTTTGCAGAGGCATGGAGGCTTTTGATAACAAAGATGCCTTCTTAACCCTGGCAGATAATAGGCTGCAAATTGGGTTTAAGTAGTGAAAGTGTTGCTCCGTTTTAACAAGGCGATTCTTCAGTGCAGAAGCTTGGCAGTGGATTCAGAACCAATCTGCAGAGCACTTGTGTCCTAACAGCCAAAGTGTGAAATAATATTATTGTTTAAATAAACCGTTAACAGAGAGGAACCTTCAGATGGAGGGAACCAAACAAGAAAAACTGAAACTCATTAATTCAGGGTAACAAGACTGAGTCCAAAATATGAGAAAAATTAATGAGCAACAGTGAGAAGCAAGAAAACAAATTTAACTTGATTAACTTGTTTATGTTTATTCAGTGGGAACAGTTTCTAATAAACCATGATGAGGTTAGATCAGCCTGTCATGAGTAGAGGTGGGGAGGATAAGCACAGGAGACCCAGATGAAGAAGAAGATGATGATGAATTTATTGAAGGATGTAGCTCATAAACAGTCCAGTCAGGCAGCACAGCAGGAACAATAGAACACAGCTAATAACCGGGAGCAACTAGGAGACTGAATACGGGAGCTAAGGCTAACCAGGACTTAAACAGTGCGACTGGAGAGCTGGAGTAAGATGTACGACATACGACAACGATCCGACAAGAGACAGAGACAACTGGTGGACTTAAATACACATGGGGTAACCAAGGGAACGAGACACACCTGGGAACAATCAACGGGGAAGATGGAGAGACGGAGACACAGAAAGGAAACCAACACAGAAACCCTAAAGATAAATACACAGAAACACAGATCATGACTCAGTCAGGTTTTCACTGAAACATTCATTTGTTTTTGTCCAGGTGTTGAATTATTGTGTTCATATTCACAACACTGAAAACTTTACAGTACCCTGGAAATGATCCAATAAACCTTGTGTTGGCTTTGCTGCTGCTACATCTCTGGACAAGCTGGACTTTATTTGTTTGGTTGTATTGGGTGAAACATCAGAACTTTCTACAAATTCTGCTGTAACCAGTGATTAACTGTCTATGAGCAGAGCTGTTATTATCTATGTGAATAGGAGATTGAATCATCAAAGCAGCTTTATGAAATAATAGTTTGCAATTTTATTCACATAAAAAAACTGGTGTTTTTGCATTTTGTCAGTTGTTTATTCTTTGTTCCTCCTGGAGGACATTTGTCTGTTTCTTGAGCAAATCGGTTACTTTTGTATTTCTCTCATATAGAATGCCTTACACAGTTTTATTTATGTATGCTGTTACTGTGATTAATTTTATAATTTTCTTTTATGAGCGGCGTCTATTGATGCCCCTGGTGCCCTACCCCTCACTAACACTAAGAGTCACTGCAGAGATGTTAGAAGAAGAATCCCACAGCAGACCTTTAATCTGAGCACATCAGATTCTCCCACAGCAAACAGTTACATCCTGATGTACTTTAAAAATAACATCTAGAACCAAACGGCTGACAGGAGAAACAGCAGATCATCCAGGAGAGACTCAGATCAACCTGCTGGGTTTCATTAACATTTCCATCTGAATAATGACTGAACTTAATGTGAGGATCAGCTGGAATGGATGCGGCTGGATTGACTGGGCAGTTTTTGTAAAGTTTCTTGATATGAAAATTGTTATGAAATCAAACTGAACTGAATGGAGTCAGATTAGTTTTTATTGGAAATTATCTTTCTAATAAATCTGTATGTAAATATCTGTCAGATACTCAAGTGAAATGAAGAGGCTTCTTTTTCTTTCCTCTTTTTCTTATCCCGGAGTCAGTTTGGAGAGCGTTTGTAGGAAGACGCTTCTTAAATTATAATCAATTTTAAATAACCCATGGGATGCTGAACGTCGCTGGTTCCGTGCTTCCCTTCTCTCTGCTTCTCACACAAACCTTCTTTCAGAAGCACAAAAGCGGACCTCTCAATCACTTCCTGTGATCATCAAAGTCAGCACTTGAAACCGCAGCCTGTCCAGATCTTTCTCCTCACAACTCAAACCTGACTTTGTTCTTTTCTTTCCTGCTTCTGTTCACTCCTGTGATTTAGCTCTCATTGTTTGTGCCAATATTGGAATATAAAAGTACGACTCTGGCTTCATAAAAAGAGTTTAGAATATAAATAAAAGCCTTCGCAGACACATGTAGCATCATGTTCAGACCACATGGTTAAAGTTTGTACATGACCCAAATGTACCTCGCAGTAGTACATAAACATACTGTATATATGTACATTCATAAATACCCCACAACACACCAACATGTCCCACTGTGTACCAGTAGCTTCTCCTGTAAACTAACTGTAACAAAAACCAGTGCTGACTCGGAGGTGGTGGGTCTTTATGTCCAGTTAATTAATACGTTTCATTAACATAACATCTACATTGTTATTGGGTAAATTTATGGTTGTAAAGGTGAATTTATGGAAAACGTTCAGTTAGTTTGATAGAAGTGGAATCACTTTGACTTCTTGGCTCTGTGTTTCTCTGGTCTTTGACTAGGCAGCTCACTAGGAGGTTATTTTTCTCTTTGCTGCTATTATCAGAGAATAAACAGGAAATTATTAAAAAATACATGAATAAAAGGCATGCAAAGCAGGAATTAATAAGACTGCCTCACAGCGTCAAGGTCTAAGGTTGAAATCCGGCTGCGGTGCCTTTGAACATGTTTTCCTGGAGCAGACCCGGCTCTCCGCTGGTTCTGTGGATCCCTCCTACACGCTACACATTTTTCTATAATTAAAAATTTCTACTTCTTCTTCTTCTTTGGGGTGAGTGTGTGAATGATTGTATTTTCACTGAGATGGACCGGTACAGAACCACTTCACACTTTAAATGAAGCCCTAATAAACATTAGATTGTTATTTGGAGAGTTAACAAGTATGATTAAAGCTCCAGAGTCTTTAAATCAGTTATTGAGCTGTTGGTCAGCATCTGATAAACCAACGGGAGGCAGAGAAGTAAACCATCTTCTGTTATCTGCTTCCCTTCCTCTCCAACTTGCTCTTTTATCTCCTCCCTTCTTCTTCTGCTCTCTGCCTCTGTTTTTGGAGCTCACACACCGTTAAATAATTAAGTTGCAATAAATCCAACTGTCACATCAGGTTTTCAGACGCCATGCGTTGCGTGCAGAGACTCAGCCAGCAGAAAGTGAGCCTGTGTGTTTCAGAGCAGGAGAACCAAACAACATGCTGCAAAGGAAAACTTTATTGCTGTCCCCCTCGTCCCAGATATATCTCACTCCAGTGTGTTTGGCTATCCATGACACGCCTCGTCCTTAAAGGCTGCCTCTGTAACCCGTCCAGAACCCAGAACATACGATGTGTGTGAAGAATGGAACGGTCTGCCAGAAACTCCTTTTTTTATGGGTTTGTTGTTTCGTTGCAGTCGGATGTTTGGCTGCACAGAACTCAAACCCAAACTCAGTCCTGATGCTCATGGATCCAGACTGACAGCAGAGGAACCAGAAACCTGAACAAACTCCAGTAAGAAATTAGTTATAGATTATATTTTTAACGGGTCTTCAACCAGCAGGTTGGAGCAAAGTGTAATGTTTGCCATAGCAGAACTCCTCATCATTCCTGGACCTTCTAGAAATGTGGACAGCTGTGCTTACTTTAGCATTAGCATCTGTTAGCATTGAGATGCTAATTTAAGCTTGAATAGCGTTGCTGACAGGCTAACTCCTTTTAGCACAACATAAACACATTAGATCGGCTGAGACTTTTGTATGTAAAACAAAATCCGTAAAAATTGCATGAAAGTCAATGTAATGAATGAGTCAGAAGTTAAATTCCCGGCTGTAGTTTAAGTTCATACTGTGAGGTTTCTGTGATGCTTTACTGCCTTTTGTTACAAGATGCTGAACTGGGTTCTCTAAGGAAGTGAAGCTCAAACTGCATCCGATCGATGAAATCTGCCAACTGTCCTTAACTTGCTCCACTGATTTAATCTGATGTGCAGTTCTTTGTTTTTGTGATTTCACATTTGGTATCCGTGGTAACGGGCCCATTTTTCAGCTTCATTAAAGCACAAACACGCTGCGTTGGGCCGTTGCAGCTGAGCTTTGAGTTAAATGAAGCATCAACGGTTAGCAAATGTTTTCACTCTCTGGGGTTTAATTACATTCAGTTGGAGTTTAACGTTTCAGTTAAACACGTCTGCAGATAAATGTAGGTTTGACTTTTATTTGATCTAATATTCCTGTCAGCTGATCATGCTGGTATCATAAAAAGCAGCTTTGAAACATTTCATATGTGATATATTTAATTATTTAATAGATAAAATATAAGTAAAGGTAAATAAAGTTCCCTTCATCTCTGAGTCAGGATTCATTCAGAGGATTTGCTGCAGTACTGGTGACCCGCCTCAGGCCCGATTCATTAGTGCCATCCCATAATACTCTAGAAGCTCTTTTGTGATTAATGGGGAAGAAGATTCAGTAACCTGCTGCGATTCTGATCCCAGTTTTCACACTGGCCTCAAAACATGTTGCCAATGGAGCAACGTGTCACTGCAGGCCGTTTCCTCAGGACCAGGACCAGAACCAGGACCTGGACCAGGACCAGGACGAGAACCAGGACCTGGACCAGGACCAGGACCAGAACCAGGACCAGGACCGCCAGGACCAGGACCAGGACCAGGACCAGGACCAGGACCAGGACCAGGACCAGGACCAGGACACGGCAGGACCAGGACCAGGACCAGGACCAGGACCAGGACCAGGACCAGGACCAGACAGAACCAGGACCGGACGCCAGGACCAGGACCAGACCAGGGACCAGGACCGGACCAGGACAGAACCAGGACTGGACCAGGACCAGGACCAGAGAACCAGGACCAGGACCAGGACCAGGACGAGAACCAGGACCTGGACCAGGACCAGGACGAGAACCAGGACCTGGGACCAGGACCAGGACCAGACCAGGCAGGACCAGGACCAGGACGGACCAGGACCAGGACCAGGACCAGGACCAGACAGGACCAGGACCAGGACGAGAACCAGGACCAGGACCAGGACCAGGACCAGAAACCAGGACCAGGACCAGGACCAGGACCAGGCAACCGAGGACCAGGACCAGGACCAGGACCAGGACCAGGACCAGGACCAGGACCAGAAGACCAGGACCAGGACCAGGACCAGGACCGGACAGACAGACCAGGACCAGGACCAGGACCAGGACCAGGACCAGAGACCAGGCCAGGACCAGGACCAGGACCAGGACCAGGACCAGGACCAGGACCAGGACCAGGACCAGAACCAGAACCAGGACCAGGACCAGGATGAGAACCAGGACCTGGACCAGGACCAGGACCAGGACCTGGACCAGGACCAGGACCAGGACCAGAACCAGGACCAGGACCAGGACCAGGATCAGGACCAGGACCAGGATCAGGACCAGGACCAGGACCAGGATCAGGACCAGGACCAGAACCAGAACCAGAACCAGAACCAGAACCAGAACCAGAACCAGGACCAGGACCAGGACCAGAACCAGAACCAGGACCAGGACCAGGACCAGGACCAGGACCAGGACCAGGACCAGGACCAGGACCAGACCAGGACCAGGACAGGACCAGGACCAGGACCAGGACCAGGACCAGGACCAGGACCAGGACCAGGACCAGGACCAGGACCAGGACCAGGACCAGGACCAGGACCAGGACCAGGACCAGGACAGGACCAGGACCAGGACCAGACCAGAACCAGAACCAGGACCAGGACCAGGACCAGGACCAGGACCAGGACCAGGACCAGGCCAAACCAGAACCAGAACCAGAACCAGGACCAGGACCAGGACCAGGACCAGGACAAGGACCAGAACCAGGACCAGAACCAGAACCAGGACCAGGACAGGAACAGGACAGGATGAGAACCAGGACCTGGACCAGGACCAGGACCAGGACTGGACCAGGACCAGGACCAGACCAGAACCAGGACCAGGACCAGGATCAGGACCAGGACCAGGATCAGGACCAGGACAGACCAGATCAGGACCAGGACCAGAACAGAACCAGAACCAGAACCAGAACCAGAACCAGAACCAGGACCAGGACCAGGACCAGACCAGAACCAGAACCAGAACCAGGACCAGGACCAGGACCAGAACCAGAACCAGGACCAGAACCAGAACCAGAACCAGGACCAGGACACAGGACCAGGACCAGGACCAGGACCAGGACCAGGACCAGGACCAGGACCAGGACCAGGACCAGGACCAGGACCAGGACCAGGACCAGGACCGGACCAGGACCAGGACCAGGACCAGGACCAGGACCAGGACCAGGACCAGGACCAGGACCAGGACCAGGACCAGGACCAGGACCAGGGACCAGGACCAGGACCAGACCAGAACCAGACCAGGACCAGGACAGGACCAGAACCAGAACCGAACCAGAACCAGGACCAGACCAGACCAGAACCAGAACCAGGACCAGAACCAGGACCAGAACCAGACCAGAACCAGGACCAGGACCAGGACCAGACCAGGACCAGGACCAGAAAACCAACGGACCAGGACCAGAGACGAGAACCAGGACCTGGACCAGGACCAGGACCAGACCAGGACCAGGACCAGGACCAGGACCAGACCAGGACCAGGACCAGGACCCAGGACCAGACCAGGACCAGGACCAGGACAGACCAGGACCAGAACCAGAACCAGACCAGACCAGAACCAGGACCGAGACCAGGACCAGAACCAGGACCAGAACCAGGACCAGGACCAGGACCAGAACCAGAACCAGGACCAGACCAGACACCAGGACCAGGACCAGGACCAGGACCAGAACCAGGACCAGGACCCAGGACCAGAGACCAGGACCAGGACCAGGAAACCAAACGACAGGACCAGGACCAGGACCAGGACCAGGACCAGGACCAGGACCAGGACCAGAAACCAGGACCAGGACCAGAACCAGGACCAGCGGACCAGGACCAGGACCAGGAAGGACCAGACCAGGACAGGACCAGGACACAGAGACCAGAACCAGAACCAGAACCAGACCAAGACAGACCAGACAACCAGGACCAGGACCAGACAGAACCAGACCAGACCAGAAGACCAGACCAGGACACCAGGACCAGGAACCAGGACCAGACCAGAACCAGGACCAGGACCAGACGACCAGGACCAGGACCAGAGACCAGGACCAGGACCAGAACCAGACCAGAAACCAGACCAGGACCAGGACCAGGAACAGGACAGACAGGACCAGAACCAGACCAACAGGACCAGGACCAGGACCAGGAACCAGGACGACCAGAACCAGAACCAGGACCAGGACCAGGACCAGGACAGGACCAGAACCAGAACCAGGAACCAGGACCAGAACCAGAACCAGGACCAGACCAGGACCAGAACCAGACCAGAACCAGACCAGGACCAGGACCAGGACCAGACCAGGACCAGGACCAGACCAGGAGAGAACCAGGACCGGACCAGGACCAGGACCAGGACCGGACCAGACCAGACCAGACCAGAACCAGGACCAGGACCAGGACCAGGACTCAGGACCAGGACCAGACCAGGACCAGACCAGACCAGGACAGGACCAGGACCAGAACCAGAACCAGACCAGAACCAGAACCAGAACCAGAACCAGGACCAGGACCAGGACCAGAACCAGACCAGGACCAGGACCAGGACCAGGACCGGACCAGACCAGGACCAGGACCAGACCAGGACCAGGACCAGGGACAGGACCAGGACCAGGACCAGACCAGGACCAGGACCAGGACCAGGACCAGGACCAGACCAGGACCAGGACCAGGACCAGGACCAGACCAGGACAGGACCAGGACCAGGACCAGGACCAGGACCAGGACCAGAACCAGAACAGGACCAGGACCAGGACCAGGACCAGGACCAGGACCAGGACCAGGACCAGAACCAGAACCAGAACCAGAACCAGGACCAGGACCAGACCAGGACCAGGACAAGGACCAGAACCAGGACCAGAACCAGAACCAGGACCAGGACCAGGAACAGGACCAGGATGAAACCAGGACCGGACCAGGACCAGGACCAGGACCTGGACCAGGACCAGGACCAGGACCAGAACCAGGACCAGGACCAGGATCAGGACCAGGACCAGGATCAGGACCAGGACCAGGACCAGGATCAGGACCAGGACCAGAACCAGAACCAGAACCAGAACCAGAACCAGAACCAGAACCAGGACCAGGACCAGGACCAGGACCAGAACCAGAACCAGAACCAGGACCAGGACCAGGACCAGAACCAGAACCAGGACCAGAACCAGAACCAGAACCAGGACCGGACCAGGACCAGGACCAGGACCAGACCAGGACCAGGACCAGGACCAGGACCAGGACCAGGACCAGGACCAGGACCAGACAGACCAGGACCAGGACCAGGACCAGGACCAGGACCAGGACCAGGACCAGGACCAGGACCAGGACCAGGACCAGGACCAGGACCAGGACCAGGACCAGGACCAGGACCAGCGACCAGGACCAGGACCAGGACCAGGACCAGGACCAGGACCAGAACCAGAACCAGAACCAGAACCAGGACCAGGACCAGGACCAGAACCAGAACCAGGACCAGAAACCAGGACCAGAACCAGAACAGAACCAGGACCAGGACCAGGACCAGAACCAGGACCAGGACCAGGATGAGAACCAGGACCTGGACCAGGACCAGGACCAGGACCTGGATGAGAACCAGGACCTGGACCAGGACCAGGACCAGGACCTGGACCAGGACCAGGACCAGGACCAGAACCAGGACCAGGACCAGGATCAGGACCAGGACCAGGATCAGGACCAGGACCAGGACCAGGATCAGGACCAGGACCAGAACCAGAAACCAGAACCGGGACCAGAACCAGAACCAGAACCAGAACCAGGACCAGGACCAGAACCAGGACCAGAACCAGAACCAGAACCAGGACCAGGACCAGAGACCAGGACCAGAACCAGGAACCAGGACCAGAACCAGAACCAGAACCAGGACCAGGACCAGGACCAGGACCAGAACCAGACCACCAGAGAACCAGGACCAGGACCAGGACCAGAACCAGGACCAGGACCAGGACCAGGAACAGGACCAGAACCAGAACCAGGACCAGGACCAGGACCAGGAACAGGACCAGAACCAGAACCAGGACCAGGACCAGGACCAGGACCAGAACCAGAACCAGGACCAGGACCAGGACCAGGAACAGGACCAGAACCAGGACCAGAACCAGGACCAGGACCAGGACCAGGAACAGGACCAGAACCAGAACCAGGAACAGGACCAGAACCAGAACCAGGACCAGGAGACCAGGACCAGAACCAGGACCAGAACCAGAACAGACCAGACCAGGACCAGGACCGGGAACCAGAACCAGGACCAGGACCAGGACCAGAACCAGGACCAGGACCAGGACCAGGACCAGAACCAGAACCAGGACCAGAACCAGAACCAGAACCAGAACCAGGACCAGGACCAGGACCAGAACCAGGACCAGGACCAGGACCAGGACCAGGACCAGGACCAGGACCAGGACCAGAACCAGAACCAGAACCAGAACCAGGACCAGAACCAGAACCAGAACCAGGACCAGGACCAGAACCAGGACCCAGAACCAGAACCAGAACCAGGACCAGGACCAGGACCAGAACCAGGACCAGGACCAGGACCAGGAACAGGACCAGAACCAGAACCAGGACCAGGACCAGGAACCAGGAACAGGACCAGAACCAGAACCAGGACCAGGACCAGGACCAGGAACAGGACCAGAACCAGGACCAGAACCAGGACCAGGACCAGGACCAGGAACAGGACCAGAACCAGAACCAGGAACAGGACCAGAACCAGAACCAGGAACAGGACCCGGGTGGTGATGCATTTTGGTGACGGTCATCTGCTGCTCAGATGGACTCATGTTTCTGAATCCAGCAGAGAAAAAAAGAGACAGAAATGAAAGAAGATGTTGCATCAGTTTTTCTCCTGAAGCTCTGCAGCTTCTCTTCTTCCACCAGACATAAGGACATCAGAGCCTTTCTGCTGCCAGATCCTGAATTTATACAACTTTTCATCTCATTCAAAACATAAAGTTATAATGAGCAGAAAATTAAAACCTCCAGTCTGTTTTTGAGAAACACTAACAAACAGAGTTTTAGTTACTGGGCCTAAAACCAGAAGAGGAGCATCCAGAACCAGAACCAGAACCCGAGCTGAGCAGAAAGCTGCACATGTACAAAGACAGACACCCATAACAGGTAATGGCCCGACGAAGGAAGGAGCAGCTTTTACTGAGGCTGATGAAGGGAGTCGTTTCCAGAAGGACCATCCATTATCCTTTGTTCTGTGGAAAAACCTTTGTTTTCCTCTTTTGGTCTCATTACAGCATCTATCGCTCTGGAACAAGTTTGGAGAAACTTCATCAGGCAGAGAGCAGTAATTATTTATCGATCTTTATCGGAGAGCTCATCTGTGAACAACAACTTATTCCAATAAAGCCAAACAAACAAAAGGCTTGTTGATTAGGACATTAGAAATGGATTCACGTTCAGCTGGGAGGCAGGAACACTACAAGACACAGAGATTAATCCAGCAAGAGAAATGTGGCTCATAAATGTGCAATATAGACTTTAATGTTTTATAGACAAAGTGCTAAAACGTTGATTGACCAGCTGGTTAAATACATACAGTAAATACATTTAAATCTTTTTCTTTTTGTCACATTGAGGCAATTAAACAGACAGGAGACATTTTAAAGACTGAATTATATTTCTGTGAAGCTTTAAACAGTGAGGAGAGTTTAACTGAATTGTTGGTAACGTTGTTTTATATTGTGTTACAGCCAAGCAGCTGCAGCAGCTCAGCTCTGCTGTCCATGAACGTTTCCTCTTCCTTTCTCATCACTTTGGTGAAAACTTGAACTGCTCCATCAAAACTAGGGCTGTAGTGATACAATAATCTCACAATACGATACACGATATTCTGCCCACGATACAGTATATATTGCGATATTCAACACACAATACAATTCAATACACTTTTGTGATTTTCTGACAGATTTCAGAGGGACAGAGTGAATTTGATGACATTTTGTGACTGTTATAAAGTTTGACTGAATTAATTTAACTGAAAACTGATTAAAAGCTCCAACTACACAATACCTGGTTCTGGTTGGACACAGACTTAAAGTGGACAGCTGGACAAAATGAACCAAAGAAGTGGAGAGAAAACATGTTTCTTTTAGTTGAAACAGTCCAAACTGTAGCTGACATGCATTAGTAAAGTAAATAAAGTGAACCAAGTTCCTGCTCTGAATAGTTTGATACCTTTTTAACCTGAACATCTGAAGGAATCACTCTAAGCCTGATGACCTGGTGAAGCCAGCAGTGAGTGAACAAGGTGACAGTTGGACGTTACGATACTTAAGGATGAATATCGATTTTTTTCTAGGAAAGAAAATATTGATATATATCGCAATATCGATTTTATTATACAGCCCTAATATCAATAACGACAGAAACACCAAAATGTTACCATCAATATTTTCAATGCGCATTTGGAAGCAAATTTCAAAATATCTTCATTGTTGTTTTTAAGTTGTTTATGTGGTTCTGAGTTTCTTTGAAAATGGGAGATGAAAAAACATTTTGCTGAACAAGTTTTGATGTATGAATACAAGAGTTTAACAATAATAATGGTTGAAACAACCAAACCCCATTTTCCTTCTTCTAGTCTAATAAAATACACAGTTTTTAAACTCATTTCAAAAACCTGCAAAGTGAATGACAATGAGCCGCTCAGCTCCAACCACAGCAGCAGAGTGGAGAAGCTAATGTGAGATGAGACGGAGCTTGTTCAGGGTGAGATGCCAAAAAAATCTAACAAGTCCAAAATGTTTTGGAGTGCAAACCATCCTCACTTAAATTTTAATGTGCTTTGAGTCTCCATGCGCCCCACGCTGTTCCTCCAACTGTGAAACCGTCACTCTGCCTTTTCATGTCGGTGTTTCTCTGCACAGCCGGCAGCTTTTCAGAACGGTTCTGATCCAGTCACAGCCGGGCTTATGCAAACATGGCTGATAATACAGATACATACTTTATTCACTGACATGCATCATTTTAGTATTCATGTTCCTTTGTGCACATATCAAATGAGGTCATCATTTTCATTCAGAACCCAGAACTCAGAACCAGACACAGAACCAGAACTGACACCAGAACCCACTCAGAACCCCACATCAGAACCCAGAACCCCAGACCTGATCTCTGCTTTCCTTTGTTGAATTTCACCAGATTTCAGTCAAAGTTCCTAAATTCATATTTACCTTCATTCATAAAACAGTTAATCTTTATCTGCATGTGGCCCAAAGATCTGAACTCAAACGGTTTTAAATGTGTTCAGATAATAAAATGTTAGTTAGACAAAGTAAATTTAAAACAGTTCTGAACTGATGAAACTTTGACAATGCAGTATTTAGCAGAAGCTAATGCTACAGCGCTAACGTCAGTTCAAACTACCATCCATCTGTTTTCTAACAGCCTGGTCCCCTAGTGGGTCAGGAGGTGCTGGTGCCTCTCCAGCCAGAGGCAGGGTCACAGGTCACCAATTCAAATTAACTTTTAACATTTCCGTGTGCCATAATGTCCTTAGATACCTTATCCTTGTTTATATCTGTTCCAGTTTTATTCTATCAGCAGCTTTTATTTTTAAAGTTAGTCATGACAGCTGACTTGTTGCCATGGGATGAGATTCGGTCACATCTCAGGATTTGTAGAACCAAGAAAGTTTGATGCCTCTGCAGCCAAAAGCCTCTCTTCATTTAAAAGCCTTTCCACTGCATGGGTCAAGAACACTTGACAGGAGGTTAGAGGCTCAGAGGGTCGCAGAAGGAAAAAATATCCTCTCAGAGTTAAGCTGAACAGAATCTGATGTGCTTTCTTCATGTTCAGCTCTGTTCTGTGCATCGACTGTTCTCCTCTCCTGCCAACATCTGCTGCGCAGTAATTGCTGTCTGGAGGTGTAAAATGTTTGCTAAGTGTTTGTGTGTAAAAGAGGAACTGAGACAGAAAACTCAGTGGAAACTCTTTTCACTTATTTTGCAGGCGGCACCTGTTCAAAGGATTGGCTTTGACATGAAGTGATCAAACTAATTACCAACCATCATTTGTGCTTTTCTTTGTTCATTGAGGCTTGAAAAAACATCCTGCTAATTAGAGTCTCTTCAGTTTCACGCTGAGCAGAAAGGGTAGACTTAAACATTGAACCTGCATTTATTTACAGTTCTATAGAGACTAAATGTTTCTTACTGTCAGCAGATTCTACTTAAGTTCAACATCTTATAAACAAGGTGTGTGTTTAGGATGCAGATGAGTGTAAATACACAAAACTCCAACCGTCACATGGTATCAAACTGCAGACAGTCTGATTATGCGTCTTCACAGTTTCTAGATGATTTTCTGTGGAACGTGATTCCTCATTATTTCCAGAAAATATAAATTTTTTCCTTGGAGATTAAATTATTTAAAAGAAAATCTGCTATTGGCTGTTATTTGCCAATCGAATGGTGACATGCATTTTCCTTGTCACTGATTGGTTCATCCTCCAGGAACAGAAGTAAAGCTACAGATGTTAGCGCCTGCGGTTGTGCTAATATGTTTTCCACTGTGTTTATTAATTTGGTGTTTGAACTATTTAAATATGCAGTTATGATTGTTCTTAGAGCATCTAAGGATTAGTGGAAACTGATTGTTGCTTCTTGTTGATTTGAGGCAACAGAACCATTTAACCCGCCTGACCCGACGCAGCGCTCAGCTGATGAAACAGGAAGTGGTGTCTCTCTCTGTCATGGCAGCAGGAAGTTGACAGTCATGACATCGTTCAGTCGGACTTCATGCCAGCTGAGGCTCTTTTCTTGGTTTTCTGTCTGCTGAACTCCATCCCTCCCTGCATGGATCTGAACACAAATCTCAGAGCTGCCAGGTTTCCCAGTGGAGGTTGACCTGATGTGTTCACCTTTCCTCCAATGATGGCAGCAGGAGCAGCGAGCTGCTAGCTGGAGGACCCAAGGAGAGCGTCTCAGTTTGCTGACTGATTCTGATCCATTCTCTGATTTACTGATGTGAAGTTAATAAACCAAAATGTGAGTACTGCTGTGGTGTTCAGACTTACAGCAGACAGCAGCTGCAGCTTCACATCAGACCAACCAGGCTTCACCAGTTGAGTCAGTGCTGCAGAACGTGGAGGACGTCTGTTACGTTTCTCTCCAGGCCGACGTTGAAATGGTTTTAAATGAACCACATCTTGTTTACCTGCACAGCTCCAGGAAAAGCTCTGCGGCCATCTGAGGTTCTGCTCGCTCTAACTGCAGGTTTCTCTGTGTTAGATGTTTCCCCAGCTCTAATTCAGATGGATGTATTTCCTCTGTACCTCCAGATCCTGTTAACCATTTAATTCAGGTTTCTGCTGTGCAGCAGGGAATCGGCTAAAACATGGAACACAGTGAGAACCAGGATTTACACATAAACTGCTAAATATTTAATCAGGTATTCTGATTGGTTACTCAGAATAAAATCCTTTCTACTTTCATTTCAGAGGTGATGCTGGTCTTCAGGATGATCTCTGTCCACCACTGACTGTTTCTCACTGAATTAGTCTGACAATCAAAACCGTTTCTGCAGAAAACGTCGGTTCTGTAAGTTACAGTTTGCATCTTGAGGCTGATTTACAGAACAGACAATAAATCGGCAGTGAAGTCAGAATCAAAGTCTCATGCTGACCTTCATACGTTTCCATCCCCTGGAGCAAAACAACCAACATTTCATCAGCTGTGATGAACAGGAAGTAGAGGATTCAAACACACGTTTCAGGAGAGTTTCCTGCCCCTGGTAAGACTCTGACCCTGCAGAGGATGGAAAGTTCAGATTCAGTAAATGTTTCTTCTCCTGCTCCTGATCCAAGTCAATTAGCTTATTGATATTTTAATGAATTACTTAATTCAGTGAGGTTATGTAATTCATGTCTGGATCTCCAAATGAGGAAAACATGTGGGACACCATTAATATAAAAACACAATCATGTTTCTCCATTAAAGCCGTTTTATTGTCATAGCAGCTATTATCCTGTTTAATGTGTCTTAATGTTTCATATTATTCATCAAGATTAATACTCCTGCTGAATTCTGGTTCAGACCGGTCCAGAGGTCTTCAACCTGTGGCGCCGGCACCAAACTGACTCCCTGGAGCTCAAATGATGTTAAGGAAAAAACTAAAATGAGGCAGAACCAACTCATGTTTAAATATGGATCTAAAAATAAATGCAGGTTTTACGTTTTTGTGTTCAGTGAATCAAAGTAAACGTCTGTTTCCAAAGGTCAGGCAGCATCGCAGCTCTAATGACTCTCATCTAGTCTGAAGGTTCATCTCTTGGTCTTTCTTTGTAAAGGTTGCAGATTTAGAGACTCAGTTTTACAGACGGAGCAGAAAAACATGAACTTGTATTTCTGACGGATTCAAATTAAATATCAAACATTTGATTGGACATGTTTTCTAAACTTATCCCTCCTTGCCTTTTGGTAGCATTGACTTCTAAAAGTGACGTCTGTCTTCCTGTGAAGTTGCCATGGCGACCGCCTGCGCCTGGTCTTCCTCCTCCTCTTCCTCTCAGGTGAAGGCAGCAGCAGTTGTGTGAGGTTTGTTCACTTGTAAATCGGCTGGTTTGGGTTTTAACTAGGACCTTCTGGACTTGACCTGCCAACCTGCTTCCCTCCCTCAAACATTTCAAACCAAACCTGAAGGAGAAACTTTGTGAATCCAGCCAGACCTTCTGTGATCAGGAGTTTTCTTCAGGTGTGGGTCAGAAGCTCAGAAGAACTTCCTGCTTTCACTGAGCTGCTTGTTTCCAGCAGCAGGTCGTCTGGTTAGTGGATGTGATCGATCAAACTGTCAGCAGGAAAAATTCTTTCTGATCAAATTTCTAACATGAAAAATCTATAGAGGATATTTAATAAGGTTTTGTGTCTTCAGTGAGACATAAACCCCAAACAGCTTATTGTGTATTTATGTCTTTTTAAATAAATCTGGACTCTTTTTGCTACCAGGTGATTCAGATCATCTCTCACTGCTCCTTTCGTTCCTCTGCTTCTCTCTTTCCTCCCTCCTGTCTTTCTTTCATGACATCCTCCATCTCTCATTTCATCCCGTTTGCCTGGCCTCCTGCTTCTCTCCCTGCAGGCGTCACGCTGTGAACAGATGTGAACTGGATTATTATTATTATTATTATTATTATTATTATTATTATTATTATTATTATTATTATTATTATTTATTTATTTATTTATTTAGTGTTGGACTAAATGATTCAGTGATTTGATTAACAATCAGAAAGTTGGTCGCATATTTAAAACGGCTAATTTTCTTTTCCCATTATTTAACTTATTTAGAAAACAGATTAATTTTTTTTTTGTTATGATCTCTGATCAGGATTTTTACTTCAAGTCTGTTTTCTGCTTTCAGATCTTTTCTGATCCATTTCATCTGAATCCAGCTGTGTTTTGTTTTCCTTTTTTAAATTTCTCTGTATCATCTGATCAGCCTTTCCTTTTTTCTTTCATTCCTCCTCTCCTCCTTCATCCCTGCTTCATTTCCTGCCTCCATCTATTTCATTTGTCCTTTTGGTGTTTATTTTTCTCCTTTCTCCTCCTAAACCTCGATCGTTCTTCTCCTCTTCTCCTCTTTCCTCTTCAACTCATTTTTCCATAACTTTTCACCTGATGTCATCCAGCCTCCTTTTGCTTTCCCATCTTGGTAAATATTGTAATAAACCTTGTTTATTGTTCATATTGTCAGCAGATAAATAAGATTTAATCATACATACTTATAAAATTATTTAGTCTTAGCTTGAAGATTTTCAGCTAAAGATTGCAGTTATTTACATAAATATGGTTTTAGTTTTTATTATTTACTCTGGATCAGATTAAAATGATTCAACTGTAATGACACAATGAAGCTTAGTTCAGTTTATTACTTCATTTCAAAGGCAAAATGTACAAAACCTCATTAAAAGACTTTGTTCAGTTCAGTTGGTTTCCATAATGAGTCAGTAGATCAACTTCAGGTCACATTTTAGATTCACTCCAACAGATTGATTGATTGATTGATTGATTGATTGATTGATTGATTGATTGATTGATTGATTGATTGATTGATTGATTGATTGATTGATTGATTGATGCTTCCTGTATAAACTCTTCATTTCTCTCTCATTTGTTTATTTCCTGTTTTCTTTGTATTCATAATAAAAATCCTGTTTTCAGGTCATTATTGATGTTTGATTGGTGGAGCTTGTTGCTAAGGGATTTGCTGATATTTGATCATTTATCAATGACAACATGAATTGAATTCTAACATATTTTTATAATAACTGCAGCTATTTATTGTGAATCAATCCACCCTGAACATGCGTAGAAACTCCCACCGCAGATTAATCTTCATGTCAAGTCTTTTTATTATTTGTCAGATTTAACATATTTAATGCTTCCAGTAAATCTGCAGGGAATATTTAATAACTTAGGTCTGATTTTATCTCCAGTGAGTTTCTGAATTAGGTGAAAGAAGCTGGAAGCCTCTAATTATTCCCCCATAAAGCCAACAGCAGTGCTGAGCGTCGGAAGCCATTAGGTTCTGATTATTTTATGGGAATAATTTATCAGAGCTCAGCTTCGTTCCTCATCAGGTCATTTATAATCCAGAAATTCTTCTTGTTAAATAAAAGCAGTTTAAATGTTTCTCTCCTTATATCCAAACATCTTCTACCAAACTGGTAAAGTGTCATTAACTATGAGTTTAAAAAGTGCTTTGTATTCATGTGTAAGAACCATAAAATGTTCTTCTGTCCAAAACGTCCAGCCTGTCCTCAGATGAGTGAAGACTAGAGGAATCACAGGTTTGGGTGTTTTGTCCTGTCTGATGCAATAATTCATCCAAAATGTTTCTCTCTGCGTTGAATCGATCTGATGTCTGAGTTTTACCTCCTCAGCTGTGTTCCTGAACACATCATCTCTGTGCTGAACCTGAACGTCTCTTTGCTCCTGTGGTTGTTTCCTGGTGTTTCTGTGTTTTGGCTCGGGGCGGCTGCAGCGCAGTGATGCCACCTTTAATCTTCAAACTGAGTCATTCATTCTGAAAAACATATGTAACATTTATGAGTGCATGATTCAGAAGGTCACTGAGCTAAATTTGGTTCAGGACAAGATACTCAGAGACTCGGATCAGCAGCAGACGAGTCTGCAGATAGTTTTTCTTTTTTTTTTTTTCAGAAAAGTGAACATGTTGCTTTTTATGCTTGTGACTGGATGAGGATGTTTCCAACAACAAGTTAAGTTTCCCATCAGAGCTGCTTTGTCCAAACTTTCTCATCTCAACAGTTTCTATTGTCACTTACTGTTTGTTTTTAATATTCAGATTCATATGACCAGGTTGTACCTTTTTAAATGAATCTCCTCAGTTACATTCTTTAGTTTTCTAACTACAGTGTTTATGTTGACATCTGGATCTTAAATATTCTGATATAGATTTGAATCCTCCTGCTTTGCTGCTGTTGCTCAGCATATAAAGAATATTTCTGTTATAATCTATTTTTATTCTACATTCAGAGTTTTATCATAACAGCTTTACAGATTTAGTTCAGTATGAAAAGGACAGAAGAGCTTCAGTTACTGTGAATAATTATGATTATGGTCAGTTTTTATGTTTCTAAATGACATCCTTTAATATCCGGTGAAAGCAAAACAGATAATTTTCTGCGTTGCCATCGGTTACAGTTTGTATTTGTTACAAACACACATCATAAAGTTGAATAAAATCAGCTGTTGTGACATCTGTTCTGTTGTTCTGCATTAGATCAGCCTAACCATCTGATACGTACTCAGGGTGTGTGTGTGTGTGTGTGTGTGTGTGTGTGTGTGTGTGTGTGTGTGTGTGTGTTGGGGTGTGTGTGTGAGCTGAAAGAAGATGACAACAGGATGAAAGATGTGATGAGATGGAAACAAATGCTAAGAGCAGGTGCATCTGCAGATGGTCACAGCAAAAGTCAGGTGACACACACACACGCATGCTAACACCCACACACACACACACACACACGCAAACACCCACACACACGCACGTTTGCCCCTTTATTTCACACTGCAACAGGCTCCACATGTTTGGAAACATCAGGCATGTCGATGAGTGACGATGTTTGTTCTGCTGGTCGTATAAAATACTGATGGTTCATTGAGCTTTACAGACCCTGGAGAGAGAGAGAGACTGTGTGTGTGTGTGTGTGTGTAGGTGTGTAGGTGTGTGTGGGTGTGTGTGTGTGTGTGTGTAGGTGTGTGTGTGTGTGTGTGTGTGTGTGTGTGTGTGTGTGTGTGTGTGTGTGTGTGTGTGTGTGGTGTGTGTGTGTGTGTGTGTGTGTGTGTGTGTTGTGTGTGTGTGTGTGTGTAGGTGTGTGTGTGTGTGTGTGGTGTGTGTGTGTGTGTGTGTGTGTGTGTAGGTGTGTGTGTGTGTGTGTGTTCGTGATTTTATCACCTCGTGGGGACTTCAATC
The DNA here is from genome assembly GCA_033032245.1 of Poecilia picta. Taxonomy (NCBI): domain Eukaryota; kingdom Metazoa; phylum Chordata; class Actinopteri; order Cyprinodontiformes; family Poeciliidae; genus Poecilia; species Poecilia picta. The sequence goes on from CM065374.1 coordinate 1,498,945, forward strand.
TGTTTACACACTCACGTCATGGGGACCTACTTCCTTATGGGGACTTTAAACCAAGTCCCCATAAGGAAAACCGTTTTAAATGACTCTATAAGCCTATATAAAGGTGCTGGTGAAGTTTTAGCAATGGCCCATAAAACACGTTTTTCCGTCACTTTGTGTGTGTGTGTGTGTGTTTGACTCGATGCTTCCCCCATATGGTTACACAGGGGTACTGCACCTCATTAAAATTCACACACTTTTTCCAAATATGGTTGTGCTCCGCCTTCTTCCTGGTCCCCATAAAGAAGGTTATGGAAAGAACTGGAAATTATTTGGAAAACTGTCAAAGTTCTACTTCCTCGCAGAGACTTTTATTTTTGAAACAGCAGGAAGTAGCAAATAACGAGAAGTAGCTTGATTTCTTACATGTTTTGAGCTCACTCAATGATAAAGTCGACAGCAAGACTAAGAAAATTGACTATCCAAAAAATGCGCAGTAAGTATTAAAGTTTTACTTTGTAATGTATTGTACTTAATACATTTCATTGGTGTCTGTCATGTGTGATTTGTTTGAGAAAATGTGGAGTTTAGCTAGACGAGCTCTAGCTAGGAAGCTAAGTTTTGTCATTTCGGATATCATATCTGTTTTTGTTTTTAAATTGACAGTGTCCAGTGAAAAAAATTAAATTTAATTTTAGATTAGGTAAATTCGTCGGCTCTATTGATTAAATTCGGATTAATGATGTGGTCTTGTTGTCATTAGCGCTAAATCGTGGTAACCACGGCTAACCACGTGGGACGTAGCCATGTCCCAATTAAGTAACCTTTTTCTAAAAGTTGTGAAATAACATGATATTTTAACGTATATCCATTATCAGTGAAGGTTTAAATGTCTGCTTCCAAGAAAATAATTATGTGTTACAAATTATCAGAGTGCTGATGTCCTGTCCTGCTGTTTAGTTGAATTGAAAACAAATGATAATCGTAAGGTTATCAGGTTTTATAGAACCAATCATTTGCATTTTATTTTTATGTTTTGCAGGTTAAGATGGCACAATGTAACTCATGTTTCGAGATCAGCGGAAATGTCAAAACTAGAGAAGTACATCAATGCAGTGATTTTAAGTTTATTCATCACCAAGTAGGAACAAATTCCTTCAAATTTAGTTCCACACTTTTTTTGTTATGTTGATTCTCAGTGCCAACCCTAAAACATATTAAACATTAAATAATTTGTAGTTTGTCTTATTATTATGTTTAAATCATTATAATGTTGATTCTCAATCAAATGTAACAGTGAGGCCAGATGTGCCTGTACAGTGTGTTGTGTTGACATGCGGTGTGGCTGACTGACATTTGAAGGCCACAAGTCCGTAAAACTAATGCATCAAACACTTAAATGTTGTGTATGTCAAAGTGCAGTTGCAGTGCTACATCTGAGAAAGACTTATTCCAGTGCTGTAGTTTCCTAATTTGCTAGCCAAAGCTCTCCATTGGACATTTACGGAGTCCCCCCAACACACATTAACCAGTGTTACCAAGTGTGTTAGATGCTGCAACAAAGTTGATCCCCAGAAGGACCTTTGACAGTGTGTTGGGTCCCCATAACTCATGTCTGAGGTGAGTTGGGTCCCCATAACTCAATGTCTGTAGGTGAGTTGGGTCCCCATAACTCATGTCTGAGTGTGAGTTGGGTCCCCATAACTCATGTCTGAGGTGTGTTGGGTCCCCATAACTCATGTCTGAGGTGAGTTGGGTCCCCATAACTCATGTCTGAGGTGAGTTGGGTCCCCATAACTCATGTCTGAGGTGAGTTGGGTCCCCATAACTCATGTCTGAGGTGAGTTGGGTCCCCATAACTCATGTCTGAGGTGAGTTGGGTCCCCATAACTCATGTCTGAGGTGTGTTGGGTCCCCATAACTCATGTCTGAGGTGTTTGTAACACACAAAAACCAGTTGTATTCTAATTATCAGTGAAGGCTTAAAATGTCTGCCTGTATGTGCACTTTATAGATTTTCACTGCCAAAAACTGGTCATAACAGTTAGCTGTCCTGCTGTTTATTGGCAATAAAAACAAATGTTATGAAATTTTGAGGTTTTCATGTTTTGTTTTATAGAAATGTTGATTTGCAGCTTATTTTGATGTTTTGCAGTTTAAAATGGCACCGTATCAGTCCGATGAAAGATGGAATGCATCACATTGTTTCAAGAACAAAATATCGAAACTTGAGGTGAAGTACATTAATGCAGTGAAAGGTAAGATGGCATATTTAGAAAATTCAATCAAATATGAATGACAAAGTCAAACTGTCAAGCAACCAAACATATCTGAAAATTTTAGCAACTAATTAATAAGACACTGTCCTTTGTTTTATAGAACTTGGGCTCTTTGCAAAAAGTTCAATTTACAAAGGAGAGTTTGTAAATTGAACTTTACAATTTACAAAGGAGAGTTTGTAAATTGAACTTTACAATTTACAAAGGATCCATTGATCCTTTCTCATAGAAAAAGGATCAATGAAGAATCTGAGAGGAGGAGGAGACTGTACCACCCTGCTTATGCTGCTTATGCTGCTTTTATGTTTGCATTTAAGTGGCAAGGCAAAACATGGTGGTGAGGGCTGAAATATTTACTTGGAAAAATTCTGATGAATGGATTTTGCACACGTTTTTTTATTCCTATGTTTTCTGCTTTTTATTCGTTTTTGTCCTTTAAAGCATTGATGCCTCCAGAGAAGATGGGTCACTTGATAGGCTCATAAATGATGACCAGATAACCAAAGTGCAAAATGAAAAAAATGTACGTGGACAGTAAACTCCACCTTTGTTTGTCTGCCCTTAATGACACTAAAGAGAAGAAATCACCTATGATTATGGTTGTTCGCTCTGTCCATGGATGACACAGGTAAGAAGCTTTGTAAACAGTGAAGTAATGAGAAGGATGAGAAATACAAGAATCGTCATCAACACAGAATGAAAGATTTAAAATACTTTTTAAAATTGTTTTTTAAAGACAAAATTGAAAATTTAGATTTTAAAATTTTCATAAACAAGTATATGTGGTGATCTGTGTTTTCTGTGCATTTATTTGAGGTTTTTCTGTGTTTATTAGTCTGTTCCCCTGTGAATCTCTGTCTTCCCTGTTGATTGATCCCAGCTGTGTCTCTTTTCTTTGATTACCTTCCCAGTGTATTAAGTCTTTGTCTCTTGTCGGATCCTCGTTGTGTGTACGTTGTCTTGCTCCCTGTTCCGTCCTGTGGATTTCATTATTTAACTACTTTAAGGTGAATTCATGATTCCTTTTTCCACATACTGTAACCGGTAGTGCTTATGATAAAAAAAATAAAAATATATGTGATCGGTATCGGTGATCGGCCCTCATGGGTGATCGAAATTGGCAGGAAAAACCCTGCATGGCACATCTCTAACACAGATCCTTTATATATTTAGTTTTCCTTTTTCTTTTTAAGTTCCAATGACTTGTTCAATGTGTTTTTTTACATAATGTTTCAGTGTTAATTTAGAAGATGCAGTATTTGTGTAGGCCAAAAGCAGCATTTGTCCTTTTGTTTTAAATGGAAAAACGTGAAGTGCATGTTCATCTGTAACTCCTTTAAAATAAGGTTGTTTGTTTGTTTTTTTCTTTTACAGCCACTGGGCATCTTTGTGTCTATAGTTAAATAAAAATGTGTTTTGCAATGATTTGTTTCTATGTAATCATTTTTCTGATGTTGGTGATAAGTTATTGATCATTCAGTTCAAATCTAATAAAGCAGATTGACTATTTCAGGTAATGGAACAAAGGTCCCCACTAGGTAAGTTGGTTTGTGAAATTATGCAAATATATGTAAATTGGTCCCATATCCAGTATATCCAGGTTTATCCAGGTATTATCAGGTTTATCATTTATCAGGTATTATCCAGGTTTCCAGGTTTTATCCAGGTATTATCCAGGTTTTATCCAGGTATTATCCAGGTATTATCCAGGTTTTATCCAGGTTTTATCCAGGTTTATCCAGGTATTATCCAGGTTTTATCCAGGTATTATCCAGGTATTATCCAGGTTTTATCCAGGTATTATCCAGGTATTATCCAGGTTTATTCAGTTTACCAGGTATTATCCAGGTTTTATCCAGGTATTATCCAGGTTTATCCAGGTTTTATCCAGGTTTTATCCAGGTTTATCCAGGTATTATCCAGGTTTTATCCAGGTATTATCCAGGTATTATCCAGGTTTTATTCAGGTTTTATCCAGGTATTATCCAGGTTTTATCCAGGTATTATCCAGGTATTATCCAGGTTTTATCCAGGTATTATCCAGGTTTTATCCAGGTTTTATCCAGGTATTATCCAGGTATTTATCCAGGTTTATCATATTATCCAGGTTTTATCCAGGTATTATCCAGGTTTTATCCAGGTATTATCCAGGTATTATCCAGGTTTTATCCAGGTATTATCCAGGTTTTATCCAGGTATTATCCAGGTTTTATCCAGGTATTATCCAGGTTTTATCCAGGCTCCGTCCCTAACAGGACAAGGTCTCCAACCTTGCAGCCCCAGACTCCATCCACCTGTCAAGCGAATTGTTATTTTATTTGTTTCCTATTTTTAAGTATAATAATTTTTTTAATGGATAGTGAGTCTTTAAACTTGAGTGTTTTTTTTTACTTTAACTGAATTTAATTTATTTCTCTTTATAAATATTCATACTCTCAGTGTTTCCTCACTAATTAACACATTTCCTTGGTTCCCGCCTCCAATAATTATGATTATTTTTTCACTCTTCATTTTTCATCTTCTATAAATGTTTTTTCTGTTAGTTTTGATTATTTTCAGTAAATGTTTCTCTAAGTCTCTTTCAGTTTTTAACCTCATTAAATTATTTCGCTGTATGGAATATATTTTATATTGATTTATTGATCATGGTTTTATCTGGAAACCTGTTTTAATGCTCTTCATTTATTTGTACTTTGATTGAGTTAATGCAGTTTGGATATTTGAGCAGCAGCTCAGAACATTTGCAGTAATTTTTCCTATTTTCAGGTTTTATAACATAAATAAAAGTCATGAGATCAGCTCAAAGTAAAATAAAAAGCAACAATAGAATATAATAAAAGTTAGTTCATGTTTAGCTTGTAAAAACTGGGTCCAAATTCAGTAATAGAAGAGGTTAAAGGTCAACCATCCGTCCTGTTGATTTCTCGGGTCAGGACGTGATTCTGATGGTCAGAACCAGTCGCTCTCAGTTCTCCTTATCAGATGAATCTGTTTAAAACTTCGTTCTTGAGCTCAGATCCAACTTGGTTTAGTTTATGTCGGTAAATCAGTTTGTTGTTCCAGACGAAACCAAATTGTCTCCTCAGTCTGATCAGCCGACAGGAAACTGACTGAAAACAAACATTATTATGATGTCATCATGACTCATGTCTCCATCAGTCCTGCTAGAAACACTTTGTCTCCTTTGTCTCTGTTTTACCGTCTCTAACTGTCCTTCAGCCGGACAGCAGATGATACTCAGACCGCTGGAGAGAAACACCCTCTGATGGGGTCACTGTGGTCAATGTCTGGTCAGTTTGCGGTCAGTGGTCAGTTTGTGGTCACTGGTCAGTTTGTGGTCAGTGGTCAGTTTGTGGTCACTGTCTGGTCAGTTTGCGGTCAGTTTGTGGTCAATGTCTGGTCAGTTTGTGGTCACTGGTCAGTTTGTGGTCACTGGTGTGGTCAGTGTCTGGTCAGTTTGTGGTCAGTGTCTGGTCAGTTTGTGGTCAGTGTCTGGTCAATTTGTGTCACTGGTCAGTTTGTGGTCATCTGTGGTCAGTGTCTGGTCAGTTTGTGGTCAGTGTGGTCAGTTTGTGGTCAGTGTCTGGTCAATTGTGGTCAGTTTGTGGTCACTGGTCAGTTTGTGGTCACTGTTGGTCAGTTTGTGGTCAGTGTCTGGTCATTTGTGGTCAGTTTGTGGTCATTGGTCAGTTTGTGGTCACTGTCTGGTCAGTTTGTGGTCAGTGGTCAGTTTGTGGTCAGTTTGTGGTCATTTGCGTCAGTTTGTGGTCACTGGTCAGTTTGGTCATTGGTCAGTTTGGGTCAGGTGTTTGTGGTCAGTTTGCGGTCAGTTTGTGGTCAAGTGTCTGGTCAGTTTGTGGTCATGGTCAGTTTGTGGTCACTGTCTGGTCAGTTGTGTGGTCAGTTTGTGGTCAGTGTCTGGTCAGTTTGTGGTCAGTTGGTCAGTTTGTGGTCAGTTTTGGTCAGTTTGTGGTCATGGTCAGTTTGTGGTCACTGTCTGGTCAGTTTGTGGTCAGTTTGTGGTCATGTCTGTCAGTTTGTGGTCACTGTTGGTCAGTTTGTGGTCAGTTTGTGGTCAGTTTGTGGTCACTGGTCAGTTTGTGGTCACTGTCTGGTCAGTTTGTGGTCACTGGTCAGTTGTGGTCACTGTCTGGTCAGTGTGTGGTCAGTTGTGGTCACTGGTCAGTTTGTGGTCACTGTTGGTCAGTTTGTGGTCAGTGGTCAGTTTGTGGTCACTGTCTGGTCAGTGTGTGGTCAGTTTGTGGTCACTGGTCAGTTTGTGGTCACTGTCTGGTCAGTTTGTGGTCAGTTTGTGGTCACTGGTCAGTTTGTGGTCACTGTCTGGTCAGTTTGTGGTCATGGTCAGTTTGTGGTCACGTGGTCAGTTTGTGGTCACTGTCTGGTCATGTGTGGTCAGTTTGTGGTCACTGGTCAGTTTGTGGTCACTGTCTGGTCAGTTTGTGGTCAGTGTCATTGTGGTCATTGTTGGTCACTGTTGGTCAGTTTGTGGTCACTGGTCAGTTTGTGGTCACTGTCTGGTCAGTGTGTGGTCAGTTTGTGGTCAGTTTGTGGTCACTGGTCAGTTTGTGGTCACTGTCTGGTCTTGTGGTCACTGTCTGGTCAGTGTGTGGTCAGTTTGTGGTCACTGGTCAGTTTGTGGTCACTGTCTGGTCAGTTTGTGGTCAGTGGTCAGTTTGTGGTCACTGTCTGGTCAGTTTGTGGTCAATGTCTGGTCAGTGTGTGGTCAGTTTGTGGTCAGTGTGGTCACTGTGAGTAGGCTTCATGTTTTCAATGTGTTTTCAGTGTGTGTGGTCAGTGTGTGTTTCCCTTGAGGATGGAGGTCAATGTATTAATGAATCGATATTTAATCTGTTAGAGTTCTAATCCAGAGCCAACGTGTCGGAGTTTAAATCTGTACAGAAATAATCTTTTTATGCCAGAAGTTCAGTTTTTGCTGCTCTATAAGAAATTTAAAATGTTTTTCTTGCTTTTCAGTCGAGGAAAGCATTTTCATTAAAGTCAGATCAGATATTCACCATATGCTGCAGTAAACTCAGAGCAACCCGCTGAAGCTCTCAGAATATTTTTCTATTTGGTTTGATAAACTGAACTTGACTTCACTGATTTATAATTAAGATCAAACAGGAAAGTCTGTAAATGAAATTAGATCTGGATTACATCGCCTATAAAACAATAAAAGACAAAGAAAAGGAAAGGAAAGGATGAAGTTTAGGACTGGAAGCGTCTTCAGCTTCAACATGAAGCTTCCCACCTTTTATCAACACAAACACAAATGGATTTTCTCTGTGCAGCGAGGATAAGAGGTGGTAATGTATTCTGAGAAAGCTCATTTACTGCTACAAGTTATCAGGGGAGAGGAGCAGCTCAGAGGGACAACCAGAGTAAACAGGTAAAGGTGTGTTAGGCTGTAAAGTGGAAATGGAGTGTGTTTATGGAGCACTTTTCTGTTCTTGATTAACACACAGAGTGCTTTTACACTCACAGGCCACATCGATCCGTTCACACATATTCATAAAAGGCCGAAGTCTTTGAACATGCAGAGCTTCTTTCTCCGTCTGAATGAACCCGAGGCAGAGCTGCGTTCAGGATCCTGATATGTCAGGAGTTTACGCTTCTCCTGGAGAGGAAAATGTAAAATTCACACCATAACGATTTGTTTCTTTTGTTTTTTAAGAACAAAAGACAAAAGAGACGTGAGACAGAAAAAATGGTGTTTGTGTCTTAAAAAATCCATGTTGGATTAAACGCTGCAGGGAGGATCCAAAACGGCTGGGTGAGAAGAACTGCAGCAGTTGATGAGGTTTGTTGAAACAAGCTAACATGATCAGCTTGTGGGCTAATGTTTACTACAGCAGGTGGAGCTAACACCATGAGCAACAGCTAGCACCATTAGCAGCAGCTAACACCATTAGCAGGAGCTAACACCATTAGCTGGAGCTAACACCATTAGCAAGAGCTAACACCATGAGCAACAGCTAACACCATTAGCAGCAGCTAACACCATTAGCAAGAGCTAACACCATTAGCTGGAGCTAACACCATGAGCAACAGCTAGCACCATTAGCAGGAGCTAACACCATTAGCAGGAGCTAACACCATTAGCAGGAGCTAACACCATTAGCAAGAGCTAACACCATGAGCAACAGCTAGCACCATTAGCAAGAGCTAACACCATTAGCTGGAGCTAACACCATGAGCAACAGCTAACACCATTAGCAAGAGCTAACACCATTAGCTGGAGCTAACACCATGAGCAACAGCTAGCACCATTAGCAGGAGCTAACACCATTAGCAAGAGCTAACACCATTAGCAGGAGTAATAAAGTATATTATAAAAAAATAAATCATATTTCAGTAAGAAGTTAGAGTTGAGCTGCTGTGTGAACGCAGCTCACTGCTGCCAGCCGGTAACCTGAGTGTGGCTCATGTTGAAGATTTTCATAAATGCAAATACATTTTAAGTGCTTAACTTTAACTTTCTGTTTTACAATCACAGAAATGTTAATTTTGCTCTAATTAAACTCAAAACATTAAGCGGTTGTGAGGCCTCCTGAGAGTTTAATGAAGACTTTATGCTCAATGACGAGTCATCTGGGAACTCAGATACATTTAATCACTTTAACTCAGCTCGTAAGAACAGATTCAGACATAAAAACAGCATTCAAATAATCTCTAAACGGGTTACTGAGTGTAACTCATCAGTTTCATGTAAAATCCAAGTAAAACATTTTGATTTGAACAGAAATTAAATTAATGAAGTTAAAAGTTAGAAAATATTTTTTTTTCCTCAGTTTAAAATCATTCAGTGTTTCATCTCTAGTCTTCTGATCCACTTTTAAATCTAAAATAATCAGACAGAGAAACTCTGGGCTCAACATGTTTGTCTTATTTAGATCCGATGAAGTTGAACTAAATGTCAGGTTTGGAGGATTAAGGTTAAAATCGCTGCAGACCAAACAAACATGTCAGTTTTATGGGATCTTATTTTCCACTCACTGCTCAGCATTAACCGCATAATAAAGCACAGTTTGTCCAGACATTAGGTCCAGATCTGCCCTGAGTTAGATTAATGACGTCCATTACTTCCTTCTTTACACTCGTGTGTTTTGTCCACAAGTTACAGAGTAAAGTGATGTAATTCTGTTCAAATAATCTCCAACAGCTGCTGCAGTTGAGCTTTTAGATTGTTAAATCAGGTTTGTTTCTAACATTCAACGTGTTTTAGTTCCAGGCCTGATAGAGTGAGCTCAGACAAACAAGCCCCGGTCCAAACCGGTCCCAACCGGTCCAAACCGGTCCAAACCGGTCCCAACCGGTCCAAACCGGTCCCAACCGGTCCCAACCGGTCCAAACCGGTCCCAACCGGTCCCAACCGGTCCAAACCGGTCCAAACCGGTCCCAACCGGTCCCAACCGGTCCAAACCGGTCCCAACCGGTCCCAACCGGTCCAAACCGGTCCCAACCGGTCCTTTGTAGCATTTCTGCATTTTTAAAAATAGTTTGCGGTTGTTCATCTACTGATGAAATCCCAATCAATCTTCAGTGTGAACGGTTCATGACCCCAAAGTGACCTGTAGAGGTAGAACGTAGCCGCCTCCCAGCAGCATCAAGATGTTAACCACATAACCGCCTCAGACTGAGCTCATCACTCGAACCTCAACCTGCCAAGACGACCACAGAGACACAGTCGCCCCACTCATGATGTAAAAGCCTGATAAATGCGACGTGACATCCAGACTTCAGACGCTTTGGAAACTATCAGATCAGATTTTTGTGGTTAAAACATCGGATTTGTCTGATCAGATTGTGGGTTGAATTTGTTATTATGTGTTTCAGAAAAACCTTTTTCTCATGTTTCTCCTCCAGAGCAGCGACAACAGAACAACGTCAGAGTTGGAGCTGCTGTTAAACGTCTTAAAAATCCTTTAAAGACAGAATTTACCTTTCCCTGTAATCTGGACTCATCTGTGTTTTATGCATGAGTTACAGGATTATTGATTGATTGATTAGACAGCAGCTCCTCGGCTCTAATCCATCTGTCACATGGTGAGGGAAGCCCAGGCTGACCAGAACCTAGACCCTAATGAGATGCATCATCATCATCATCATCATCATCATCAACAACTCTCATCATCATCATCATCATCATCATCATCAGAGTGAGCGTGAAGGACAGACGTTTCCTCAGAACATGAACATAATAACTGCAGTAAGATTATTAAACAGGGAGATCAGGAACAAAGACTCTGGGTTCACATTTATTTCACCAACTTTTATTTTCCTTCTAATGTTTTTTCTTTTGATTTCAAAATTACTTTTTACCTCCAAACTGATGAAAACTGAAAGTATCGTGAAGGAAACCTGCTAGGCTGAAATGTGATGCTTCTGCTTTTTACATCAAGATGCTGGAAGTTTTCATAAATCAGCTCCAGCTCAGGCAGGACAGATTCATCTTTAAGCTTGGGTTGGTTGCGGACTTTGACTGGGCCATTCTGACAGGTTTTGTGTCAGGATTGTTCTGGATTCATCTCCATAGTGACGGGACGTCCAGCGGGTTTCAGGTTGGGTTTTGTTTTGGTGAATCTCTCCAGTTCCAGATTGGTGGTGGCTCTTCTGCCTGGTAACCTGGATGTTAGTGACTGGATGTCCAAACATTCATGGTGCAGCTGCATTACAGCATCAAACTCTTGAAGTTTGGTTTTTATTGTGACATTTTGCTGATTCCATCCACTCTCTGCGTGTCACACAGTTATAATTTGGTTTTATTTCCACGAAGGGAAACGAGGCTCAGACTGGAGCAGAAAAACTGTTTTCCTGCTGCAAGAAGCCAAAATGATTCCCCAGGCAGATTTGAGTTCAAATGTTTTCGTTTTTTTCTAATAGGAAATGAGGCAAAAATAATAAAACAATGTGTCTTATACAGTATAATATATATATATATATATATATATATATATATATATATATATATATATATATATATATATATATATATTATTCTCAATAACCAGTGGAAAACTCTTTCTTGATGTTACAGAAATAAAATCCTCTGTTCAAACGCTGAGCAGGTTTTGTTCTTGTTTCCACCAACAGTTTGATCTTCAGTGACGAGTTTCAGGTATTTATCATCTTCTTGTGTTAAATCAAGATGTTTCTGTCATCCCTGGTTTTTCTTTAGGATCTTTATGTTCTGTAAAAATCTCCCAGTATGTCTAGATTAATTAGCTGGACTTAAAGCTGGATTTCTGCTTGTTCAGGGTTATTTTGTGGCAACTTTGTGCAGTGAATTAAAGTTGATCTGATCACTGATTTCAGTGTTTCTGCTGCTTAAAATCATTATTTTAAAGTTCAAATCTGAAGCAAAATCAAAGTAAATGTGAATATTGATTAGTCTTCCTGCAGTGAGAATTATTTCTGTGTAGGTTATCTCTATAAAACGTTTCCATAAATTTCAAGCAGAAAGACTGTTGAACTAAGTTTTGGGAATATTTGCTGTGTGTTGAACTTTTTGACACAATTTGAGCTGAGGCAACGTTGCTCCATGTCTGCGGGGTTGACTGGGGCTTCATAACTGGACCTGGGGGAATTGCAGAGAGTGTTTTGGCCGATGAACAGGACAGCTCACTGCTTACCGCTGCAGAGCTGACCGCTGGAAACACAATCAGAGGAAGTGAAGTTAGTGTTTCTGCTCTGCAGCAGCCTGAGACGGAAACGTCGGGTTAGCTTCGGCAAAATGACTTTATATTCATAGACAATCATATGTTTTGTTAGATGCTGATAGAATCTCTGTATTTTTCATGTGGTTATCCATTCAGGAGTGAGTTGAGTTCCTCCGCCTCTTCCTTTCATTCCTGGAGTTTTAGCTCTTGAGGAAACGGTTCAGTTCAGTGTTTCGGACTCAGATAAGCTCCTTCCCAGTAAAGTCTCTTCTCGGCAGGAACCGCCTCCTCACCGTTCCCTCTGCTCATGTTGCCTGACCCAGTTCGCTCCGCCGTGCGGCTCACTAAGCTCAGCTCACCTTAAAGCTCCAGCAGAGAAGCTTCCTCAGCCGTTTAGCTTAAGAACAAAGAATTTAGGGATTTCATCATCTACAGTCCTTAATGTCATCAAAAGGTCCAGAGAATCTGGAGAAATCTGTACAAGACTGAAAACCACCATTTATTGACCTTTGACCCTTCAATAGTATGGATGGCAGTGGGGTTGTTAGGAGTGTTTCTGTTTAATCCTCCACAGGTTTTGAGTGATGGAGAGTTAAGGATGATTTGAAAAGCTTCCTCCATAAGATCATTCAGTTTAAGTATTTCTAAATAAACTTTATCTTTGTAGTTTCAGCCACAAACACTTCATGTTCGGGTCCAAAGGTTTCATTTTTACTCAGGTCAATATTCTGATGAAAGTTTTTATTGGAAACGAAAATATCTGCAGGTCAAATTTCTGATGTGAAGGAATCAACCAACAGACAGACTGAAAATCTTCTGACTGATGGGCTGTTTCCTCTTCCTCTTCCTCGGGTTCCTCTGAGCTGATGATGGGCCACCAGGCTGCTGTGTTCAGGATTATCTCTTCATTCAGTGTCATTTTCCCTCAGTCTGAAGATGCTGTGTTCTCTGTTCTGTTTTTGCAGTTGAGGGAACATCCAGGGTCAGTAGGTCAGCCTGACTTCCTGTCCAGAGGGAAGGAGTGAGTTTAGAAACCGAGGCGGTAATTGAAATAAATGTTGAAGTTGCTGCGTTGGGTTTGTGTGGATCCAAACGGTCGGGTTTGTCTCGGTTCCAGCGTGACACATTGGGCCTGTCGGAGCCGCAGGCTGACGATTAGAGTCTGAAACATGCACTGAAAAACGCGGCACAGCTTCAGAGCATCTGTGACATGATGGGAGTCCGGGGGCTTCATGAAGATGGATCCTCCGTCTTTCCAGGCTTCCAAAGCTGCAGCAGCTCCACTCATTTATTTAAATTTAGCACCTTTCATCAGAGGGATTCCTCCAAAACTAAAGCTCTGGTGGAAATCCTCAGCTGAACGCATGAGGTTTGATGAAACCACAAAACTCTGTGTGCTCAGGTTTATTTGTAGGTTTCTTGTCATCTTTTTTCCCAGACGCTGCTGCGCGGACACACACACACACACACACACACACACACACACACACACACACACACACACACACAGTTGTGTTTTCATCACTTCACATTAATTTCTACAGCCTAACCCTTATCATAACCTTAACCATCACAGACCTAACCACTAACCCAAGAGCAACAATTTCCCTCATGGGGACCAAGAAAATGTCCCCACAGGGAGCAATGGTCCCCATAACCCCACATTGTAGACAGAAATAGGTTCCCATAAGGATATATAAACCTGGTACACACCCACACCGCAGACATGTCTTCCCTGTGGCCTTTTGTGTGTGAATTGATGTTCTGTGGAAGATAAAATGGAGCCTCTGGGTAGAAATGGCTCCACTGAATTTCCTCCACCTCTGTGAGAAGTGAAGGAAACGAGTGGAGGTGTAGCTGCAGAGCAGATCAATCACATCTTTGTCTCCCTCCTCTTTCTTTTCGCTGTCTAATCCTCCCTATCTTCCTCCAGGTGTTTCTATCATCCCATCCTCTCTGCCTCTTCATCATCCAGTCATTCTTCTCTTGTCAAACTAGGTGTTATTTATACTTTTACATTTCCACATGTTTTCCTTCCCCTCCTTTATCCCATTTGATTCCTTTCATCCTCCATCCTTCCCTCTTCTCTGTGGATCCGTCCTGCTTTCTAACGTCCCTCGACCGTTTCCTCCTCCTGATAAGCCTCCACTTCGCTCAGCCTAATATTTCTCCTCTCTTATCTCTCTCTGCTTCTTTATCATTTTTTACACCTTAACCTCTAAATTGCTTCCTTTATTTTTGTCTTCCTTTGGTGACATGATAATCTGCTGCTGGTTTCTGTCCTGGTTTATCTTTGTGTGCTCTGCCTTCCTCAGTGTTTCCCTCTGACTCATTATCATACAGTTTGGGGTCAGTCAGGTCCAGCAGAGGTCGGCGTCTGAGCGCTGAAAATGTCATCCATCCATCCATCCATTTTCTTGACACCCTTGTCCCTTGGTGGGGTCGGGAGGGTTGCTGGTGCCTCTCCAGCTGACGTTCTGGGCGAGAGGCGGGGTCACTCTGGACAGGTTGCCAGTCTGTCGCAGGGCAACACAGAGACACACAGGACAAACAACCATGCACACCTAGGGACAATTTGGAGAGACCAATTAACCTGACAGTCATGTTTTTGGCCTGTGGGAGGAAACCGGAGTACCGGAGAAAACCCACCATGCACAGGGAGAACATGCAAACTCCATGCAGAAAGGCTGGGGCTGGGAATCGAACCCAGAACCTTCTTGCTGCAAGGCAGCAGCTCTACCAACTGCGCCACTGTGCAGCCGCTGAAAATGTCAGTTATGTGATTTTTAAAACAGAGTTCAGTTAGTCGCTGTCACCTGGTGCTCCTGGTAGAGATGAGCTAAAACACGCCACAGTCAGACGATATCAAAACTATTCAGTCAAACAAAAACATCACTCTGCAAGCAATAATGGTTTTTATCAAAATCACTGGAGATGCAATTATTGATTCCTCTGCTGTTCATATTTTCACATCCCAGAACCAACAGGACCGGATTCAGTCTGTTTCCCTCCTGATGGTCCGGTAGACCCGGTTCTGTTCTCCCGTCTCCAGCTGCTGTGGTTCTTTCTCTCTCTGCTGAGTCAAACCTGTTCCCCTCCTGGCCTGTGGGGGCGCTGCACCAAGAACCACTGAGGGAAACAGCACAAAATCCTTCTCTGAACATCTTTCAGGTTTTAGCAGCAAATAAAGAAAAACAGTTTTGGAAAATGTACAAAAATAAAACAGCAGATAAAAAATTATGTTCTGCCTAAAGACAGAGAGGAGAAAAACATTCAAGTGTTTAATCCTTGGTTTGCAGAAGAACAAAGAACCCATCCATCCATCCGTCCGTCCATCCATCCATCCATCTCCATCCTCCATCCATCCATCCATCCATCCATCCATCCATCCGTCCATCCATCCATCCATCCATCCATCCATCCATCCATCCATCCATCCGTCCATCCATCCAGTGAACATTTGGGTCGAGTTGTTCATCACCTGACCAGGTCTCCAGTCTGTCACATTAAATAAAATATCAGAACGTCAAAGTTTGTGGATGAAATAACTGTGGAAGATGCTTCGATCAGAAACTGTTTGCAGTGAAAACATTTTGATTCATAATAACGTGAGTTATTGTAAAATAATATAAAACAGTCGATTCTGAATCAGGTTTTTGATCACTGTGAATTTTTGCTGTAATAAAATGGGAAAATATGATATTATATACCCATAGTATTATATGTCTATACAATACAATGTCAATTTTAAATTTTTCCCCAACATGTATTGCATAACCCTCCAAACTTCCTCACTTTTCCCCATAACTCCATTCTAGATGGATGATCTGAACATAGTTTATATTTTTAAAAGTCAAGATAATTAAATCAAAGAGGTTTTAATACTTTTTCAGATCTTCATGACAGGTTTGTAAATTCATATTTTCTTTGTTAAAGTCCAAATTCACCAAAATGCCACTGGTTTCGCTCCATGCCACATGAGAAACATGTTTCTGACTAAATCTGAGAAATGATGAGCTTCAGTTACTGAAATGAAATAGAAAACATAATTTATCAAGGCTTGAACCAGAAAGAGGCAAGAAAAGGTAAAAATGGTCAAATCTTTATCTGACTGACTGGAAATGAAAGAGAAAAGCTGCTGAGTAACGAGGCGCCGCTCTGCTCTTCTGATGCAATGCATCATTCCTGAGAAATGGATTGGCTAATTACTGTCAGTAATTACACTAAACCCACAGCGAATGAGAGAACGACGAGTCATTAGGAGGTCGGCTGACCGGCTCCATCTTTATGTCTTTACACTTTGATTAATTATTTACCTTAGATTATAAATTTAACCAAAGTCTTTGGTCCCAAAGACAAAGATCAAAGTGAACTGATCTGAAATAACCAAGTAACTGTAACTGTGGTAATTATTCAGAAGAGGGAAAACAAAATGTGATCTCACAAACACTCAAAGTTTGACTCAGAGTAGAACCGCTGCTCCTCCATGTCCAGAGGAGCCAGTTGAGACTCGGGCATCTGGACAAGATGGAGCCTCACTGGTGAGGAGCTCAGGTCCCACCAGGAGGAGGGGAGACCAGGACACCTGGAGGGACGTGTCCTGGGTCCCTCCTTGGGAACATCTTGGGGTTCCTGGAGGAGCTGGAAGACGTGGCTGGGGAGGGAAGTCTGGGCCTCCTGAGGCTGCTGACCCCAAGAGCCGACCTGGATTAGATGGATGGATCTCACAAAGAGGTCGAGACTTTTGGTCCCAAAGAAAAAGATCCATTTTGATGAAGCTCCAAAGAAGTCAGTCGGGAACCTGGAGCTGCTAAAGCAGCTCCTGAAAATATACTCAGCTTCTACATGAGGACGTAAAACAGTGAATATCCTAATCCTGACAGAAAACATGGCAGAGCATCGTCTTCCTCTGTGACTGAGGCTCAGAGGGTGAATCAGTCTGGATGTTACTGCGTTGCTGTGCCTCTCGACTCCCAGTCAGTTTTCTTCCATCTGCCGGATCGGGTCCACATGGGTCCAGCCCTGATCGGTCAGTAAGACCAGAAAAGTCAATTTAACAGAGACGTGTTGCATCTCAAACCCACAGGAAGTGATTTTATTGTGTTGCTTAAAGAATCTGTTGTTGGTAGTTTTATGTCAGGTTGTGACACGGGTCCAGCTCCTCCAGCAGGCGCAGACTGATGCCGTTTATTCATCTTATGTTTGAGATTACATCTGCTCCTAACTTTAATCTGGGTTTCAGCTTTCAGTAAAAATTAAACCCACGTACTTGATTTCTAAAAATGTAACTGGTTTCCAACACACAGATGAAAACATGTAGATATGCTTCTGCTTCTGTTTGTCCTCAGGTCTGTTATGAAAAGCTGATTCATTTCCATGCTCTCCTCTGTGCATTTGCATGACTGTTACTGGAAACTGTTTGGCTGATCATAAATCAAAGTCAGCGCAGACCCAAAGTCCCCAAAGCAGAACAGAAAAGAATAGAGTTCAGGTGGGGCAGGCGGCAGAAAGTAATAAGTTTATAAAGTCAGTGGTTTGAATCAATCAGATTCTTTGCATTTTGCTGAGTCAGCTCCTGGGCAAAATAAAAACACGCCATCAATCTGCTACAGAGAAAAATAAGATTTCAGAGTTTATGATTGCAATGGCAGCAGAGCAGAAGTCCTGTGGTGAAGCAGGAAGAGATCGAGTCCTGCAGCCATGCTGGGCGGTCAGGAGCCGCCTGGTGTCTGCAGCTGGTCAGAGATTCAGGAGAGAATCAGGAGAACTCGCAACATGAGGCGAGGTCCAGACTGGACATCTGGACTGAATCATGAGGTTTAAAATGACCAAACAGGGTTTCGTCTCCACTGAGCTGGAGCTCAACAATCTGATGACTTTGCTTTGCTTTGCTTTCTCTCCTTCATCTTCTATATTCCCTTCATTTTTCCTGCTCTCATTATAACGCCGCCATCTTTTCCTGCACTTAATGACATCATCCATAACGGCAGGCAGACAGTTTTCCAACGCGCCGCCAGACAAATGCCTAAGTGAGCAGTGGTGTGTGTGATATGTGCCGGTGTTTTGGCTATCAGGTGTGTTTAGTGTTAACACCACAACAGACAGATAAACCCTCTGACTCCTGGGTTCATTATAATGACAAATGGCTGCATCAGGTGTGTGTGTGTGTGTGTGTATGTCTGTGTGTGTGTGTGTGTGTGTGTGTGTGTGTGTGTGTGTGTGTGTGTGTGTGTGTGTGAGGTGAGAGTAGACTCATACAGCACACTAAGTCAGTCAGGGTTGTTTCATGATTGGATCTCATTGGGATGTCGCTGCCAGCTGAGGATTCGGCTTCCAGACAATCTGTGGCAAAACGTCGGATCCAGGCTCAGCTGTGGAACGTCACAAATTCATAAAATATATTAACCACGAATTTATCCACACATGGCTGGTGGTCCTGGGTTTGAATCCTCTCTGCACGGAGAGACTGGGTCATGTTGTCTCTGAGATGTTCCGACCCGACCCGGTCCTATGGAGTCCAACTCAACCCAACTAATCAACTCTAGTTGAGGTCAAAGCAAACCCAACATATTTAATCCTCCTGATCTCTGACTTTGCTCTCTGCTGACTTATAGTGGAACTTTAGATTTTCGTTAACATCTTCCAGCTCCACTTTGTCGCTTGTTGTGGCTGCAGGTGAGTCAAATCTTCTGGGATGAGTGACTGATGGGAGCGGAGAAGGCGAGTCTGATTAACTTCTGTCTTCTCTTCACTTCCTCCATGAGGTGAACAAGGGAAGTCTGGATAAATTCGTGGTTAATATATTTTATGAATTTGTGACGCCTGACGTGTTGGGTGACTGCTTGTCGTTAGACTGCAGTGAACAGATCCATTGTCCTCCAGCGTTCTCAGCTCTGGATGCTATGAAGGCTTTTAAAAATGAGCTGCAGACCCGACCCAACCGAACCGAACCCAACCCAACCCAACCCAACCCGACCCGACCCGACCCGACCCAACCCGACCCGACCCGACCAGACCCAACCCACCAACCCAACCCAACCCAACCCACCCAACCCAACCCACCCAACCCAACCCAACCCAACCCAACCCAACCAGACCCAACCCAACCCAACCCAACCCAACCCGGCTTCAGATCTAAGCTCTTCCTCATCTCTCTGGTCAAAGCTGCAGTAAACCAAAGTTTTGAATCAGTAAGTCCGGTCAGAACAGAACCGGTGATCAGAAAACACAGAGAAGGATTTTTAAAGTTTCTGTGTTTTTCATTCCTTGTTGTCGACATTATTACCTAAAACATGAACAGCTGAGCTCTGCAACCCGTTGATCTGCATCCGTGGTCCGGTTCTGGATTAGCTCTGAACGGATTGGACCATGTTGCTCGGTGAGGATCAACACCTCAGTGTTGGATCCACTGACCGACCTGCAGAGCCGCTGAATAAAATGAAACAAAGTGATAAATGTTCTGCTGTCAGGAATCGTTACGTTGGACAACAGAGCATCAGATCTCAGTCAGATGTCACTGCACTGAGACTTTATCTGCAACTGAAGCTAAAAAAGCCAAACCTTCATCACAGAAGAAGTTGTGTTTATCACTTTTCATCATGATGAAAGTTGCAGCATCTGATCTGAGCCTCCTGACAGCCGACCTCATTCCGACCCAGTTTCTGCTCGTCTTCCTGACTTCATGTTCTCCGCCGGCTCACCGGAGGCTGATACGGCACCAACCTCTCCAACACACCGACTCCATGCGATGAGATCCAGGCGCAACGACATCGTGCCTTTAAGACCCTGATTTCTGCGCTGTGATCCTGCGCCGAGTCGCCTGACGTGTTGGGTGACTGCTTGTCTTTCAGGGGGATGTGCTGCATGCTTTGTAGCTGGACCCGGTTCTGAGAGACGTTCTGCTGCAGGGAAAGAGCTGCAGAAAGGCAGCCAGACCTGATGGGGGCAGTAGAGATGTTGAAGAGTGAGAATCTGTCTGAATGGAGGAAACGTTCTGGTTTTTAGGAGGGATAAAGCGAGTCAAACTGGGAGCTCTAGGAAAGAGAGATGGAAGCTCAGGCTAACGTCAGGCGTTAGCATGAGCTGCAGTACGGTTCATACATGCTCTGTGATAATGTCCAATTTCTCACACCTAAAATGGACAATATGCAAAATGCTTTGCACACAATAAACATGCAGTAGATGATGTGACTTTGACTCATTTGATTTGCTATTATTTTATCTACTGGGGAAGTTTGTTTGAGCTGGAGAACATTAACATTCCACTGAGCCTTGATGTAGCTGCAAATAGCAGTAATCTGGATTCTTTTCTGAACATAAGACTGTAATTTAGTGGGAACATAAACATTTCAGAGTTTCAGGAATAAAACGTGTTTATCACAGTATCCGTCTCCAACAGCTGGCACAGAGGAGATATTAGGAAACAGATGAGGCGCTGCCAACCTGCCGCCTCTCTGGCTCTGCTGACTGAAGGCGCCGCCAGGCCCTGAATGCTAACAGCAGCAACAATGAGCCTGTTTGTCTTCGTCCTGATAACTTCAGCAGCAGAACGGATCACCTGACCTTCAGACAAACTTTGAGTGTTCAGAGTAAATTACACTAAAGACAGAAGATTTATAGTCTTGTAATATTGAATATTTTTATGCACATTACACTTTCAGGCCTGTAAAACCAAAACACCTTTAATGTAAGGAAACATGTAAAGTGTGTCAGTTGATGCTGAAGCTCTGTTCACATCAAAATGATTTTACACATCAGGAGTTTCAGTAAAACTAAAGATGCATCAGAAAGAAACACTTTAATCAGAGGAGATGCTTTGCTGTAATTGGATATTTTGAGCTTTTGGAAGTTTGTAGTTGAAGTTTCCATGTTGTGAGTGTGTTTCTCAGATCCTATTAGGTTTGTGTGACAGCAGCTGCAGGCTGATGATCCGTTCTTTAAGGTGCAGCTCGACGCTGCGTTCAGTGTCACTCGGTGTGTTTGCCTGTCTGCCTGCCTGCGTCTCTCCTGCTGCCTTAATTAGTTCTCCCATAGTAATCACTCAGCCCTGTTCTCATTATTGGCGTTGCCATGGCAGCACTGCCAGGTATCAGGATCCCTGACATGGTGGAAATGGTGCACTGCTGATCTGATGATGTTTGCAACATGTGAAGCATTTCATAAACTGGAGCTGCTGCAGAGTGGCGACTTTTTTTCCATGCATTGCAAATAAGTTCTTAGTTCTTAGTTTTGCTTAGTAAAATGACATGTGATGCTTCAGTATTAGAGTTCTCCCGCTTCATTTTGGTTTTATGCATTAAATACATTCATGTTTTCTCCTGACAGGTTATGGAGACATCAGAGGGGTTTTTATGAAACTGTTCTGCTTCAAACGTTTGTTAGAAAACATTAGAGAAGAAACATGAAGATCCAGGAACAGAACCAACCTGGTTCATGGTTGAAGCTGGGTTTGTTCTGGTCAGTGCAGCAAATGGACCCAAACACAGAACTTAGAGAAAAGGTTCATTAATTAAAGATGAATGGAGCGAAATAAAAACTAATCTAGAAGAAAAGCTGTTAGAAGCGACAGATTCACCTTCCAGGAGGTAAACAGCCCTGTACACATGTTAGAATGGCCTAGTCAAAGTAAAGGACAAAATGCAAATGAATATCCTAATTTTGCAGCAGGTTTTGTTGAGTATTTACTATCAGTTGAATCTGTTTCCATCCTACAAACTGAAGGAAAATCTGAGTCGTTTTTCTGTTCAAGAAACGAAACTTTTCAATCATCTGAAGGAAAAACCACAGCAGCCGTTTGTTCTTTAATATTTATTTAATGCCTGTCACAACCATACAATGATTATTTATGTTTACAAAACCTGATCATAGAATTGATCATGTTGTAATAATTGATCAAAACCAGAATCAAGACGTGACATTTTGATAAGTCAGAAAACATCATTCATCCACCTGCAGGATAAATGAGTGAATGACAGATGAATGAGTGAATGACAGATGAATGAATGAACTGTTAGCTGGTTCTGGTCCCAGAACTGGATTGTTAATGATTTGAGGAAGTCTGGAGAATCAGTTTTCACCTGCTGTAAAACAATCTGATTCTTTATTCAAGTCCAGATCAGTTTATTCAATAATTCAAGAAAAATACTTTATGCATTAAAATTTGACTGTTTTTTACCTTGTCATGACATCATAATCCTCCTTTCTCAAACTTTGCCAAAGTTTTTGCGTTTTCTTTTTAACTCATTTAGTGACAAACAAACGTTTGATCCGTCTCCAGGTCAGACCGTTACCATGGTAACGGTGGCTGGTTTCCTCCTCAGCCTCGTGGTCAAACCGTTCGGTCCCAGTTTTCTGATCTCGTCTTCGTTCAGGACAGTTTTCATCCGTTCTGCTCGGCTGTTTGGTTTGGACTGATGGAGCGTCATGGAGCCATCAGAACCTCTCTCTGTTTTGGAACAGAACCCGGCCCTCAGCATCACTGACCCTCCACCTTACGGCTCAGCTGCTGGTTCCCAGTCAGACTGACTGGCTGGTTGCAGAGAACTGGAACTAATTTGAATCAGAGGATTTATAAATCTGTGTACGGACAGGAATATTTCATGTTGTTTCTGTTCAGCGTCAGAGCTGGACGTTTTTTGGGACGATCCCAAAGTTCATGTGAGACGAGACGAGCCGGATGAGAGCGAAGTTTTTAACGAGGCGCTGCGAGTCGAGGAGACGCTTCATAACGGAGCAGCAGAGGAAACTTTAGTAACTGCACCATGTTGTTCTCCACCGGCCAGCTGAGCTCCTTCCATTAAGCTGGCTGGTGTGTGTGTGTGTGTGTGTGTGTGTGTGTGTGTGTGTGTGTGTGTGTGTGGATGGTGTTAGAGATCCCTCTGTGCTCTCACAGCCTGGTAATTGGGGATCTGCAGTGGGATTGCTGACACAGGGCTGCATGCGGCGAAACAAAAGATGTTAAAGCTTCCAGGTCCTGCAGCTGCTCCGGATCAAACAGAACCTGGTTGCTGTCGGCTACCAGAACCTGCAGCTTCATCCCACCTCTGCTTTCCTTCAGCACTTCTGACCTGCTGCCTCATAGATCAAACCGTTCTGCAGCCGGAGGCGAAAGGTCAGTTTCTGAGGGTCTCTCTCTGTTTCTGCAGATCCTGTCGGGTTCTGGTTGTTGGAGTTGTTCTCAGGTTTGTTGGTTCGGTTCTCGGTTTCTTTTATTAAGTCAGTTTGTTTCTGTTTTACTTTATTTCAGCTCTTCCTCCATCATTCTGTTTATTTCCAGTTATTCTTCGTTTGTTGCTTTAGTGACTCTTTAATGTTGCCCTCGCTCGCCCCGGAGTCATCCTCTCTCTCCTCACTCCTGGGTCAGTCCAGTCTGTAGCTCCAGCATTCCCAGTATTCATTCCTCCTCTGGCAGCTTCGATAAAACGATCCGACCGGATGTCAGAGGAGCAGATGTGTTAAAAACAGCAACAATGATGATAAAAATATCGTAAAGTAAAAACAAAGTAACTTTAGTGCTTTAATATTAAAGACTTTTTGTTAAAATTCAAGGTGAACTTCCTTCCTTTTCTTCCTCTGTCATTTCTGTCACAGCAGAGCTTCTGTCTTCTAGGTGACACATTTAGAGATGATTTATGAACAATAACTTAGTTTCATATTGATCACCGTTGTGCTCGCCTCTCTCAGCTCCAACACTGAACCTTTATATTTATAATCAAGCAGAACTCCACAAATATGAGAAAAATCTCAGCATTTTCTTGATATTCTCTCAACGTTTCAGATTCAAATCAGAATACAGGGACACTTCCTGCAGAGTAACATTAATGAAGCTTCCTCTGAGTTTGGTTTATTCAGTTCATTTTCCTGTTTTCAGACAGGAGACAGATTGATAAAGTGAACGTAAAATGTTCCTGCCGTCCAAACCTTTTTGCTCCAGAATGCTAACTGAACGCAGGAAACAAACTGGGAAGATTATAAGACGTGAGCTGAATGAAGGCGATGCCTGCTGAACGGGGAGAAGAAGACTCCCCTCTGGCTGTCAGGGGTTTCATCCTGCAGACTGTTAGAAGTCAAGCGACTGAAGCTGCTGGAAGCTGCAGAGCTGGGGAGGAAAGTCTCCACCGCTGGTTTTCAGATGGAGCAACGCTGCAGATATTCTTTGTCGTTGTGTCAGAATGAGTCATCCTGCAGCCTGCAACACACAGCCTGCCAGGAGTCTCATTACAATGAGCTAAACACATGTCATCACCTTCTCCCTCCTCCACATCCGTCCATCCGCCCCCTCAGCCCCGTTTCAGGCTCTGCTGCCGGTCCGTTCACACACATCTGATTTCATCTGTTCTTCCTCCTGAACTCTTTATTTGGTGTCGCTACACATTAAGACTCTAAGCTCATGTTTCTAAGTCACTGAAGTCACAATGCTTGACAGGATTTCTGAACTCTGAAAGGATTTTCTGGTTCCCATTTGTATTTTTTAGCTGTTCCAGGATTATTCCCCTTTTACTCATCGCTCTGTTTCTGTCCATCTGCACAAATCCAGCTTTCACTATTCCACTTTTTATTTTCTTCTGCTTCTAACCACCTCATGCCTGAATTCAACTACAGTTGCAGTCAAGCAGTTACTTAAAGTGTAGATCTTAAATTTGAGAACTGACAGAAACTAGATATTTCGCAGTTAATGTAAATGCACAAGTGTACAATGACTGAAAAGCTAAATCTGCAAATACATGAAATCTTTCCCCTGGAAATGCTGATAACTGCTTATTTTAATAGTTCAATAAATGGTAAATCCACCCAAAGGAAACCGTCCTACCACAGAAGCTGGCAGCTTCCTGGATTGCAGTCAATCAGGACAGAGGAAAAGCAATGCTGCTCCTGGATTGGCTGCTTTGGAAATGGGAGACAATAGTGTTTCAGTATTTCTTACCAAGCTTCAGGCCAATTAACTGTCAGGTTAATTGGCCTCTCCAAATTGTCCCTAGGTGTGAGTGTGTGTATGTTGTGTAACTGCAGACTTCTGCCCAGGTCCCCCTTGAAAATGAGATCTAGATCTCAATGGGGCTTACCTGGTTAAATAAAGGAAATTAAATTTTCTTTGAAAAATCTTCATTTTAAAATATACTTTACATATAGAATCAGCTAAAATTCTTAATTTGGTTTTACTGGAAAATATGACTAATGAACCTGAAACAGTTGGTGGTTCCCTGCACACAAAACTCTGACCACCAGATGGATCTGAACTGCTTCCATGGTATGTGTGAAATATGCATCAACAGGAAGTAGAGGAAAGTGTGCTAAAGTTCTGGATGTGTTGGTTCAGATTGGTGTCCAGAACCAGCGGTGCTGTGGGGATGATTATTTTTTATGAATTACCGAAGGAGAATGCTGCTGATCTGAGGGTGTTGGTGAATTTCCAGTTTATTTGTGTGAATCATGTGAAACGTCACTGAAATGTCCACATGATCAATAATGACTCCGGTTAAACTGTTTCTCCTGCCTGAAGGGATTCAAGTAACTTTTCAGTTTTTTTCACAACCAGAGGAATTCATGTGAAAACATGCTGCTAAACTTTCCCTTTAAATGTCATCAATTAATATTTAATATGAAGTTCATGTTGTTTTTTTTCTGATTTGCAGAAAACAAACATTTTTACCAAAAGACTCAAAGATAACTGACCAGAACCATTAACCACATGGCAACCTGCGAAATGAAAACTTGTAGTTTCTGACCTGAACTGAAAAGCTTTAAGATGCAGTGACGCTGATCAGAGCAGAATGTGAAATAACTTTCTCAATTCTCTGCGTGTTGATGTTTGTATCTGATGGCTTTAGAGGTAATTTACTAAATGAGAAATGGAAACACATTTACTGAATGAGTTCTGACGTAGAGGAACACGATGCTTGTTCCCGTTAATCCACTGAAACAAGCAGCAGCCGTCGTCATCAAGGACCAGAAAAGTTTGACTTTCTCTGAGTCGTAGTTGACATGAATGTGAGTGAACGATCGTCACACACTATTTGCTCTCATATTGCCGTCGCGCGCCTCTGTTGTTCCTGTGTGAGACTCTCAGGAGGAATCAGAGGGAAACGGCTCTCTGTAGTCGAGACAACTGAAATGAGTGCAGTCTGTCCAAGCTAAAAATATTTCCCCATCAGTCTCTTCCTCTCTTCTACTGTCACTTTAACTTTCAGTCTCGCCTACTTTATCTCCCTTTGCGTCTTGCGATTCTCAGCCTAAACTTTCAGGTGAAACAAAAGTCAGATTTCATCGACAAGCTGCAAAAAGCCAAACTATTTCAATACATAGAAACTTATCACACACACTGAGACAACCAGGCTTGATGATTATAAAGCCTGGCTTATAACAAACAGAAGAATATGATTGGATATTAGGATGGTAACAAACGATAACAAGTTTCCCTAAAAATGTCAAATAAATCTTATTTTCAGTTTCACAAAAATGTTTTATGCCTGGTTGAAGTGATTTTTACTTTTCTGAAAAAGAGTTAAACATTACAGAACAAGTTCTTACGTCACAAACCTCCCAGGTCCAGTCATCCATCATGGAGGAAAATCTCTCTGCGTCTTTCTGAACTTTCTGTTCCATGATAGTTTCCAATTTCCTGTTTATTACAGAATCAACATCTGATGAAATCACGTTTCGCTCTAAACACAGAGAAACGGCTAATTCACATTTTTCTTGTCAAGACATTTTTTGTTCAAAATTAGCCTGATGGTTGGATGAAAACATCACCGGTCCTGTGTGAGTTTCTGATGCCTTTTTGCAGAATGTCCAGTCGGTTTTTATCAGCCATAAACAACAGCTTCATAAAGTTTTATCAAAAGAACCAAACAATTCACTTTTGAGGAGCAAAACTTCTTCATTCACTGAAGATTACAGACCCACTGACGTCGTGTTGCTAAGCGGTTAGCGCTCAGACTAATCAGGCTGGTTCAGCGTGCGGCACGAGGGGCTTCGGTCCTCCATCATTTAACTCAGCGTGAACCGAGCAGCAGCGCTTAATGCAACTCAGATCACACCGTTTCCAGGAACTCCACTGATATTATTGCTCTTTTTCTCATTTCATATATTAAGGAAAGAGAAAAACTGCAGATGATCCCTGAACTGTTGCTCTGCTTTAAATGATATCGAGTCTGGAGGCTTCAGCTGGTCAAGATGAATCAGTGACCAGTAATCAGTGAGTCATTAGATCCCTGCAGACTAGCGGCAGTGGTTAAGTGTGGCTGAACTTTGACCTGGAGTGAACGACCAAAATGACCAAGATGGCCAGTGTTATGATGACAAAACGTTGTTTTATTTCAATCAAACAGTTTTATCTGTAAATCCCCCTTATGAAGAATGTTTCACTTTAGGTTTTATTTCCTTAGCAAGAGGAAATAGATTGTTTCTATGCAGCTCTCATTGTTGTACATCTGAATATTTTTGCAGACATTTATAACGCTGCCATCTTGTTGTGGAGGAATGTTGCCATCAAGGTTTCGCTTCAAAAAATAAAAAAAGATTCACCTGCTTTTTACCAAACTTATTGTGATATTCAGCCTTTAAAACCTCTGCAGAGTAAAGCATCAGTTCTTCCTCTCAGACGCTTTAATTCAGCTTTTATCCTCTGTCTCCTTAGCGACCTCCAGTGATTTTAGCATTAGGTCAGCATGAAGTCAGCCAGACGTTTTGATCCAGTTTGAATCCTCCACTGACTGAGGCCAGAGCAGAACTCAGAGTAACGAGGATTCCCAGAAAAAGATCCAGACAAAGATCAGAGAATCCAGGTTTTATTGGAGCCGTTGGGAAAACAAGCCGCCTCCCGTCTCCAGTTTCTTTTGTTGTCCAGATCAACATCAGTTTCATGAAGCTGCTAAACAATCGTTCATTAGACGGTAGAATCTGGACCTGAGAAAAAGAGAGGATGGAGGAGGCTACAGATGACCTTTGACCTTCCTGCTGATGTAACATGCAGGTCTGTCACCTGAACCTCGGTGATAAATGGCATCCAGACCTCGTTATCATTTTAATAAGCTGCTTTTTCTCCTGGTTTTCTTCTGATTTCTTCCTGTTTTGGACCTTCTGCTACTTCGGCCCTTTTGGTGGTGGATTTATTCCCTTGGTCCGACCTGATCCGCTCCTCGTTTCCTCTTCCTCCTCTTCCAGCTCAGTTTCTCCTCTCTTCTTCCATCATGTTTCCGCCGTTTGCTCCCGTCTCCTCAGCTCCGTCTTGGGTTTCCACCAGCAGCATTTCTCTTTTCTTTGACAGTAAAAGAGAAGAACGTCTATCACTTTTCTCCTGTAATATCGTGATACTTTATTATTAAATGTCCCACAGATATTTTATAATTCCTGACCATTTTATTATAACTATTAAAGAATAATTATGCGCCCAGGTATCCTGCAGCTCTGTGCCAGTTCTGACTCATAACCTGAGGATATTCTGGTCTTTAAGTCTCATTTATTTCTTCACAGGTCCTCAAATTTTACTGTTCATTTGTCAAATAAAGTTCATACCTGGCTAGTTGTTTTTTTCCCTGACTGGAGTTTTTACAATTCCAAATTCTCCCTAAGATGATAAAATAATTGTGATTTTATTAAAGATTAATGGTCTGGAGGCCAGGTGTGCATGTGTGTGTGTGTGTGTGTGTGTGTGTGTGTGTGTGTGTGTGTGTGTGTGTGTGTGTGTGTGTGTGTGTTAGGTATTTTCTTAAACCTACAATAAAAAAGAGAACCACAGACAACGTATATGAGTGTTTAAACAAACTTCTGCAGAAGGAGAAAAACACAATGAACTGCTTCTCCAAGCCGCTCATCATGTGTTCTGTCCCCTTCAGTTTGTTTGTCTCTTTTATTAGCAGGCAAGATAAGGTGTGAACAGGACTGGGGGGGGTGAAACCCACATCCTACCTTCGCAGTAGGATGTAAATTCCGACAGAGTAGGATGTGGATTCAAACAGACAGAGGGGAGACACAGATACTCAATTAACACATAGACATGTTTTACAGCTCAGGACTATCCCAGGAAGATCTAAGTCACCATCTGTAAACACATGCTTGATTAAGGAAGATTTAATTGTCTCCACAGTTTCAACTAATTTGAACATTAAACTTCTAAATAACAAAACTAGTAAAATTACAAATGTAAGAATGATAACAAACATAATTTTTCTAACAGTGTGTGTGTGTGTGTGTGTGTGTGTGTGTGTGTGTGTGTGTGTGTGTGTGTGTGTGTGTGTGTGTGTGTGTGTGATCCATGCAGCCTTCACTCCAGCTGGTTCTGCAGGTATCCCTCTCTGCTCTCCTTTCTCCCTTGTTGTTTGTTATCTTATAATTTTTTAGCTCCACACACAGAAAGCAGAAAGCAGGGCTTTGACTAGGCCGCTGCGGCTCCAGCATGCTGGTCCTCTGACTCTGGTCTGAGCTGTTTGTGGTTATGTTTGTTCCTGAGTTGGAGCCAGATCAGGACTCTGGGGGTTTGTTAAACTCCTCAGGCTCCTTTCAAGCCGTTCCAGCACAATTTTCTCTTTTCACTCTGCAGAATGTTAATCAATATCAGGTGAAAAACAGGATTTTGTAGCTGTGTGACAGGAAACTCCTGCATAGAATGAAAATTAATATGGAAATTTGACCAAAATAAACCTTTAGTGACATTATTTAAATAAATAATCATGTTTCTGTGTTGTTTTTTTACTCTGTTCATCCTTTACAGGTCAAACTGAAACAGACTTACCGAATACAACAGAGGAAGTAAATAATAGGAGGGAAACGTAAAGGAAAGAGGTGAAGCTGGAGTCTGACACAGATAGACAAATTAAAGGGATTAGACGCCTCATTCCTCCTAATTCCCTTATCAGCTCCTCCCACAGCCTGGCTGCCACCGCCGTGTTTACATGACCTCATCTCCCATCAGGCAGAATATTCATGGACCACATTATGCTAAGTCTCCTGTTTACCTACATAATCCCTGGCGGACAAACAACCTGCAGCCGCTTCCTGGACAGGAGGTCACTGTAAGGCGGAGAGCCGCCTCTGGTGAGGAAGAGCGGCTGCCCTCCCTCCTGACGTAAAGGTCAAGGGTCAGGGAAGGCTCTCCTATCTCACCTGAAATGATCCTGGAAAAAAAACTCTGAAGAATAGGAGATGGAGAACAGTGTGTCTGCATGAGCATTACATCTGGACAGGGGCCTAGTCAAAGCCCAAAGTCACTTGAAACATGAAATATTTCCTCAAACTGATGTTTGAGATGTTAGAGATATTACAGCGACTCCAGACCAGATATATATTATTATTATTATTATTATTATTATTATTATTATTATTATTATATTATTATTATTGTTGTTGTTGTTGTTGTTGTTGTTGTTGTTGTTTGTTGTGTTGTTTATTATTATAATTTAATTATTTATTTTTTTGTTATTATGGTTGTTTGAAGGAGAAAATCTTCAGTTTAATACAAGGTTTTGTTTTGCAAATTGAACTAAATTATGGGATGTTTTCATATAAACTCAGTTTCTCTGGCAGAAAAACTGAACAAAGAGAAAAAAAAAATTACCTCATTATTCCCTAAAAGAATCAACAAACATCAAACAGAAGAAACTCATAAAACTGCATCTATAAATATAAGAAGGAAACAAAAAAGGAATAAACTTACACAGAACAGAAAATAAATCTGAATAATAAACCATCACTGAGGCAGTAAAAACCTTAAAATCATAAAACCTCCTGGATGATAATGTTTGCTTCTTGTCTCAGTTACTAAGAATCTCAGTAAAATCCTGTGAACGTTTTTCAGTCGATCTGCAGCAACAGGAATCTGACAACAGCAGACGAGACGCAGAAACTTCATCTGCATGACCTGCTTTCTAGAGCGAAGGACAGAACTCAGCGCTGACATGAAACTGAAGCTGGAAAGTCATTTTATAAACTGTAAAATGTTTTTTATGTGTCGCAATTCAGCCGTTACTGAAACAGGAAGGAAACAAGCAGACTGAAGTTTGATCCAGACGCATTAGCCTGTTTGTTTGCAGTTGGGCCCAGACTTTGACTAGACCATTCAAACGCCACCATAGAGATTTTTGTTGCCAATCAGACGTGGATTTACACACGTGTTTTAAATCTCTGACCTGCTGTTTGGGAAGTGAAGTCCCAAACCGTTTCCCTCAGGACTGTCCAATACAGAGCTGTAGTTGCTCTAGTAATTAAAGTTCTATATAGACTCTTACAGAAGCTGTTTTTTTTACAAAATAACTCACAGAATGTGAGACAAAAATAATATGTTGAGAAAATAAGCAACATTTTCCCTTGGAAACCACTTTTTACTGCTAAGTTATTGAATAAATAGACAAATGAGCTCATTAAAAAAGACATTTATAGTTTTTAATCTTCAGGTTCTTCCACCATCAGATTGGACCAAAGCTCATCTTTCCAGAGTTTCAGGAAGTCCTAATGTGACTGTGACGATGACATTAGCATTAGCTGCTATAAGCTTTGTAGCAGCTAATTTAAGCTAGCATAGCTTTTTTGCTAGGCTAACTCCTTTTAACACAACTTGAACACGACGACAGTCTTTCCCAGCATCCAATCGGATGGTTATGCTGAATCCTCAGTGGGTCAGAAGTGGATTTGTCGTCCATCACTGTTAGTGGATGTTGCTTGTGCGTCAGATTTACAGATGTACCACAAACACACGAACACAAAGGTTCCACTGGGAACCTTTTCATAAAAAAGACA
Organism: Poecilia picta; assembly: GCA_033032245.1. NCBI lineage: Eukaryota > Metazoa > Chordata > Actinopteri > Cyprinodontiformes > Poeciliidae > Poecilia > Poecilia picta. The sequence continues at coordinate 1,530,611 of CM065374.1, forward strand.
TCTTAATATTTACATTAACATTTTAAAATATGAAAATCTACTTGATTGATTAATGAAAATTAACCCATTAAAGTCTGGGCCCTTAATAATATCGGATTTACCTGCAGAATCTCTGCTCTGCCACACAGTGAGTTGAAGTATTCTGTTTTTTCTTCTAAAGTTCATAAACTTTGTTGAGTTCAGAAAGTCTGAGTCACTTTTTATGAAGCACAGTGAGTGAAGAAGAGTCTGAATCTGTTTACACACAGGCCTCTTTGTAAACTCAACATCTTGGTCCTCATAATGCAGAGATGGACGTGGCAGGAAGTGTGATCAGAATGGTGATTCGGCACAGAGCCACCGGGGGCCGGACAGCAAGGAGACGTCTGCACGGCGTGCGGAGAATTTTAATCACAGAACCGAGTCGGCATCTTGGAGGCGCCAGAAAACCGATGATAAAGAAGAATAAAGAGAAGCTGAGAGAAAAGGAAGGAAGAGTTATGCTGCTGTTGAGTCTTACTGTTCAGACGGACCTGTAAATGTAAAGCAAAGCAAAACTAAAGCAGATTCAAATCTTTAGAACGTTCGGAGGCAGAACAGGAAACTTCCTGTAAATGTGTTTAACTCAGATGAGTCGGTTTAATGGCCTCCTGATCTTCTGTGCTGAACTGTTTCTATTAGTTAAACCCCAAACACTCTGGGCTGGTTTAGCAGGTTCATCAGAGATGCAGTGACTTCATCCACGTTGTTCCAGGGCTGCTCACAGACATTTGAAGGGTCAGGGGAGTGTGGAAAGGAACCACCAGAATAAAAGTCCATCACCCAGAAACTTTAAGTTCGAAATGAAAATCAAATCTAATTTTATGTGTTTAGCACATTTCAGCAGAAGGCATTTCAAAAAGATTTACATCATAAACAAAAACACAAAGTCATGCAACATAGAATCAACAATCAAAACATTACATTATGTCCAGTGTCATCAGTAAATTTGTAATTGTTAACGTTTCAAATAAAACTCTAACCAGGTGGGTTTTTAGTCGACATTTAAAGAAAGTCAGTGTTTCAGCAGTTTCACAGGTTCCTGGAAGTTTGTTCCAGATGCGCGGTGCATAGGAGCTGAATGCTGCTTCTCCTCGTTTGGTTCTGGTTCTGTTACATTAAACTCTCATTCCTGACAGAAACAGAAAAGCATTGAGGTTTTCTGTTTTGCTGCTTCAGTTTACTGACTGCATTCAACGTAATCTGTTAATCTGTGTTTATTCACTTCTCAACATCATAACTTTTGCTCACTGCCAGTCAGATAAGTTATATTTTTCTGCTGTCCAGGAAGTTTGTGCTTTAAAACTTAATGTGATTTTTAACATGCAGTCAAACTACAAATAACAAAGATCAAAATAAAGAAACATGGGAATGTCTTGTGATGCATAAAGCACCATAAGACTGCATGACATTAATAATCTTATTGGATTATTTTACCCTTTTACACGTTTTTTAAAAGTCTGCAGGACCACCAGGTAGATTCGATGTGAACCTGTTTTGTCTCGTTTGTGAAGCTTTTTCCTCCCTGCTGGTCTGAGGTCAGTCCATGTTGTCCGTTTGTCTGTTTGGTGTAGAAAAGCAGAAAATCAAATCATTCCCCACAATGATTTGATTGTTTCTGCAGTCTGAGCCGTCCAGAACCTCAGAAACGCTGTGATGTTCGCCGCCTCTCCACTGCTTCCTCTTTGCAGAACTGGAGTGCAGCTTCCCATTTTTGTTGGCGGCTCTACCAGCTTTGAATATTCACATAATAACACTGAAGGCAATTCAATTATGAGAATGATTTACACTTGAAGTGCTTGTTGCCAGGCTCTTTATCAGACGCATCCACATAAAAACTCAAGAGCTTTTCACAAAACAGGATTTTACCACGTTTGGATTTTGGATTCATTAAAAAACTGTTTTTGTCTGAATAAAAAAATGAACAGAAATAATCTCCAAGCAGCTAAAATGACCTGATCAGTCAATATAAAACATCATCAAACTGTCGGTTTATTGTAGTTTTTCTACAAATTTGTACTTATTAGGATATAATTTACTCTTTCAACCAGGAACTCCTCATGGCTCTTTACAAATGTGCTCTAACATTAGCGTTAGCCGCTAAATGTTAGCATTGAGATGCTAAGTTAGGCGAGGCTATCTTGATTGATAGGTTGAATGTGTGTAGCACAACTTGAGCTCAACGTCGTCTCATCCGATAGTTCAGAAGCAGAAATGAACCAGAGGAAACTCGTCGCTGCTGCTTGTGGATGTTGCTTGTGCATCAGATTTACGGCTGTATTAGAAACACATGAACATAAAGGTTCCGGCCAGCACCAAAATTAAAAGAGAAAATGTTTCAGCAACCAAAGAGTTAAATGTGGTTCAAACATAAACACTCAGTGTTGCTGGACTCCTGGATCCTCTGGAGATCAGTTTGATTTGTTACTTATTTATAATAATTGAATAAAAAAAGAAAACCCCTCTGGTTGTTTAGTTTGTACTCAGCCTTTATTATGAAACGTTTTCCACATCCCCTCAGTACTTTCTGTCATATTTCGCAGAAACTCACAGCGCGCTGCTTTTCCACTCAGCTCACCTCATTTTGAGTGGATTTCACAACCCACAGTGGGATTCAGGCCTAATAAAAGCAGATCCTTGCTCTCCTCTAAGTGACAGGCCTTCTGGGCTTGTTGGGCTCACAGTGGGGAGCCAGATATTTTGGTAAATAAACCCTGCAGATCTCCTTTGTTTCTCCTGACGTTTCTCAGTCTTTTCATGTCTGTGTCGATCTTTTCCCTCCCAGCATTTTCACAAACCAACATTTAGTTGACGGGTCAAACCGACTGAAGAGGCCAAACATCCGTTCCCCTTCACATTGTGTTCCCATGAACACAACAAAATTATTTGATGTTTTCTTTAGGAAAATGTAAAAAATGAAAGACCAAAAATGTTAATTATGATTTTAAGATTGAATGTTTTACAAAAAGCAAATTAACCAATACGTTATTTTTAATCATGACCAGTTTAAGGTCTCATTGTTTTTGGTTTAAAAAGTAGATTTTCCCGTCTCATATGTCAATATTGAAAATGTTATCATCCAAATTGTCAACATGAAATCTGATCATATTCTATGGAGTTAGATTTGTTTCACAAGTATTCAATCAAAAAAAAAAAATAATCTCAAACAAAAAAAAATCTTAAAAACTTTTAAATTATAAAAATAATTTTTTACGAAACAAAAACATTTTTAAAGATTTTTTTTTATTGATGTCACTAATTTTTTTATTGAATCTCTCTTTTTTGGTTGAGTCTATTTTTTTTGGCTGAAACTTTTTTTTTTGTTTGAGTTTTTTTTTTTTGTTTGTTTGAGATGATGTTTTTTTGATTGAATAATTGTGAAACAAATCTAACTCCATAATATTCTATTCATGAATTTTTGGTCAAAGTCCACCTTGGGCTTTTAGACACAAAGATGCCTTCAAATATTTTAATTTAAACATCTCTCAGCTTATTCTGTCTTAAAAATAAAAACATTTCACTTTTCCTTCCAGGTTGTTGGTTTTTATTTGGTAGTTAGATGACCTGAACAACAGTGTAGCGACAGCCGCAGGAGGCGTGGCTACCTTGTCTTCAGGTAGACAGAGAGGTTTGATTATAGATTATTGACAAACTGTTTGTCTTTGTTCTGCTTCTGTTGTTTTGCTGTTGGGTTTTTGACAATTCCTGGCATTGCTGCTGTTGTCAGCAGCAGCTGACATTAATGTGGATTATTTAGCACTAGATCACAAGTAAATAAGCTAATTACATAACTTAGCTTTAGGCTAACTTGGTGAAATGTGATAACAAAACTCTGAACAGACTGTGAAAGTGAATCTGCTTGGCGGCAGAGCAGTAAATCGGTTCTTCATGAAAGATGCTCCTGCAGCCACACAGAAAAATGTTCTGTTGTTTTCTCAGATCAAGTGTTTGCATCAGCCGCAGCTGTAAGGCGCTGAACACGCTGAGCAGAGTGTGTGAACAAACGTGTGATTTATGGCTGTGTGTGTTTGGTTGGTTTCAGCTGGCAGAAGTGATGCAAACAGAGCCAAATACTACAGAACCTCAGTGAGCACACAGCATCACCTATTACATACATTATTACATTATCATCTAACAAGTCCATTCGACTATTAAAACTCAAGGAGATGAATCTCTGTTCCAGTCTCAGTTCTTTATGAGAAGCATCATTATCTCACTTTAATGTTTTTTGTTCATTTCTAGTTTATATTTCACTAAATCAGCTCTAATTAACCCAGACATTCCTGCTGTCTCCCCGATAATTTACTGATTTATCTGAAATCAGTAGCGATTAAAACCTTCTGCCTTCATATTGAATGAGAAAACCTCCATTCAGATTCATCACTGCAGATTTGACACACCTTTCAGCGCAGTGTGTGTGTGTGTGTGTGTGTGTGTGTGTGATGATGAAACATGGTGCTGGCAGCATCATGCTGTGGTCAGAGATGAATCATAAATGCTGTTGGAGGCTGGAGGAGGTTCGGATAATAGAATGGCCTAGTCAAAGTCCTGACCTGAGGCCATCTGGAGTCTGTGACCAGATGGACTCAGTTCGATTTGGTGAAGCCAGTAGAAATAAAGCACATAGATCTGCAGCAGGAAGTGATTCTAGAGATCCGGTTTCATTTCTTTGTTTCTTTGTCTCTAAAAATCCTTAAAGTTCAGGAAAAATAGAGGCAAAATGAGAGTTAATAGATTATAAATACATATTTCTAACTTCCTGTTAATAACGACAAACTGATCATTTTTCTCTACTTGATTAAATCTGTTACTAAAGGCAGAGAAAGACTTTACAGAATGGTCCAGATGCTTTTTATGAATGATAAACGATACATTTTTCATAAACAATAAAATCCCATCCCATGATTTTTGTATTTACTTGAATAATATTTGGTATAAAAATCTTTTTAATGATTTAAGAGAGACAAAAAGACAAAACAAACAGAATAAATTTAGACGGGAACAAACTAGATGTTGCATAACTTTCTTAAATCTTCAGACACTCTTTGTTTGGAAGTCCAAAACTTTCTTTTCAAAAACTTTGTAAATTAAATAATGATGAAAGAGGAAAATATTTTTTTAAACAAAAGTTTTATTACTTTTTCAGAAACTTTCATGTTGGCGGTCAGAGTCACAGTCTGGCAGGAGACAAATGGTGTAAATACATTTCTGTTCTGTCCTCAGTGATTCAGAAATGTTTTATTATGAACAACATATGAAGTTTATTCTAAAGTCTTATTCTTTTCCAGGTTTTATAATCTGCCAGGCTGATTGAGTTTGATGTAGAGCTGTGAGAAACAGATTCTGGACCAACTGGAGCTTTGAAAGACCCAAAACCAACAAGGAGAACCAGACCAGAAAACCTTTGGTCCCAGAATACCAGAACCTCCCGTCAGGCAGAACCGCTTCCTGTGTAGATCAACATTTTCCTGAATATTCATCGTTTTCAGAGCAGAGGAGATGAACGCAGACAGAGAGACGCTGAGCAGCGCGACCAGGACCTCCCTGACGGAGATAATCAGCTTACAGTGCTGTGTGTGTGTGTGTGTGTGTGTGTGTGTGTTGTTGTGTGTGTGTGTTGTGTGTGTGTGTGTGTGTTACCTTGCATTAAAATCAGAGGAAATGCCAGCAGCATCAGTCAGACTGAAGGTCAGATTTACACCGTGACCTTTAGGCCCTCATCAGCCCTTCAGCTTCTTTCCTCTCGTCTTTATTTGCTTTAAACTTTCGTTCTGATTTCTGTATGAAGTGAAATTCATGTGTGAGGTTCCGTCCTGCTGCTGCTGACCTGTGTGTGTTCAGCGCTGTCATTGATCCAGATGCCGTTTCATCCGACGGCTCAGCCTGGATGGATGGATGTGAGTCGGTTCAGCAGCTGAGGTGTAGATTTCAGAAACGCTTCAGAGCGTTTCCTGGAAGGACGACCGATCCCAGCAGTCACACCTCATGAAAACCTGCATTGATTCGGCTGACCAGCACTGCTGGTTCTCAGTTTCCTCCACTCCTATCGTTATGATCGAATGTGTTCATAGAGCCACAGAAATGAGATGTTGCATATTTACAGTTGTGGCTTGTAAAACACCAGGCAGATAATTACAGATCTGAAAACATGATGTTATAATTATGTTAGAAAAGCTGGAAGCCTTTTTAGAAAGTTGATTTATTTCAGTAAAGCAACTTTAAACATAAAACTGTTGATTTATGAAACAGGATTGATTTATTTTAATGTTTCTGTTAATTAAATCAAACTCATGTGACTGAAATACAAAAAGATGAAAACATTCAGACCTCAGTGGTTGTTTCTGCAGCTTTTCACCAGCAGCACTTCAAGTTTCACATGTTCCACATGTTTCACGTGTTTCACGTATTTGATGTGTTTCACATGTTCCATGTGTTTGGAGGCGTCTTGTTGCTAAGCGACTGAGGCTCAGACTGAAAGTTCTGTTTTCTGGTTTTTATTTTCTGCAGCAGATTCTGATCAAACGTTGGAATCGAATGTAATCAGACGACGGCTCTAGAATTATACTCACTGCTCATTGTTTTCAGCTAAAACACACACACACACACACACACACACACACACACACACACACACACACACACACACACACACACACACACACCAGCACGCACACACACACTTAACACCCTGCAAAATAATTCACACCACTTCATCCTCCTGTGTTTTCATGCTTCAGCTTCAGTTTTTGTGCGTTTTCTGACTTTCAGTGACAAACCAACTCAAAGTCGTGAATTAATGATTTTTTCCACATATAATGTAACATTTGATATGTTTGATATAAATAAACACTTGGCCACCTGTTGAGTAAATCCAGCTGTGTTATTTAATCTGATCCGGTTCCGACCCAACAGAACACCAGAGAAGAGCGGCAGCATGAACACAGAGAGGATTCCAGCTGAATTTCACCCGTTTTATTTCTCTTCAGCCGGATGTGAGCAGGAATCGGCCCGGCAGCCGAGCCGAGCCGCTCAGCCTCATGAAGAAATGCCCTTGTGTCGTCTCAAGTGTTTAAAACGACCCGATCCCAGCAGAATCTGAGCGTGTGTTTTCCTCCCTTCTCTGCAGTCTAATGTCATGAACACACACCTAGCAGAGAGAGGCGTCCTCCATCCATTATGCATGGGTCTGAGTCTGCACTGCCTGCTTGTATCTCTGTGTTTAGCGTGCAGGTCAGAGCTTTTCATGCTAATGGCTCCATTACTTTCTGGAGGTTTTTTAAAGTTGCAGACAGATTTTCCTTTCAGGCTCTGAAGGTTTTATTTTCTCAGTCCAGTAGAAAATCCAGAGGGAGAAACATCGTCCTCCACGTCCACCTGCTGCTTCCATCCAACTACAGCAACGACTGGAAGACAGTTCTTCAGTCTGAGGCATAAATTCATGTCCCTTTATACATCATCATCATCATCATCATTACAGTTTGTAGAATCTGCTTGTTTAGTTTGGGTTTTATGCATTTATTGGAGCGGCTGAGGGAGATGATGGCAGCAGAGCAACGTTTCTACCAACATGGTGGTTTGTTTTGTTGTATGTTTGTTTGAATTGTCACCTTCAATCCTCATCTTTAAATCTCCCTGCTCTCCACCTGGAGCTGCTTTCTGCTTTTATCTGGTTCCTCTCTCTGCCTTCCCTGTGATTTATGGCCGGTTCAGTCAGAGGAGAGGAGCAGAGCTTCATCTTCAGGCCTGCAGGTCACAAACACACAAAGATTCAGAACAATAAACACGGAGCGTAATCTGTTTTCTCTGCATCCTGCTGCTCTCAACAGCTCAGACTCAACTGATGGTCTCTAAGATTCCTGTCCTGCATTTGATGTCTCAGTTCACCTAAAACTCACTGGTAAATTATTTGTAACAATGAAATAATTGACATGTAATTTATAGATGCCTTTAAAGGCTCTATATTTAACCCATGTTATCTAACGGAGGACTGAGCAGATTTAGCTGCGAGGAAGATGAAGCTCTTCATTGTCTGTGATGAAGAGTGAAATTGTCACTTATGGACAATTAATTCTACAAATTTGTCAATAAATGCGTAAATAAATAAATGACTTGATAAAGTAATTAATGTGCCAAATATTGCATCCAAAAACTAAAATTTAACTTTTTTGATCATATATTTGTTGTAAACTAATGTTTTTAACTATTTAATTTAACAGAATCATACCTATTTTCCATTTTGTTTCATTATTTAACTTTTGCTTTCATCAATCTACAAATAAAGTTAATAATAACGTCTTCAGGATGATAACTTCACAACGAAGCTTCAATATATGAACAAAATACGACGTCGGAATGAGCAGAAGATGTTACCCACTGGTAGCAGTTAGCAGCTGTTAGCATCTGTACGCTACTGTTAGTTGTTAGCTGCTGTTAGCTGTTAGCAGCTGTTAGCATCTGTACGCTACTGTTAGTTGTTAGCTGCTGTTAGCTGTTAGCAGCTGTTAGCATCTGTACGCTACTGTTAGTTGTTAGCTGCTGTTAGCTGTTAGCAGCTGTTAGCATCTGTATGCTACTGTTAGTTGTTAGCTGCTGTTAGCTGTTAGCAGCTGTTAGCATCTGTACGCTACTGTTAGTTGTTAGCTGCTGTTAGCTGTTAGCAGCTGTTAGCATCTGTACGCTACTGTTAGTTGTTAGCTGCTGTTAGCTGTTAGCAGCTGTTAGCATCTGTACGCTACTGTTAGTTGTTAGCTGCTGTTAGCTGTTAGCAGCTGTTAGCAGCATTGCTCTCACTTTTTTACAGTCTGCTTCTGTCAGTCTAATTCTTTCTTCTGCGCTGCAGAGGAAACACGTTTCCTGACTCAAACTCAGGTTTACAGCCATAAATCACAGACTTATTGTGTCATTGAGCAGCAGCGATAAATACTGTAAATGTTTAGAGAAGCTTTGCTGTTTAGATTCATTATTTTCATCCTAATTCTGCATGAACACAATAGACAGAATTTTACTGAAGCAAATGAACCTTTTATTCGAATGAAGTAGCTGTTTTTAGATGCTGTCTTTAGTCAAAGCAAGTAGGATGGGACATTTATTATCGCTAGATAAAAAGGCAATATATATTCAAACACTTCTGCACCAGTTGGGAAGTTTTATTCAAATGCAAATGTGTTTTTATTTCCTCTTTGCTTAGAAATGATTTCAGGCACTTTGCACCTCTCTAGTTTGAGATCCATAATTTATATTCTTCCTGACAAAAAGTCTTTTGTTAAACTGATCAACCTTTAAAAAGAGAAAACCTCCAAATACTGAGGAAATTACTATTTTGCTAACAATAAACTATGACCCACAGATTCTCTGTTTTGAGCCTTTTCCATTGTTTAAAACAGAAACATTTTTGCTGCTTTCAGAGGCGTAAAGAGGAGCCTGCATTTTCTAACACTATTTCTGTGGATGTGGAGAAATATAACAACTGTTTCCCTCAAGGGATTTTCTGGAGGTTTGTGCAAAATTATGGATCTAACAGTTTTCTGCTGGTTTTGTACCCAAAGTTGAGAGCTGTGTCATCATTCAGGCTCGAAGTCAAGCTGGTTTCCAAACAGGTTTACGTCTCACCGTCCTGTTTTAGTGTGGATAGACAAAATGTCAAGCTGTTGTCATGGAGAGGAAAACGCCTGGATCTCAGGTTTCCTTCAGTGAATTTGGAGAATAATCTGGTTTTCCTGGAAACATTGGAGTGTTTCACGGCTCAGTGTGACGCTGGCAGCATCAGTCAGCTCCCCAAGTTTCACTGAGTGGCCTTTTGAATCCCTACATTTGTTTTGATTTCATGAAATATATTGAAATGAATTTATCTTTATTCAGACATTAAAAACTAATTCATGTTGCAGTGTGACCAGGCTGCGCTTGGTTTTGAGTTTTCATTCCCAACTAAATGAAATCATCCTTTGGAGTCTGATTTTTGTAGATATTTTTGGTGACATTAGTATTATTTTTAGCAAAGTGGAGCCACTGAACAAAGCTCTGTAGGAGAGACTCCTTCAGTTTTCCAGGCCAGCTGATGCAGCAACCTGCCTGCATGAGGACCGATCCGTCCTTCAGGACGGTTCGGTCCGCCTTCATTTCCTGAGGCGTTTTCTGGCTCCACTAAGACGGGAAAACGATTCCCTTCAGGAAAACTGAACATGACTGTTATTAATATCATAGCATGATATTAAGTTTAATCAGACAACAAGGCATTGATGTCTGATTAAACTTACTGATGGTACATGAAGGTAAATCATTCTCTGGATGTTTGGTCCGAATGATACGACGGTTTTTACTGCAGATGTTTGTGTGACTGAAATGGAGACAGAATAAATAATAAACTAACCTCTAACTGCAATTGATTTTAAAAAGTACAACAAAAGTAGGACTAATTCAAAATATTGATAATATTGATCCCAATTCAGTATCAGAATCAGATCAATACTTTGGTTTCAGATTCCCTATTAAAATGTTATTTTATTTTTGTATTGCAGTTTCTCAACTCTTTGGTTTGTTTGCTATCAAATTATCATTTTTTCACTTTGTTTATAAATCATTTGTTTTTTTTTCTATTTTTCTGATGATAAGTTAGCAAAAGTATTTTGTAAAAACCAATAAACTTCAGATTTTAACAAAATAACTACAAAACGCCTAAAGATTCACATTCAGGATGGATGGAAACAAAAGAAAAGACATCTTTTTAGATATTTTCCCCTTTCTGGACATTTTGTTTGCTGGTGTTGTAAAATGATGCGTTTCGGTTTGTTTCTGTCTTTCTCCTCTGGCTGTTTGCACAAGTAACATCTTTGAAGTAAACACAGAGTGATGCTGAGTGTATCAGAGGTAATCGCTCGTCTCTCTGTGGTGTCTTTTAAATCGTCTCTCTGCTCTTATTATGAGTTTTCAGCCTCATTTTTTATCTCTTTGTGTCTAAAATAATCCAAGTTCTTTGATGTTGCCTCTTTGAAGATGTTTCCTTGTTTTTCAGGTATCATCCAGTAAGGAGGAAACTGCAGCCATGAGCAAGAAGCATGAAGTCTAAACTCATTTTCACACTTTGCTGCTGCAAAATATTGAAAATTAGGGGATAATCAAATCATTTATCAATTACTTTTTAAAGGATGTAGATTCAAGAAGTCATTCTGAGGAGTGTTTATTTGCTGCAGCATTTGATTTCAATAAATCTAAATAAAATCCATAAAAACCCATTTTTTTCTTTTCACTCCAGCTCCATTTCCTCCTGGAGCAGAAAGCATGACATTCCCTCTGTGCAGTTTATCAATGCAGAGGATTTGGGGGCTTTGCATCGGCTCAGGCATCAGTGACACTCGACAGGCAGCGCAGACTGTAGAAACCAGAGAACATGAATAAAGCTGGAATCTGAATGCATGTTAAGAATCGGAGCCGCAGTCGTCTGGAGTCAGGCTGAATGTGAGCTCCAGCATTTCCAGCCTGCAGCAGGACGAGGCTGGATCCAGTCAGGCTGCAGCTCCGGGTCGATCATGACACAACCTGGAGGAGAGAAACATCCTCACCGTTCTGTCATTTGACTTTTATTACATCAATGTAAGACAAACCAGAACATCCCAGGATTCTCTGAGGAACATATTTTCAGCAACTTCAGTTTAATTTCAGATTTGGATCAACAAACAAGACAAGTCCTCCAGGTTTTCATGTCCAATCCATCAGTGAAAAACACCTTGTTTGCCTTTGGTAACCGAGGGCAACCAGAGCAGAAGAAGACTGGGATGTTGTGAGGAAGCTGGATGCGGCGGCGGGGGTTCTGCAGTCACCTTCAGGTTAATCACTAAATCTGTTTGAGAGAAAACACGGCTGATTAGAAGCCTGGCTGAGACGCTACCCTGCAATCAGAGCCGCGCCGCCTCTGATCTCCTCAATCAGCTGCCATCCTGCTCTGCGTTATGCAAATCCACTGTCTCATAAAGAGGCAGAAATAAACAAATCACTACCTATTAACATTAACCTGCTGTAGGTGGTGGAGCTGCTATTAGAGGAGATCTGCAGGAGAAAATACCTTAATAAGCTTCAGGAAGATTGAATTCAGATCAGAACCAGAACCAAACATCAGCTCAGATTTACAGATGAACAGTTTTAACACTAATGGTATTGATCATATGTCGTTCATTTCTCTATGTTTCCTCTTTGTGATCAGTTTGTATCAGGTTAATTATCACCATTTTGCTCACTATTATTGACACACTGTTATTATACTGCTGCTTTAAGGAGAGGCTTATAATTTTAGAGGACAAATAAAACTGAACTATGATAGAAGTGGAAAACCTCCTGCAGATTATTGGGCTGTTCAGAACCAGTTGGAAGGTTTTTGTTTTCTAACAGATATTTAACTCAAACCGCTTTAAAGTTACTTCCTGTTAAACTCCAGGCGTCCAGCAGCTCCAGTGAACATACTGAGATTCTCTGTAACGTCTGAACGCTGAGAAGTTTTTAGTTTCAGTTTCCTAAACAGACATTTCATCTCTGTGTCTTCAGTCAGGTAAGGGAAGCAGCAGTGGACAGCAGAGGCAGATTAGCATTGTTAGCACACACTGCGGCTCGGTCCGGTCACCTACACGGTCAGTTGACCTTTCACACCACCAAGTCAAACAGCAGAGCGGAGTGAGCTGCTGCCAGACGCCTCTGAAAGCTGAAAGGTCACAGAGCAACAAGTAAACACACCAGCAAAGTGTTGCTGCTGATGCTCTGAGCAGCGAGAAACCAGAACCTGTGAATTTAAAAAGGTCAAATACAAAAGTCTGCAGGTTTCTGTTTGTGTGAAAAACAAATTAGGCTGCAGCCTCAGCCAACCTTCTTTATTTAGTTTATATCTGAATGTCTGAATATTAAATTATTATACTGGATTTTTTATAAATGATGAGAGAGAGAGCCGGCGATGAAGTTTCCTCTCTGCTTTTCTTCCCTCGGCTTCTCATTGTCTGACAAGCGAATTCTGACGAGTGACGCTGAAGTTTCACTTCACTTCATTCCAGTTGTGCTGGACGCTGGTCATTTCAGACCAGCGGTCAGGTTTGCTTTGAGTGAAGGGTGTGACTGCAAGAATCCCTAATGGGGCAACTGGAGGTGACTGAGGCACAGCAAGAGATGAGGGGGAAGGGAGTGTGTGTGTGTGTGTGTGTGTGTGTGTGTGTGTGTGTGTGTGTGTGTGTGTGTGTGTGGTGGTGTGTGTGTGTGTGTGTGTGTGTGTGTGTGTGTGTGTGTGTGTGTGTGTGTGTGTGTGTGTGTGTGTGTGTGTGGTTGTGTGTGTGTGTGGTGTTGGTGTGTGTGTGTGTGTGTGTGTGTGGTGTGTGTGTGTGTGTGTGGTGTGTGTGTGTGTGTGGTGTGTGTGTGTGTGTGTGTGTGTGTGTGTGTGTGTGTGTGTGTGTGTGTGTGTGGTAGGTGTGTGTGTGTAGGTGTGGGTGTGTGTGTGTGTGTGTGTGTGTGTGTGTGTGTGTGGTGGTGTGTGGTGTGTTGTTGTTGTGTGTGTGTGTGTGTGTGTGTGTGTTGTGTGTGTGTGTGTGTGTGTATGGGCTCAGCAATAATTCAGTTTATCAACCACAATAAATTAGACAGGACATTCAATCACTGAACATGGACGACATAATGCGCTGTTAGAGGACCAGCTGCTTTTCTTTTCACACCGATGCACTCACCACTTTTAAGTCTCTCACACACATACACCATACACAACACACAACACACACACCACACCACACACACTACACACACACACACACACACACACACACCTACACACACACACCTACACACACACACACACACACACACACGGGCAGTAAAACTAAAGCTTAAATCAGAACTCAACCTCCTGTTCATGTGAAAATGTCACAGAGTAAATATTCCACCACTCTGTTAATCTGTCTTAATCTGAGAGACACACAGACACAATGACCCGTTTAAAGACCATCTGCTTGTTGGTTTCCTGACTGACACATTTAAATGTTATGAGAATAAACAAGCAGACACACATGAGGACTAACAGCTGATGTTTGATATTATTTCAGGAGCTAATTTCACCAAAAAGCCTGAATGGGTTAAATGTTTCCTCTGTTGTCTCCTTCAGGTCTGGATGACCTGAAGGTTCTCCACCGGTTCCTGGTGTCACTGGTTCTGTTCCCCGTTCCAAACTGATGCATTTTATTTTAAATATGTTCTTGTTGCTCTGTGCATGATATTCTTCATATCACCTGAAAAGTTCAATCTAATGGATTTATTGATCCTGCATGTCAGGTCCCAATCAGTTCTGGGTTTGGTTCATGAAAATGAACCAAATATTTTTAGTTATTTAATGATTTTATGACTGAGACATTTTGATTGAGTCGGTTTAGAAAATGGTACCAAAAACAAGAACACAAAAATGTTTCTAAGGGTGTAAATAACTCATATTAATTATGACTTTGTGTAAATGAGATTCTGGCTGGTTATTGGTGTTTGTGACATTTTACAGATGAAAGCAGATTCAGAATAAAATGTCCTGATTCACAGAGGCTGACGGAGAAACTCTCTTCTCTTCATCACACCTCACAAACCTCGTCTGACGACTCACCACACTAACTTCATGATACTTTCCATTTTCACCGTCTGCCAAACATTTTTATACAATCTCTGTTTATAACTACACTCTGGCACAGGCGCCGTGAAAATACAGGCCATTAATCAAAAGTTGAGATGTAAAGACTTCTTCTGTTTGACACAGATGGAAAAATGGAGCAGTGTGCTGAGATCGTCTCATTTGTTGCCAACATAAAACCATTTGTTATGAGGTTTTTCTGCAGCTTAGCCTGGTTTTATTCTGGCATGAAGCTGCTTTACGTTTGAAAGGCAGCCTCCTCTCTTCTCAGCCTCTGTGTCACTAAGATAAATTATTACCTCTCCATCCGCGCGCCTTCGCTTTTCTCCTGTTACACCATTATTTTAGAGAAAAGGCCGTTAATCTGTATGCAGAGAGAGCAACCGCAGAACTCAAATTAAAATGTTATTTTTTATTCATCAGGACTAAAGGCTTCTTCTGTCTCATTCTGCATGTGGGAGGCATTCAGCGGCCAATCACAAGCTGCTTATAGAGCGAAGCAGGTGACAGTCATATTGTATCTACCTGACTGGATTCATCACTGCCTTTATATTAGTGACTCCTCTGATGCAGCATATTATTACATTATTAGTGTTAATCAAGTTCATTTGTATTTGAATACATTTTAATTTACAGCCACATACTGACATAAAAAACAACATTTTCAATTCAGAAATCCTTTTTTCTAACTAAATAGAAATCTGAGCTCAAAAATAAATATATTTACAGTTTTTGAACTTTTTTAATCAGTTCTTCAGGTTCTTCCACCATCAGATTGAAGCAAAGTGTTTCAGGAGGATCTGACCGTTCAGGGAGCTTCTGTAGAAACGTGGACATTAGTGTTAGCATTAGAATCTGGTTTCCACTGCATCAGGTTCTAATAGCTAAAACATGAGGAGGTTAATTATGTACAAAGAATTGAATATTTTCAATTTAAACCTGTTCAGATTGTTTCCTGAACCTCGTCACCTTTTCACAGTCAGAGAGACGATTCATCAGTTTCACTTTCTTCTACAGTTCATTTCCTCCTTCTTCCACTCATCAAGCTGCTCTCTCTGTGACTCACACCTTGAAGGTCAGCAGGTCATTTCAACCACTGAGATGATAATGAGCAATCAGCAGCGGAACAAATCACTGCGGCTCCCAACCTGCAGCCTCATTATGAAGGTGTGTGTTTGTGTGTCTGGTGAAGTATGTGGCAGGACCTGAAATGATATGGTGACCTTGAGTTGTGCAGAAAGATTTGAGCGGGATGAGTCACACAGATGAGCTTTGATCACTCTGAGGCCGTCGGCACGAAAATAAAACAGATTCCTGCATTTCAGAGGCGAAACGATGCTCTGCAGAGCAGGATGTGATCAGGAAGAGGCCGGATTTTATTAATACTTTATTACCATGTCATTTCTCTATAGAAGTAAAATCTCACTTTTGTTTCTTTTCATCCCTGAGAACTCTAGGAGTTTTACCGTTTTGTCCAGTTTTAGTGATTTTCACTGCTACAGGTTCTGTTAAAGTTAAGCAGAAAATCTAAATTTGACGGCAAAAAAAGAACAAATCTGGAAAAAATGACAATTCATTTCTGAAAAATGATTATCTTTTTATTTTTGCAAAACATACTGATTGAAGTCATGAAGAAACCAACCCATGTTTTAAATATCAGTTTTGGAGAGTGTAAAACATTTAGCTTGAATTCATCTTGTTAGGGTACCGGACCATGGCTCACATATTGGCTTAGTTGGTCTGTTTACATGCTGTTGCTATTGGTTACGGCAATAAGCTGCATGAAAGCATAAATCAGGCTGAGGTTCAGTCGCTGTGTCCAGCAGAGTTGCAGTTTGAGCACCAGGTTAAATGTTCTTTGCCATGTTTAGGTATTAAATTTATTAGTAAATCTCAATTTTACACCTTAAAAAGTTTGAAAATAACTTAGATTTATTAGATCTTATATTTTCTTTCTTAAATGAAAGATGCTTGGATCTTTGATTTTCATTCATTCATTTAAAGTTGGGCATAAAACCTCATGCTAATATTCTGGCTGTTCTACTTTGTTTCTGTAAATAAAATGAAAGGTTTAAGGTAATAAGTATTATAACTTGTGAGGTCAACATGGAACCGTGAGGAGATTCCTGGTTTTAACTGAAGACCATGTCAGTGTCTGACTCCTGTTTGTTAGTAACAACCAGAGTGAAACATTTAAAGTCCTAACCTGGAAAATCACCAACTTCAGTGGATCATATCTTCATAAACATGCTGAGTTTTTAATAAGTTAAGCTTTCTGGTTAATAATCTGTGAACTTCTGTTTGTTCTGTTGCTATTAGACTCTAATTGAGTTCAGAATGATGATGATGAAAATGTCTTAGAAAGTCGACAGACTGACACACAGAATCCTTTCATAAGTAATTATTTACACACCTAAATATATTAGCATTCATTAATTTATTAATTTGTGTCAGAAAAAAATCTGAAGTCAATCAAAGCTTCAGTAGAAAGCGTGGATAATGATTTGATCAAAACAACATATTAAAAATCCCAACACATTAAATTCGACGAGTCCCAGAAGACAGAGAGCTAATGAGGACGTTTAGCGGTTCGTCTCATTAAACAGTCAGTCGCTTCTCACTGCTCATCCATAGGACAGAGCAATAATTAAAACATAATTACTTATACAAAACCTCATTATTTTGTGCTTTCTTCCAATTAGTCACCAAAACAGAGACTCCAAGTTCAGTGGAGACTAGTTCTCCCAGTGGACTGTGGGATCACACCAGTGGCAGTTATTAGTTTTATTTACAGGGTCACTGGCTGGAAAAGCATATTTAATACCATATTATCAGATGAACTGATTACATGAGCACAGGAAACACACTAACGATTTATTTTGGTGTGTAACGAGCCGTTTCCTTGGTTACCTCACTAATCACCTTTTGGTCTCTGCTGACTGAATGTTAGTGAATTTGGTCAAATATTATATTAAGCATAACTGGAACCAGGAAAACTCCATTAAAAGCAGAAGGTGCTTCAAGGTTTTCCACGTCTGAAGATGAAAACAAACTTTTGGCCTGATTTTATTCTGTTTAAAGCCTTTTCTGCTCCTTAATGCACCAACATGGCTGCCACATTTAAACAGTAGCAGGAATGACAAAAAACAAAAAACAGGAATAAACAAAAATCCTGAAGTGAGAAACCCAGGATGAGGTTCTGTACCGGATCGCTCCCAGTCAACCTGGACTGGTTCTGTGATAAAATACCATTAAAACAAGCCTGAACATTAAAAACCTTCCTGAAATGTCTGCTGGATATAGAAGTTTTCAAATCAGGAAAAGCATCATGCTGGGCTGATGGGTTTGTAACTCAGACAAATTGAAGTCCATGACCTAATTCACTATTTTGTAATTTATTCAACAAAAAGTAGAGCACAACAGAGTTCATCACAAAATGTCAGCGGTATCATAAAACCAATTAAACGTGACAAACTGCAGCTGAACTGTCTCTGCAGCAGAATCAATCCTCGGTATGACTATTGTCCTCATTTTGCAACAAGCCAGAGATGTGATTTAATTAGAGCCGGCCCTCCTGGCCTTTCTTTCAGGTTCTTCATCTCTCCCAGAATTAAAATGCTGGTTTTTGTCCATATCTCTGCTGATCTCTCTGTCCTGGTGAAACACAATAAGCCTGAAAACCTGGTGATCCGATCAGCCGAGACGCCGATTTCATCATTCAGCCTCTCATTCTGCCTGCCGCCTGTCAGAGATGGGAAACGCTGATTCTGAGCCGCAACCCAACCTGGCAACGCTACAAACCCAACCTGGCAACGCCACAAAGTATACAGAAAAGGCCTGAAGCATGAGGAGCTGCAGGAACGTCCGGTTCCAGATCCTCCAGGCTTCCTGCCTTTTATTACAGATTCTTCATTTGTTTTTCCTGATTTTGCTGGTTTTGCTTCGTGTCAGAAACTCATTTGCCTGTTAACCTTTTAGCTCATGTTCAGGTTATTAATGTGTTTTATTCCTTCTGGGATCCAGTTGAGCTTCATTTATTTATATATTTATTTATTTATTTATCTATAAGTAAACTGGGTTTTTTATTTGTGTTTGTTAATTTTTTTAGTGGTGCAGCAAACATTGATTCATTATCAGCTGATTATTTATGTTTCAGAGAACAAACTAACTGACTGGAAGTAAACAGGTTGTTGGTCTTTGTCCTGTAAATTCATCACATTTCCTTCGTTCTACAGCCCAAAACCGTTCATTTCACTGTAAACACTGAAATATTCTGGGATGTTTACAGAAATATTCTGATTGTAAACCTGAAAAGGAAGCAGAAACCATGTTAGTCGACAAAACAAACTAAAATGAGGCTGAATTATTAACACAACATTGGCTTTACACCAGTTACTAAATAAAATTAGCTGTTAAGCATTTCATCCATCATAACTAAAGAACTGAAGTTCTGTCAAAAGAAGACATGCCACATCATGATGCTGCCACCACCTTGTTTCACTAAAGACACTGAGGCTCTTTATGTCGATTTTTGTATCTTTATCTGTAATTTTGTCTTTTGTCTATTTTTTTCCACTGCTCCTGATTTTGCTGCTTCTGCCTGCAGCCAGTGTTTCAGGCTGGTTGAATACTTCTATGTAGGTTTGATAATCATATGGAGGTTAAAAATGACCCCGATTGTTGCTGGAGCGACTCACAGTGTGACCTCAGCAGTTTGACTGCATGGAAATGAGGCGAGTGTTTTCCAGCTGTGATAATCATGGAGTCGGTTGAATGTTAAATTGGCCCTTCTGACCCTAATTTGAATGTTTTGCACTGACCTTCATTTGGCCTGGAGCCTCTGCAGCTGAGATGTCATTACAGTGAATTTAATCCCATTAATGATCCAGATCATGTCGTTTCCACTAAAACCCAACATCAGGATGACAGATGTGGTCAGTCAGTATTCACTGTTAGGTCAGCTGGGTACAGTATGAATGTTTTATGCCACTAGTTAGTTTGCACAAGTTAACATGAGCAAAACAAACATGATTATAATTTATGTCTCATATTTTTGTTTCTGAATCGTGGCAGCTGAACTGTTAATGTGCTCAAAGAAAAATCTGATGAATATTATCTATTGTTATGAATAAAACAGAAATGGAGCTGGTGGAGGATTTATGAACAGTTCAGTTTATTAACTCCATTTTTATAAGAAACTAAAATCACCATGTGGAGTGAAACGTCGTCTTCACAGCTGGTCAGTAAAAACTTTAATATTTATCAGCTTTTGACTCCAACAGGATGTGCATGGCAGGAATCAGAGATGAGATCAGTTTTTTATTTTATTTGTGAAAAGAGCCCAGATAAAGAGCCTAAATGAAGACAGACAAAGAGAAAGAATAAAAGCAGAACATGGAGGAAGATGAGAGGAGAAGAAACGGATAAAAAGGGATCAAAAGTACAACATTTACCAAAATGAGAGAAACAAGAACTGATTTCACAGATGAAAAGGTGAAGAGGGCGAGAAGAAAAGGACAGAGAGAAGAGAAGAGAGAAAACGGCGTAAATTACTAACAAGGACGTGGTTTATATGAAAGGAGAAGAAATAAAAATGATTATAAGTTTATTTAATGCAAAGTGAACAGAAACAGATCAGCTACGATTTTACTTTATCAACCAATAAATATTTTTCAGCAGATATTGATATTTGGTTGCTACAAACACAAACAGTTTTTAGTGCAATGATTCAGCAATAACTGCAAAGATGATTCAAAAGACAACTTTAACTAAAACATTTAAAAACAGCAAAATCCTGAACAGAAACACTGAGTTAAACAAATAAATAAGATAAAATGATTAAAAGTCAAAAATCACAAAAGTGAATTGAATCATGAATATAAAATCTTTGTTTACATATAAAATGATTAAATTATTTTTATGATCTGATGGTCCAGTTTTAATTTCAAATTTAGATAAGTTTTTATGCAAATTAATTCTCTTCATTGTTCTGATGTAAAGGAAAGTTCTGCTGGAAAGAAAAGACAAAGAGGAGAAAATGGATGTGAAACGAGTAATTAACCTGTAAATACCAAGAATAAAAGACCTGGAAAAGAGAGAAAGGTGGGAAAAGCAGAGGTGAGTCCTGACAGGAGGAGATCCGGCTCCTCCTTATCATGACGGATGGAGCAGAAAGCAGCAGAACGATGTGTTTAATATTCTCCGTCTGTCGTTTAAAAGTCAGACCCGCCCGCGTTCTGACTTTTAACTGTTTTAGGAGAGCAGAGGGTGGGGGGGGCTGGCATTAGAGGAAATGGGATTTATCTGGTTGGACACAGAAACAGGAAACGTGCATCAGGGAACAACGTCAGGATGAATTCAGTGGCAGCAGAAGCTTTTACAGATGGTTTAAGTGACACACGGCTTTGGAATGATCAAGTAAAACAGGTTTGGGGAAAATTCTGAAGAAAAACATCCCACTAAATATTCCACTTACTGATGGGAAAGTCTCAGAGCTGCCTGGACTCTTTTGGATTTGATCCACTGAGGAATGTCCATCATGTCCTTCATGTCCTTCATGGCTGTTGGTGCTTTCAGTGAAATAAACATTTGTTCTGATGAAGATCGAACGGCTCAGCCAAACGTCTCCCACTGTGAGCTGCTCTAAGGGCGGAACCTGTCCTTGGACCGGTCCGTCCTCTGGTTCTGTTGGGTTAGAAGGGACACTTCAGTCTGACCAGAGGACAGGAGTCTGTCCAGAGGACAGGAGTTTGTCCAGAGGACAGGAGTTTGTCCAGAGGACAGAGGACAGGAGTCTGGCCAGAGGACAGGAGTTTGTCCAGAGGACAGGAGTTTGTCCAGAGGACAGGAGTTTGTCCAGAGGACAGAGGACAGGAGTCTGACCAGAGGACAGGAGTTTGTCCAGAGGACAGGAGTTTGTCCAGAGGACAGGAGTCTGACCAGAGGACAGGAGTTTGTCCAGAGGACAGGAGTCTGTCCAGAGGACAGGAGTCTGTCCAGAGGACAGGAGTTCTGACCAGAGGACAGGAGTTTGTCCAGAGGACAGAGTTCTGACCAGAGGACAGGAGTCTGTCCAGAGGACAGGAGTCTGACCAGAGGACAGGAGTTTGTCCAGAGGACAGGAGTTTGTCCAGAGGACAGGAGTTGTCCAGAGGACAGGAGTCTGACCAGAGGACAGGAGTTTGTCCAGAGGACAGGAGTCTGCCAGAGGACAGGAGTTTGTCCAGAGGACAGGAGTTCTGACCAGAGGACAGGAGTTTGTCCAGAGACAAGGACAGGAGTCTGTCCAGAGGACAGGAGTTTGTCCGAGACAGGGACAGGAGTCTGTCCAGAGGACAGGAGTTGTCCAGAGGACAGAGGACAGAGTCTGACCAGAGGACAGGAGTTTGTCCAGAGGACAGGAGTTTGTCCAGAGGACAGGAGTTTGTCCAGAGGACAGAGTTGACCAAGGACAGGAGTTGCCAGAGGACAGGAGTTTGTCCAGAGACAGGAGTTTGTCCAGAGGACAGGAGTCTGTCCAGAGGACAGGAGTCTGACCAGAGGACAGGAGTTTGTCCAGAGGATCAGAGACAGGAGTCTGTCCAGAGGACAGGAGTCTGTCCAGAGGACAGGAGTCCTGACCGATGAGGACAGGAGTCTGTCCAGAGGACAGGAGTTTGTCCAGAGGACAGGAGTCTGACCAGAGGACAGGAGTTTGTCACAGAGGACAGGAGTCTGACCAGAGGACAGGAGTTTGTCCAGAGGACAGGAAGGATTGTCCAGAGGACAGGAGTCTGACCAGAGGACAGGAGTTTGTCCAGAGGACAGAGGACAGGAGTCTGTCCAGAGGACAGGAGTTTGTCCAGAGGACAGAGGACAGGAGTCTGCCAGAGGACAGGAGTTTTGTCCAGAGGACAGGGCAGGAGTCTGACCAGAGGACAGGAGATTTTGTCCAGAGGACAGGAGTCTGTCCAGAGGACAGGAGTCTGTCCAGGCAGAGTGACCAGAGGACAGGAGTCTGCCAGAGGACAGGAGTCTTGTCCAGAGGACAGGAGTTTGTCCAGAGGACAGGAGTTGTCCAGAGGACAGGAGTCTGACCAGAGGACAGGAGTTGTCCAGAGGACACAGGAGTTTTTCCAGAGGACAGAGAGAGACAGGAGTCTGCCAGAGGACAGGAGTTTGTCCAGAGGACAGGAGTCTGACCAGAGAGGACCAAGGAAGATTTGTCCAGAGAGATTGACCAAGAGAGTTTGTCCAGAGGACAGGAGTCTGTCCAGAGGACAGGAGTTTGCAGAGCAATTCCAGAGGACAGGAGTCTGTCCAGAGGACAGGAGTTTGTCCAGAGGACAGGAGTCTGACCAGAGGACAGGAGTTTGTCCAGAGGACAGGAGTTTGTCCAGAGGACAGGAGTTGTCCAGAGGACAGAGGACAGAGTCTGACCAGAGGACAGGAGTTTCGTCCAGAGGACAGGAGTTTGTCCAGAGGTGACAGAGGACAGGAGTCTGACCAGAGGACAGGAGTTTGTCCAGAGGACAGAGGACAGGAGTCTGTCCAGAGGACAGGAGTTTGTCCAAGGACAGAGGACAGGAGTCTGACCAGAGGACAGGAGTTTGAGTCACAGAGGACAGGAGGATTTGTCCAGAGGACAGGAGTTTGTCCAGAGGACAGGAGTCTGTCCAGAGGACAGGAGTTTGTCCAGAGGACAGGAGTTTGTCCAGAGGACAGGAGTCTGACCAGAGGACAGGAGTTTGTCCAGAGGACAGGAGTTTGTCCAGAGGACAGAGGACAGGAGTCTGCCAGAGGACAGGAGTTTGTCCAGAGGACAGGAGTCTGACCAGAGGACAGGAGTTTGTCCAGAGGACAGGAGTTGTCCAGAGGACAGGAGTCTGTCCAGAGGACAGGAGTTTGTCCAGAGGACAGGAGTCTGTCCAGAGGACAGGAGTTTGTCCAGAGGACAGGAGTCTGTCCAGAGGACAGGAGTTTGTCCAGAGGACAGAGGACAGGAGTCTGACCAGAGGACAGGAGTTTGTCCAGAGGACAGGAGTTTGTCCAGAGGACAGGAGTCTGTACCAGAGGACAGGAGTTTGACCAGAGGACAGGAGTCTGACCAGAGGACAGGAGTTTGTCAGAGGACAGAGGACAGGATCTGACCAGAGGACAGGAGTCTGGCCAGAGGACAGGAGTTTGTCCAGAGGACAGGAGTCTGACCAGAGGACAGGAGTTTGTCCAGAGGACAGGAGTCTGACCAGAGGACAGGAGTTTGTCCAGAGGACAGGAGTCTGTCCAGAGGACAGGAGTTTGTCCAGAGGACAGGAGTCTGTCCAGAGGACAGGAGTCTGTCCAGAGGACAGGAGTTCTGTCCAGAGGACAGGAGTTTGTCCAGAGGACAGAGGACAGGAGTCTGCCAGAGGACAGGAGTTTGTCCAGAGGACAGGAGTTTGTCCAGAGGACAGGAGTCTGACCAGAGGACAGGAGTTTGTCCAGAGGACAGGAGTTTGACCAGAGGACAGGAGTTTGTCCAGAGGACAGGAGTTTGTCCAGAGGACAGGAGTTTGTCCAGAGGACAGGAGTCTGTCCAGAGGACAGGAGTCTGTCCAGAGGACAGGAGTTTGTCTAGAGGACGGCTCACCTTCACTGGGGACAGCCAGCTAAACCAACCCTGATGGTACTTGGTAAAAACTAAATAAAAATAACAATAAATCATAACCAGCATTGGTTCTGAGCTGTAGCATTAATTAGTCAGTGGATCTCAGACAGTCGACATCTGGAGGACGACTCTGTGGCTCCCCTCCCTTCACACATACTTTTAAAACACAAACCAAATTCTTTTTTCTGCACTTTTACTGAAAATAGTGAAGCTTTTGTCCCTGCTGGTCTCACTGTGTTGTTTTCCTGACCTTTCCCAGGTCGTTCCTCAGAGGAACAACGTCTTCACAACGTGACCAGGTTCTCTCCTCCGCCTCATCAGCTGCCACTCAGTCCTCTGGTTTCTTCTGGAAACATCATTTTAGTACTTAGATAAAATGTTTGTATGCATTCTCAAATGTGTGAATGGAGAAAACTATTTTATTTTCATTTTAAAAACAACTAAGGACCTGTACTCATTCAGTCCGTGTTGTATTTCCATGGTGGAAGACAGATTTCCTTTCTGCCGTCATGCTGAGCTCCATCAACGTCTGAATGTGTTTGGAAGATGAGAAGAAAAGAAGTCGAGCTTCCAAGTTGAAAAGTTGTCATTAATAACATGGAAAAGATTCTGCTGATGTCTAAATGTTCTGACATTAAAAAGCTTTTCTATTCACAAACTGTGATGGATTTCACTCCAAATGTTAAAAATATGTTTTTCTGAAAACATCTGCTGAAGAGGCTGACAGTGAAGGAGGATGAAACCTTCACAATGAAGACATCCGCAGTGCTGACGTCTATTTAAAAACCTTATTCACAATCTGTTTTTATGACAATGTGGGGAAGAGGTTTAATTTATCAAACTGAATGAAGACGTACCAATGGAGAAACGAGTAAAGCCGACAAAACATCTCACAACCTGGAGAAAACATTTACATGGAGATTCTGCTGAAGGCTAAATCTGGATGGAAGAGAAGCAGGAAGACATTCGTCCTGTTAAATGTAAGAAAGCTGGATTTGGTTGATCTGACGGACAGACAGCAGACTCTTTTAGAGTGTCTCCATGACAACAGAGAGCGATGTCTAAAAGCTGCAAAAAAGGAAAATTTAAGAAACTGTTCATCTCTAAGTGTTGCTGCAAGGCAAAGCAGAAATAACAACGAATAAAACCTTTTTTAGTCACTTATTCAGCATGTCTGATGCATCATGAGGATTTTTACTGAAGGATGAATTTGATTGAAAAGTTTAAAAAATAAACTTTAGTAAAGTTTTGGTTCTCTGCAGCATGTGTTCTCTGTTTCCTGCCCCCTTGAGCCTGTTCTCCGTCTCACTCTGTGGAGTAACAAAGGAGGAACTTGTTTGAACATCTATATGAAACATAGAGAAAAATAATAAAAATGTGTTTTCAGATGTAACAGGAAGTCGGCAGGTTTCGTCTGACTGTTGAACCCCAGCAGCGACCCGGACGGTCCAGGTTTTAAATCTGTTTTGGTCAAATGGGAAAAAAAGTTGATATTTATCGTTATTTTCATGTTTTTTATTCCAAATAGCTGCTGAAAACTATTTAAAAAAACTCAAAATCATGAAAACATTTCTGGCTTAAAAAATATTTTATTCTACAGGAAAAACTCAACAAATAATCAGCTGAACTTCAATCAGTCAGAGGAGATAAGATGCAAAAGATGATTCTTTTAAAAAATATATATTGGTATTTAAATATAAAACAATATTTAGAGTAAGAAGACTGACTGGCAAAACCTTAAGATGGAGATAAAAACCTCTGGAGATTCTTTGTTCGGTGGGATTTTGAATTGCTGGATAAATTCAATGTTAACAGAAACTCTATATTCAGCCGCTGACATGAATAATCTGTCAGTGCCATAGGATTAAACCACAGAGGTCAAAGAGTCGAGGATCCGCCGGTGAGAACGTGGAGTAAATGAACTCTGAGGGAGTCGGTGTTTCCTCCCTGGAGGACGGACTGACACTAATGAAGTTAGTTCCTCTGGAGGAAGAAATCCTTGTTCAGAAGCAGAATGAGTTCTGCTCCTTAAACAGCTGCTAATGGCGCGGTCTGTGGTCAGGATATTAACCTCTGACCTCCTGTGGGAATGCTGGGTGGAGACGCGGTCAGCCTGCCTGGCTGCGGCGGGGACAGCACTGACTCAGCCAGACTTTGGTACTTTTTCATTAATTACCTTGAGTTTGTGTCGGAGAAGCGGATCTCTGACTCTAACTCCTCTGAACTCCTGCTGGAGCTTCACATCTCGGCTGTTCTTCTAAAACTAAAACCTCACAAACTGAAGAAGCTTCTGGGGTTCAGTGCTGATCATGTGTGTGGTTGGTGATTCCAGCAGGAGCCCAAGGTTCAGGATGGATGGTCTCCATAAGCGCTGCTCCATTGTTCATATCCTCTAATAAAGCTTCACATGCTTCATCATTAGGATTAATACCTCACAGAGAGCAGGGGGCGCTCTTCTCCTCAAAACACTCTTTCTGCTTGTTTAGTCTGCAGTTTGAACGACGCAGCAGGAAGAGATACAGCTGCAGTTACAGCTTCTACATCGACTTTCTGTACGAGTGTAAGATTGATGTTCACATGTGTTGAAATGTTTTCTGTTTGTTATGTGGATCAGTTTTATTAGAAGCAGAAGTTAATTATTTACGTCTGTTTTTAAATCGGCTCAGTTACGATGTTGATCCTCCAGTGTGATTCACATTTCCTGATCTAAAGGCTCTTTAACAGTAAACATTTAAAA
This sequence comes from Poecilia picta, assembly GCA_033032245.1. Taxonomy (NCBI): domain Eukaryota; kingdom Metazoa; phylum Chordata; class Actinopteri; order Cyprinodontiformes; family Poeciliidae; genus Poecilia; species Poecilia picta. The sequence goes on from CM065374.1 coordinate 1,557,617, forward strand.
ATAAATCAAAAACCACTTCCAGGTTAGCCTCAAATATTTATTATTTATTGTTATTGCACCGTTTTGAATTTCCTTCAGTGGGATGAAAGTTGCTCTGTAGCAAAATTAAAATCCAGCTACTGAGACAGGGAATCATTTTTAATGAATTTGTTACTACGGCAACACCTTTCACATAAAACTTTAATCTCCTGTCAATATCAGAGCATCGATCCCTCTGCGCCTCATCAATGAAGGAGACATTTCCTCATTTCAGAGTTTTTTAGATGCTGAATATTTGTCACTAATATTTATGCACCAAAAAGCTGAACTTGAAACTATTTGCAGATTATTTAACTCAGTTTTTCTACCTTTAATATAAAGTAAAACACATAAATTTTGGAATAAAGTTCTGAATGAAATGAAATCACCAGATAGAAAATGTTCCATTTTACACATAATTGCTTTTCATATCAATTAGGGTTTCAAATTATTCTGTATAGATGCTGACCCATCATGGCAGATTATTTGTTAAAAAGACAATCCTGAAACCTTCAGATCTGATGTTTTTCCTCTGTCGTAACAAAGAATGTGAAGAAACAACAGTAGAAGATGAAATCCGTTTGGATTCCAGTTCATTTCTGACGTGTTTTTTGCTGCTTCACCTGCAGATCAGAGCATCAACCACCTCCTTCTGTGGCGCAACACGATTCACACCAGGACTTTTTCCTGCATTTCTCTGCTTCCTTGTAGTAATTAGAAATTAAATTGTGTTGGTTTTCTCCTCTTGTTACTGTTAACAAACAGATCAATATTTATTGAATAAAATTTGTTCGGTGTTCCTCAGCAGGGACAGAAGATCTCTGCACTGATTTCCATGCTTCCTCATTAGCAGATTGGGTTTGGGGAACTAAATGCCTAACTTATTTGAGCCAAACCAAAAAGCTGTTAGTCGGATGCAAATCCCCAGACCCATTTAACAAACAAATATGATTACTGTACTGACGTTGTTCTCCAACGTCCCCATCCAATTAATTATTTCACGACAACCTCGTTTGCTGCAGCTCTCTTGGCAATGCTTTGTCCCAAACAAGCAAAATCTGACGACTTGGAAACTAAATTGTATTTGGAGAAAAATGAATCCAAAGTGAAACTGATGCCAGAGTTTCATAATTAACTGTCCAGGCATTGGCTGCATTGATCCTGATTGGCTTCTGCCCCCAGTGAGCTGACCTGATGACCGTTTCTCCTCTCTGTCCTCGTCATCCGGCCGCCTCGCCTGGACTCTGCAGACCGATTGATCATTCTGGAAAACTGACGTCTCTCATGTTCATGATGCTGTGCTGCCCTCATTTTGTCTGTTGGTGACTCCAACAGCTGACGAACCAGCTGTTAGACGCAGCCCTGCAGCAGCTGAACTGTTGACCTGTCAGACATGGCGCTTTGCAGACGGACTCAGCTGCTGGATGAGTCTGTTAAAGATAAAAGTGATGTGGAGTCCAGGGTGGATTTAAATTAAATTAATTTATGACCCAATGCTTTCTTTGGTTTCATAAACACAGTAACATTTAAATCCAGTCTCCATCCTGCAGCCTTCAGGCTACGTTTGCACCAGAATATTTTGTTGCTGACTGGGGAAAGTGGGGATCTGAACACCTGGAACCAGGTGTGGGCACTAGATGGCGCTGTGGTTCGTTGAAATGATCATGTGCTGTTGACCCTCAGCTTCCACTGAGAAGTTTCTGATGAACCAGAGAGTCAAGAAGCAATCATGTGTTCTGCATCGGGCTGTTAAACTGAGCAGCACAACGCAGCATAATATAACACAATGCAACAACACACGCAGCACAACGCAGCACAATGCAACCCAACGCAGCACAATGCAGCACAATGCAGCACAACGCAGCACAACGCAGCACAACACAACGGAGCACAATGCAGCACAACGCAGGACAATGCAGCACAATATAACACAATGCAACAACACACGCAGCACAACGCAGCACAATGCAACCCAACGCAGCACAATGCAGCACAATGCAGCACAACGCAGAACAATGCAGCACCACGCAGCACAACACAACGGAGCACAATGCAGCACAACGCAGGACAACGCAACACAATATAACACAATGCAACAACACACGCAGCACAACGCAGCACAATGCAACCCAACGCAGCACAATGCAGCACAATGCAGCACAACGCAGCACAATGCAGTACAACGCAGCACAACACAACGGAGCACAATGCAGCACAACGCAGGACAACGCAGCACAATATAACACAATGCAACAACACACGCAGCACAACGCAGCACAATGCAACCCAACGCAGCACAATGCAGCACAATGCAGCACAACGCAGCACAATGCAGCACAACGCAGCACAACACAACGGAGCACAATGCAGCACAACGCAGGACAACGCAGCACAATATAACACAATGCAACAACACACGCAGCACAACGCAGCACAATGCAACCCAACGCAGCACAATGCAGCACAATGCAGCACAACGCAGCACAACACAACGGAGCACAATGCAGCACAACGCAGGACAACGCAGCACAATATAACACAATGCAACAACACACGCAGCACAACGCAGCACAATGCAACCCAATGCAGCACAATGCAGCACAACGCAGCACAACGCAGCACAACGCAGCACAATGCAGCACAATGCAACACAACACAGCACAACGCAATGCAAAGCAGCACAGCGTTGTTTCTACTGTCATCTGGTGGTCCATGTGTGCATCAGAGGTCAGAGGTCAGAGATCTCTGCAGACATGTTAAAGTGAGTCATGCATCTCCTCTCCAACACATCAGGATCTGCGAAGATAATGATTGAGTTCAGGCATTTGATTCAGGTGTGTTGGAGAAGAGAAGCATCTCCAGGGCTGGGCTTGGTCACCTCTGCATTAATAAATAAAACGTCTTTCATACAATATTTACCTGGTGCGTCTCATCACCATGTTTTGAACTGGTGAAAAACCCCTTGGGTCTTTAATTGAAATGTTATCAACCAAAGTAGAAGATCAGAGGAAACTCTGAAAACTGCAGATAAGTCGTTTTAACACATGAAAGCGAGCGGCTCCCGTCAAATTAAAGCTCGCCTTCGGTAATTCTGCATTAAGTGATCTGACTGCAGAAACTTAGGAAAATGTCAGATGGAAAATAAAACATCCAGGAGAAGCTGAAAACACAAGAGGGAATGATTCAGAGTAAAAGGTGAACAAAACCTGCAACTGTAATAAAGAACCGGGACGTTTGTAGTGAATAAAACTGATTGAAACGAGGAGAGAAGATCTAGTCTTGATTTACTCATCACTTTTCATCTGAATTTCTCTCTGTCCTCCATTTATCTGCCTCCATCTCTGCAGCGCATCCATGGCTGATACCCTGACCTTTCCAGCAGCTGTTCTGCGTCTCCCACATGCACACGTCCCCCTCGGCCTGCGGCGCGGCATTATCTGGCTGCCATTAGAGAGCAGCCCGGGTGTCCGGCCCTCAGCCACGCTGTTGACATTTCAAGCTTTGAAAGCTCAACACACAAATACACTTCTCTCACTTGTCTGTCCTGCTCCAACTCTCTATGTGTCTAAAGCACAGCAGACACAACGCAGCACATGGACACACACACACACACACACACACACACACACCGTGACGCATCCATGCTGCTTGCTGGAGGTACGGAGTCTCCAGAACATGCCAAGCATCTTGTTGGTTCAATTTAATTTATTTAATCCTGTTTTTCATCCCTGACAACCTGATTATTCTACATTCAGAGAATTAGCTACATTTAAGTGACTGGAATCGAGGTTAATTATCTGTTGGCATCAAGTTTGATCAGTGAGAAATGATTATTCAGGGAAAAGAGGAGAAACAGGAAATAGAAAATCACCTGAGCTATGTGATACATATGAGGTGTTTGACGTTGTCACACAGGGAGTGTTAACAGGAAATGGCACCGAACATCACTTCTTAAAGGGCCATCAAACTCGTTGTCATTTTGGGCCGAATCAAAATCATGAAGGTCCTTAAAGGGGCAGTCCTGGCACAATAAAATGATAAAACTACAAACAGTTAAAATATTCATAAATATCTGTCTCTGCATTTATTTGTACTTCTTAAAGTTAAATAACAGCAAAATTTGATCTGAATTATGTAAATCATGTTATAATTTTATTTTCTCATCAAAAACAAACCTGCATTATTTAATGTATGTTTCATTTAATCTCCATGGCAACCGTTCAGCTGAGCAAAACTCCTGATTGGACGTAGCTCCGCCTTCAAGACGCTGCTTCTCAGAGCAACACTGGTAAAACGTTCAGGGTTAACAGACGACTTCCTGAAGGCGGAGCTTCTTAAAGAGACACAGGAGTCAATTTATCAAGTCAAATTTCTTTTAAGTCATATTTGATATAAATAGCATCTTTATAGCAACTGGTTCTGTTTTAAAATGGTTGGAAAACACATCAGACCTCTTTATAAAATAATATTTAAGTGCATCACTGTTGTCTTAAAGTTGTATTTCTGTGAGTCTGGAGGCCACATAATACTGGCTTTGGCCCCAGGGCCCTGAGTTTGACACATGTGATCTATGTAGTATCTGCAGAGGAAGTCCCAGAGTATCCACTAAGTACTCACAGGTTATGATGATGATGATGATGATGATGACTGATTGTTCTGATGATGCTCAGAGGAAACATTTTCATCTGGAATCTGATTCTAGCTTCCATCTCCACAGTAGTTACTACAGAAGATCCCTGAATATTTAATGTTCAAAGATTCTCTGTAAAACAAGATTTTAGATCTAAAACATCATAAAGAAAAGCAGCTTGGAAACTGAAATACCTCCGCTGGTGTATTTGGTGCTTAACATATTATAATAGAAAGTTATTTGTGTTTCCAGATGGGATCTCGGGTATTTAAGCTGCTAGTGGGTGGCTGTGGTCGCTAACCCACTGATACCAGAGTTCACTGGAATAAAGTACGAGGAGAAAGGCAGAAACCTCCTGGCGACGCTAAGCTAGGCTCCCATTCAGCCTCACTATGAAGAAGGAAATGTGGGAATAATGGCTTCATGATAATCCACTGGAGTTTCCTCACTCACTCTGTGTGTGTGTGTGTGTGTGTGTGTGTGTGTGTGTGTGTGTGGTGTGTGTGTGTGTGTAGCTGTGTACCACTTCAGATATCATCTGCCCTTTCTTAATCCCACAGAGGATGGACGTCTATTTTTGGCTGCTGCTGCTCAAAAAAATCAAGAAAAGAGACATTTTTTCCAGATCAGAGTTGCCATCAACATTTCACCTTAAAATCGACCGACTGAAGCAGAAATCAAAGAAAACAAGAAGGTATAGTATAGGTATAATGATGTTCGACTCAAACAAGTGGTGGAAATAACAGAAATCATCTGATGAAAACTTTAAGATCAGGACAGAAAGTATTTGAATTTTTCAAGCACTGGATCATAATTAGGTTGGGATTCAAATTTCAAAAGAAAAATCAAGAATAAAACATAAAACAACAAAATAAACGATTAAAAACTGGATTAAACTCAAACTGACGGATCAACTGATGAAACATTCACATTCCGTTCACTAGGTGGAGATAACGTCCAGTTATACAAACTGAAAACAGTAGAAGAAGAAATTCAAAGTGTGTTTGTGCTGATTGAGTATGAAGGTTTGAACCCTAGAACCAGACGTTGACCTTGACCTGACCTTGGAGCAGCTTTAACTGTCTTATCAGCGGTGAAAACGTCTCTTCCAGCTTCATGCTGTTTCTGCTGTGAACTCAGTGACGGTTTTTATAAGTTGTATTTCTCAGTATTTCTGACACTAATATCCAGAGTGGATAAAAAAAATGTCTCCAAAACTGTTTTAAACGTCACATAAACATAAACTACATGCTGCATGGTGGACAGAATGAGCCTCTCATCCCTGATCTCAAGTTGCAGCTGCTCTTCATTATAACTGTAACATGTTTACAGGTGAATTAGTGAAGCTGATGGATCAGAGAAATGACCTCATAAACAGTCAATTACAGTAATGAGGTGATCAGCTGGGGCCTCCGACTGCAGAGGGAAACAACATTCACATTCGGTTCTGACTTGGCCAGTTGACTTTAATTAGTTTACATTAAAGTCTAAGATGTGGAAGATAAAAAGAAGATTTAATGTTTTCACTGTGATGATGCATGAAAGGACATGAAGAGCTTCAGATGTGGGACTCGACAGCCTCGACTCCAGAATCTGCAGAAGAGTTGAGGCTGTGGAGGTCCACCATAAACATGCAGCTCACACAACAAAACAATCATTCACACATTCAGTCTTCTCTTTGACTTTTATTAAAGTAGTGTTGCAGTAATCTTCAGGATTTAATCTCAATGTCTTGGTTTGAGGATGAGAGAATCAGTCTTTGCTCAGAGACCTGTAATGGGAACAAGGAGCTTCTCAGTGGCTCATTTAAAGCAGGTTAATCCTCAGGTCGTGTCGTCGTCCCTCAGATTCCCCGTCGGAGCCCAAATCGCCTCTGAGCCGCAGATCACAGCCTGCTGGTGAGAATTCGGGGGTCCGGCTGCGTTTCACATCACATCAGAGCTTTCCTGAGCGGCCGGTCACATCAGAGCGACAAGCGTTAGCAGGCGTTTGACGTTTCACTCCATGTTTCATGTCAGCTTTGAGACGCAGCGGTTCAAAGGGGCTGGATGGAAATGCAGCCGTGGCCTCAGGTGGAAAACGGCTCGACTTTAACAGCCTGTGAAACGCCACCGAAACGTCGGCATGCTCATTTATCTGTGTGTGTGTGTGTGTGTGTGTGTGTGTGTGTGTGTGTGTGTGTGTGTGTTAAAGTTGACCTCTACTAAACGCTCAGAGGTCATTTATCTACATAAATGTATAACATGGAGGAATGATCTTTCAACACTGACTCATATTTACTGTCTTTTTTTAATCAAACGTGTTTTTTCTGCTTCTCATCCAGATTCAAACTCGTCTTTTCACTCAACAGGATCTTTTTTCCTCTAATATTTTATGATTTCTCAGTATTTCTGCAGATTTAATGGCTCAGTTTAATCAGGAAGGTAATAAACTGAATTGTCTGATAAATACGGTTCGTTTTTTAATCTTTCTGCTGTTTGGATTAAACTGACTTTTTGTTTCTGTGTATAAACAGATTTTTTGTTGTCTGAAAATAAATAAATCTGATCATTCCTGTTTTTCTTTTTCCCAGCTTCTTTTTTTCTTTAAATCTTTCTCTTCTTACTCTTCTGTCTCTTTCTGGCATATTTATCCTTTAAATTGTTCTTTTTTTAACCTTTGTGAACCTCATGGATCTCCTCCTCCTTATTTTTCCTTCTCTTGTCGTTTTACATTCAGATCTTCCTCCAGATGATCATCTTTCTCTCATAACATATCTAACCTCCTGCTTCCTCTCCTTTTCGGAGCGATAATGCAGTTTGGTCATGTTTTCCATCCCCAGTACTGTCACCCTGCATTACCACGGCGTTTTTCCCAGCATGCCTCTGGGTTATTTATGTGCGCTGGTCTCTGCATGTGGTTGTAAGCTGGAGCTCAGGTAGGACAGAACAATCCGGCATGAAGCTGTTGGGTTTTTATAGAAAAATGATTCTTAACTTGCAGGTAGCTTTTAGTTTAGTAACTGAACAGAAATGTGTTCAGCTGTATCAGTAAAGCAGCCAAAGCAGATCTATCTAAGTAGATCTATAGAGCTGCTTATTGAGGCCTTTTGTCTGTTTTAACCTTCTAGTTCCTTTAAATCCTGAAACCCAGATCGTGTTTTTTATCTCAATAAACTTTATCCACATTTTTACTCCAGATAATGTGGAACTGCTTTATTTAATATTAAAATAAGATCCGTACATGAACACAGTGAATGGATTAGATGATTTCTGAGTTATTCAGAGTGTGACATGCAGACAGATTCACAATGCATTTGTTGCTTTTTTCAATCATTTTTGTTTCAATCTCATCCTTCTGGTTGTTTAGAGCAAACAACATGTGAGCAACATAAATATTTTCAGTCTTCAGACCAAAACCGGTCATTTCCTCATGTCCTCCCATCATCCTCTCTGTTTGTTTCCCTTAAATAGTTACTAAAGTTAATAATATTATCACTGAAATGAAAACCCTGGTCAGACAGGAATCGTTTTGTGATCGTTTCTCTGATTCAGATGAATGTCGAGTGTTTCAGGGAGGCTGGCCTACTTCTGCAGACCTAATGAAACCTTTTAATGAGCGGCAGCGTCTGCAGGGTGTGTGTGTGTGTGTGTGTGTGTGTGTGTGTGTGTGTGTGTGTGTGTGTGTGTGTGTGTGTGTGTGTGTGTGTGTGTGTGTGTGTGTTAGGATGCATGAGAAACCAGGTTGTTTAAAAAGCCATTCTGTTCTCTCTGAGGCCTGTGAGGGATTTTTCAGAGCCAAGCGACAGACACACCCATGACAGGATTAGTTCAAATTAAAGTGAGAAACCTCAGAATAATTAATCTGCTTCTTTCTCTCGGCCCCAGTTTAAACGTCTCCTCCACCCTGCTGCTGCCGTGCGAGTCACCGAGACGTTAAAATGTTTTCTCTGTCTTCTCCTCCCACAGGAGAGCAGCAGCACATCAGTAAAGAAGCTCCCGTCCTCCAGCCGACGAGGAGATAAGAATAGAAATTACAGAGGCATTCGCTGGAGAGGCACGGCGAGGAAGAAAAGAACTGAATGAGACAGAGAGGAGGAGGGAGGAGGAGGAGGAAGCAGGAGGAGGAAGCAGGAGGAGGCGATGTGATGGAGAACAGAGAAACGGGAACGCTCACGCTGAGCCGTCACTTCTCTGAATTCCTTGTTTTTCTTGTCGGATTTCGTTCCGTATCCTGCAGCAGCGCTGCAGAGGCCTGACCGATAGCACACTGAGACGGTCCAGTTCCAGGACTGGACCCGAGCCGTTCGCTCTTACTGCTCATCCAGAGGAACCCAAACAGAACCCGACCTCCTGCGGCGCCCAGGGAACCTCATGGACGAGATCCACTCAGGCTCCTCTGAGGTCCTATTCAAAGGCCGTGAGCTCATACACGCCTGATCCAAACGGTTCAATCAGCTCGGTCCAAACGCCTTCAGGAGTTTATTAATCACCCATTTTCTAAATGAGTCGTGTTCTAACTTTAAACCCAGGATGTTGGTCCTTGGCAAAGGGAACCACAAAGTCCAGCAGCAAAACCCAGTAAGTCCAGTCATGACGTGTCATCATGGGCTGAAGTGTCTTTAGGCACCGAGCTGCTGTCAGGAGGAGGAAACGCGACGTTCAGCATTAAATCACGGTAAATGAAGATCAGTTCATTTACAGAATGAGGAGAAGAAGACAGCAAACAGAAGAACTGATCTCATTGGTTTTGACTCAGAGCCTCTGGTCTCCTTCAGGTGGAATGACTAACCTTGACACATAAAGTATCTCATTGCACTTTCTATGAATAGCATCCGCTGCAGGCTCGTCCCACGTGTCCGTTCTGCACGTCTCACGCCGTTATGATGTCTTTTAAGTTTCACACCCACAGACTGGACCTCTGACCCCTCCAGATCAGCCTTCATTCACCACAGCCTGGTAACGGTGGACCATGAACTCTGGCCTGCCTACAAACCTCCACTCCAAGAGCAGGAAGTGGACTCCAACCCGGGGCATTCTGGGTAAAAACAACCAAAACAAACAGGCTAGCCTAGCGCAAAATTGTGGTCAGTGTCTTCAGAGGTTTCCATGTTGTTTCCTTCAGTGTTTCTTGGTGCAGCGCCCCCACAGGCCAGGAGGGGAACAGGTTTTTCAAAGGGTTTGGTTGGTGTGACAGAAAGAGAACCACAGCAGCTGGAGAAGGAACAGATGTTGAAGTTTTTGTCCCCAGTTGAACCGAGTCTACCAGAAGGAAACGACGATGCAGCAGCTTGGAAATGGCGGCTCACCGCCTGGTCACCTGCCAGGCTGACATGTTGGAAACCTCTGCCTGAGGCTGGTGCTCTTCACAAACAGATGACATCAAACTTGACATTCAGGCAACCCTCAACACGTCAAAGACCGGAGACAAATGAGTCTGTCAGTCACTGACCGTCATTATTCAGACATTTTAGCTACAACTTGGCTTTATTCTGCCATGTTATTCAGTCGTTCTGTGTTTGTTCACCAAAACCAGGATGACTTCAGTCTGATTTAATATCTGAGGAAAAACGGATGAAATGTATTTTTGTGTTTGTAAACATCAGTTTTTATCTGTATTCTATAAAAGTGCAGCAGCAATAAATAATATACCAACCTGCTACAATATAGCATATTGGATATTGTACAAAAAGAAACCATTCACTCGCTGGCAGCTGGTTCTGATATGTTTTTGTGAATCATCTGAATAATTTCCTCCATTAAACTCCTTTTTATTTTCTGTGGATGTTGATGAAGCTTTTTGTTTGGCGCTCAGATTCCTGATGTTGATTCGGGGTTATATTTACATCCTGTGTGCATAATGTCAGACTAAAACACTCACCAGGAATAATTCAGTTTATTTGCCTCTAAAGTGTTTTCACTAAGTGGATGTTTTATTGCAGAGCGGCATAAAGAACTGCTCTGACTGCGTTGGCTAACAGGTGTTGGATAAAAATGTCTAAATATTTGTTGGATGTCTTCATTAAGCATTTTATCCATGCAAAACAAATGTGTGTAACTTCCAAATAAGCTCAAACTGTGTTGAGTCAGAGTCTCTTTGTACAGCTGCAGTTCTTCCTCGGTTATATTATGTGTGTAAACTGTCCAAGTTTATGTTTGTCATAAGGCAACAGCATCAGAAACTCAAAGGCCAGTGCTGCTTGTAACCCATGTGACCGTCATGACCCGCCCACCTTCCCTTTAGGCTCTGGGATCCTCATGTGAATTTCCAGGTTTTCCACTGTGCTGCTGCTCACTGTTGGTTGTTCATAAAACAATTGGAAATTTTCCAAATCGACTCATCACTGAACAAGTTCATCCCTAAAACTTGAGGATCTGCGGTTGGGATTCGTTGACGCCTGGTGTTCCTTCCTGATGAGAACAAGTTAACATCGCAACCTCAGACGATCCGTTACTCGGCGGTCAGGTTTTCCTCTTCATCGACTCATTTGATGACGGAGGATGGTGAGCTGCCCACACACCACCTGGTGGTAGGAAAACGAAACGACACTCTCCAACCAGGAAACAAACTAAACTCTAAGGGAGCATTTAAAGGAAAAGGACTATTCTCCCTTTGCTCTTGGACTTCTTTTGAACTACATTTGGTTTTGAGGTATCACTGATTATTATTATTTATTTGTTGGTTTAGGTTTTGCTGTTATTATTATTATTATTATTTCCACTGCAATAAATAGTAATATAAACAAACCTCTTTGCATCAGTTGCATCAGTTATCCACCCAATCATGACTCCATGCTGTACATATTTGTGATTTTACAAAGTGATTAACACTAAACCTTGCAGTCAGATCTGCGCATTTAAAAAGAGCTTTACATGTTGGCGACACGGTTTGGATGAACGTATGAAGGTTTTAAAGCCTGATGGAAGATCTGAGGTGAAAACATTGAGTGGAAGACGTGCAGGAAGGAAGTAGCTTAAAATAAATCAGTCATGTTGCAAAAGGAGCAGAGGGTTAATCTGCTCAGCCTGCAGACTAGCTGTGATCTGCAACATGTTGGTTTAACTACAGCAGGTGAATCCAGCGTCTGCCGAGTCGTTAAGAGACATTTCTGGTTGAGAAAAAGAAATAAATACTGTATGTAAAACATCCTGTGTGAACCCAGAGCTTCCAGTCCTGCAGCAGGACAGTTTGTCCTCAGATATTGGTGCTAAACTTTAAACATTTCTTTGGATTTTACTGTGTTTTTGTGATAAATCTTCAAGTGTTTCATCCTGGTATGAAGAAAGTTATCATCTTAAATTTCTCTGTTTATCTCCAGTCTCTTGTTGCTGCTGCTGAAGATAATATTAGACAGAAGACAAATATCTCCAGCCGCGATGCAGAAAGAGGAGAACAGAGAGAGATGGAGCACATAAAGGTTGTTTTTCTGCTACGGATCAGTTTAGTGACCAGCTCGCTGTAAAGCCTCATGTTTATAGGCTGCATGTGGGTGGAGATCATAAAATAAAGTGTTTGCTTTCAGCCTCATGCAGAGAGATTACTTATGGCATGCTGAGCACATTCAGCTGCAGAAATACCAACACTTTTCTGTTTTCTGTCTGCAAGCTCTGATGCAAAACATGACATGTAGTCTCACATCTCCCTTCATAATGTAGGTTAATTGGATCGGAGCCTCTTCAGCTGCTGTGAATGACCTGAAGGAGGATAATAAACCGAAGCCTCGACAGGATGAAAGCTGACGTATTCCACACACAACGATGTAAACACAAAACTGAATGTACCTTCAAACATCTCTGGTCGGGATGGAGTCGCTCACATTGTTATGAATAAAATCCCTCTGATTTTATAGCAGCTGAACATTCTGGATCTGTAAAGTTGTAAATCAGTAAAATTGTAATTTGCATTTCAAAACAAGTGTAATTCTGCAAAATGTCAGAAACAGAGCCAGAAACCTTCCAGCAGCTGACAGCAGAAAGTTCTCCTGGATCAGTTCTGGTACCGACCCAGGTTCTGGTTCTGTCGCTCCAGGAGGTGTAGAGTCAGAGACAACACCACCGATTCTCCGCCCTCATTTGTAGAAACTCAAGTGAACTGAAAGTCTTTTTCATTTCAGCTACAAAAACAACAGCAACCTTCTCATATCCAATGCAGAATATCTGATGTGCACAAAAACAATTCTTCTAGTATCAACTGGAACTATTTTTAGACACCTTTACATATTTATACCCCATTACCATGAAGACCGAGGTTGTTCCTTTGCATGCGAGTTTTACGGTGACACTAAGAGAAACCAAACCCGTCCATAACTCTCTGCACGTCAGGCGTGTAGAAAGTCCCAGCAGAGCTAAATTATAAATCACTATCATTTTAGAAACACAACAGCAGATGCATGATAGAGCACACAGTGCTGGCAGGAACCCGGCCTGCTCTGCATACCCAGAGTTTTAGTTACACAACGAGTCGTGTAGAAAAGATTTTTAATTAATTCATCACTTTCAAGAAATGATGGGGATTATATAACAAAACAGCAGTGAATGTACAGAGGTCTGACCCGACCCGGCTGCTCTTCACTCACAAACAGTAAACAAGGTAGGCAGAGAGAGCAACTCATGAATTAGTCATGTTCAAAGGAGACGAGGTGAGGTTCAGGTAGATCCAGAGTTCTGCTGCTGACAATATGGAGAGCAAAACTCACACTCACACACACACACACACACACACACACACACACACACACACACACACACACACACACACACACACACACACACCTACACACACACACACACACACACACACACACACACACACACACACACACACACTTCCTCATTCAGATTCTTTAAACGTAGCATCCAGAAAAAACTGAGAAATACATAATGTCATTTTAAGAAACAGCCAAAGATTCACAAGCAGGATGGAAATAAAAACACCCATCAGATAAAAATGAGCCGAAATCTGACATTTATTAAGTTTAACCTGAGATGTAGGAAAACATGCAGGAGATTTAAGGTCACCGTCTCTGATTCCTCAACTTAGAGACACAACGGATCATTAAGGTTCTGCTTTATATTCAGATTAACTTCAGACCATCAATGTGATCAATTTATTCCAATAAGTTTGATCAGTTGGTTACGAAGGTGACAGATGCTAACAGACAAAAGAAAAATCTCCTGGACTGATGCACAAAACATTCCTGCATCTAATATTTGTTATAAAAATAATATAACTTATTTGTTTTTTTCTTGATTTTTACATTTCCTGTTGCAATTGTTTTTCTAAAAAGCATCAGATTTAATATTTTATAAACAAACAGAGATTCAGCTTCATTTATCTCACTTTTAGCACAAATATATTAACTTGAAAATCATGGAGTAACAAAATGATCTTTACATCAACTATATGAGTAAAGAACATTAGTTTGAATCAAACTCTAATCGCAGAAACTCAAAGTCCTTCTCAAAGAAAAATCTGATGATTTTCAGAATCCAGATATGATTTTTAGGACAAAACCTGAAAATAAAAGAACAGGATTCAGTCCTGAGTATTTTTAATTAAAGCTCAAAGTTTCCCTCCCAAAAAAAAACATAATCAACACATGAAATAGATCAACCAAGAGATTCAACATGGCTCAGCCGTTCCTTTAACTCACAGCAGCTCAGAGCTTCACCGATCTGTTCAAATGTAATTGGCTGCAGTGACGACTTCTTACTCTTTTTTTCTGGGAGTGAAGACTCGTTCCACAAAAAGTAATTTGTCAGTTATTGCTCTGTCTGACAGCAGCGATTCATCTCGCAGCACATTACATTTTTCCATTTCACCTCCAGAGTGGACAGGTTTTCCTGGAGAGGATTTCTGTCCTCAGCTGAACTTCTTAGACATCCTTGGTCTCCATCCGGACCTGGATCCAGACCTGGAGTCAGTCCATGACCCGACATGCTGGTCTGGGCCTTTACTGTGGTAAACATGAAGGTTTAGGTGAGAAATGCTGCAGTTTGGTTTGTGTGTTTGACTCTGTAAGGAACTGAAACATAAAACAGCCGTAGATCCTGATGATCTGTAGAAATTTAAACAGAACAATCACAATGGTCGTTAGAAAGAGACTAAACTCCAAACTCCAAATCCACCTTCATTTTACAGATAAACTCAACCCCACTGTTGGCCACGCCCCTCCGCGTATTCAGGCCCCGCCCACGTTTGGGGCGGAGCTACGATTTCACAGGGAGTTTAATAAAACTATGAACTGCACACATCCCGAACATTAATTGATCAAACGTCTCATCATCAAATCAGAATATGAACAGAATGAGTCACTAAAGCCCCAACATGAGGATGAGTGGATGAGTGGAGCTGCACCTTCATCTCATCAGGACCACATGAACTTAAAGCAGAGATGCTTCATGCACATCATCATTTAGCCAACATGTGAGTTATAGAAATGTAATAAAAAGAATCAACTGCAGCGATAATCACAAAGAAGAACCTTCACGTTTCCAGACGGCAACGTTCCTCCACGCTGTGAAAGTCATTATCTTTATTGGCAACATTCACACCTCAGAGTGACGGCAGGAGACAATGACAGGCACTAGGGGTGTGTGTGTGTGTGTGTGTGTGTGTGTGTGTGTGTGTGTGTGTGTGTGTGTGGTGTGTGTGTGTGTTCACAGGGCAGAAAGGGAAGGACGGGCAGAGTGTGATTTTTGTGAGAGAGATGGAGAATAGTCAAGAGGGTGACATCATTAATTCCTGGCATTGCAGAATGAGGAGAAGCGTGGTCAGTGTGAGAAGGACACACACACACACACACACACACACACACACACACACACACACACACACCTCTCTACAATGGTACATTAATATATTGGACAGATCAACAGCGCCCCCTGCATCTGAACCAGATAATTACACCTGCAGTCAACTTCACCCTGAGTTTTAGAGGGAAGCAGCAGGTCTGGAGGTAAAAATGTGATTTAGTTTCATCTCAGGGAAGTTGAGTTAAACCGTGGAGCAGACATGTTCATCTTCATCTTCATCTTCTTCGTTTTCTGCTCCACGAGGAACCGCCCGATTTCCCCACCATCCCCTAATCGTCATGGTAACAGGCCTCCTGTGGTTAATTATGCTCAAACAATACCACAACGACTCATCTGGAGCTAATCTGACATTTTCACCAAATCCCCGTTCAGTGGCAGTAAAGTGTCTGCAGTGTGATTGTCAGATATGGTGTCAGTAAAGCTTTTGTTTCTGAATAATGGGATTATGACCAGCAGCAGCAGATTCAGGAACGCTGCAGGAAAACAGCACAGACCTCAGTGTAGAAACGCAGCTAGTCCTTTGATTACATTAAACTATGCACTTGGTTCTGGAAGATGTTGTTGAGTTCTTTAAGTTATTCTGAAATGTTAGGCATTTCTTTTAGAAAAATCTGCTGTAGACACAATGGAGGAAAGAGCTCCAAACTGAGCTAACAGTTTAGCCTGTTAGCTAAACTGTTGGCTGACATCTAACACCGTTGTTGAACGGGCTTGTTGTTGTAGAACCTGAAGCTGCTTTACTTTTCTCCAGAACATTCTCTGACCTGCTGCCGGGTTTCGGGTCCCAGCTGATGGTTCTCTCAGAACCAGAACAGCTGCAGTTAAACAAAGATTCACAATGAGGAATAATAAAGAGGAGAAGGAGTTCATCAGCTCACACTGTAAAGACTTTCTTTAAGGTGATGGCGTCATTAAACATTCATATGGCTGGTCATACCCTCCGCATTGAAATTTAATAACCCATCGTCCTCTTTTTGCACCTATGAGACCCTAAAATAAATGTAGCTCTTCGGTCATTAAAGTCTGATTACTTACATCCAGCACATTAAGCCTCCAAAGCCACAATATACTGGCATTTTAGATAAATTAATAACTATCAGTCTTTTCAGTTGTACTCTTCCTCAGACCTCCAGCTTTGTTCATAAACCAACCAGAGAATATTTTTAGTGATCATATTTCTATGGAAGCCTGTGAGTCTCAGTCTGTGGAGAATGTTGTGTTTCTAGTGAGGGAAGCAGAAACGGCTCGGATCTTTAGAGGAAGGAAAAGCAAATGCTGCAGTTTCACTTGGGCTCTGCAGGTGAAGATGTGAGCGAAGCTTCGCCTGAGTCCCTCCATGGAGCTAATTAGCAGCTAGCTGCTCTAAAGTCGATGTTCTTGAACCATCGACTTCCTGTGACCCGACCTCCAGTAAAATAAATCCATCATAATGCAGTGAGAACTGAGCCCGGATTACAAATAAACTAAGATCAGACCAATCTTTTCATTATGACTTTCAGAAAAGTCTAATTATTTATATGACTGATTATTAAACAGAAACGTCAAAAATATTCTCATGCTTTTCATGAAACTATATTTCAGTCCACAGAATCGCAGATATAATAACAACATAGGAGTATAAAAATATTGCTGTCAGTATCATTTTTATGCTGAAAGTTGATTCACAAAGGAAACATTAAAGAGTCGAGATGAACAAAAGATGTATGACGGGAGTGATGTGAGGGTCCTGGAGGTCAACGAGGCTTAACTGCACATATTCACTCCAAGTTTTCCTAATTAATAGGTTTGTGAGACGCAGCCGTCCTGCCAGCCCCACATTGTTCCTGCTTCAGACTGAAGAGGCCGGCAGTAATGAGAAAATAATGGGTTTGATTAAATGACAGACTTACTTTGTGCTCAGCACAGCAGAACCAGGATGGAAATAGTCATCGCATAATAGATTTCTCTTTTTCTGATCCTTCTTTTCACATGAAAAGATAAGAAGATCACTTCAGGAAGAGGTAAAACCTGATTATGGTCTTAGCTGGAACAAATCAATAAGCCTCATAAAGAGTTATTATTCAGCATGATGATGAGCTGGAGCGCTAATGCAGGCTAATTGCTGCATTTCAGGGTTTTCTTCAAGAATGGTTTATTATCTGCAAAGTGGAGCTCCGTTTTATCAATATGATCCATTTATTCTCACCTTGTTTAACATTTTCACAACCTGGACTGAAGAGTTTCAGGAGAACTGAAATGGAGAAAAAGAGGTGAGGAAGAAACTATGAAACATCTTCAGTTATGACCTGACAGCCTGAAGCAAACACTTTACAGCAAAAACCGAGAAAATATAATAAAATATTTAAGAAAAATTCAAAATGTGACCCAACAATCAGAGACAACTGATAATAATATGTCAATTAATTATAATATAGCAAATATTATCTGTTGCTCACTTTGAATAAAACAAATTGAAATATAAAGAAACAGAAATCTAATGATAAAAATTGCTGCTGTAAGTTTCGACGTGTTCCTGTGGGACATTTTTTCTTTATAAATAATTGATAGAGAACAAATTGAGCTGGACCTGTTTGGTCAGATGTTCTGTGAAACTAGCAGGACATCAGAACCGTTTCTCCGCCTCACAGCGCCGGCGTCCTGCTGACATCATCACCTCCAACCAGGTGAAAGATTTTACTGGAAGTCATGATTAAAACCAAGGAGTCGAATGAGTTTCTTCTCTCTCACTGGAGGGGAGCGCCGTTTGTAATGTTTTAATTAGAAATCATTAATAAACTGAACTTTCTGCAGCTTTCCAGGCGCAGCAGCACCTGAGGCTGACAGCAGCTGAATCTTAAATATGAAATTCAATTATTAAACACTCGATGAATCAGGTTATTGGAAAAGAAATGCTAAGGAAGAGGTTTACTCCCACATTCCCTCAGTTTCAGATCAGCTGGAAATCAGGATGATAAAAACCAAAAGCAGCAAAATCAAACAAACAGGAAAGAGATTTAATGTCCAGGTGGAGAGGAGAGGAGAGGAGAGGAGGAGAGGAGAGGAGAGGAAGGAGAGGAGAGGAAGGAGAGGAGAGGAGAGGAGAGGAGAGGAGAGGAGAGGAGAGGAGAGGAGAGGAGAGGAGAGGAGAGGAGAGGAGAGGAGAGGAGAGGAGAGGAGAGGAGAGGAGAGGAGAGGAGAGGAGAGGAGAGGAGAGGAGAGAGAGGAGGAGAGGAGAGGATTCTGATGAAGCTCGGTTTTCCTGTAAACGTGTCTTTTTAAATGAACCTTAAAGCTGAGGTGTTACTGCTGTGCGTCATCCCAACTCCTTCTCAGGTGAGATGAAGAGGCTCTTCTCGTCTTCGCTGGAGGGAAATATATTTCCAGGCACAGAGGCATCATGCTGCTGTTTGACGTTGTTTCTGCTGCTGCTTCTCATTGTTCCTCCATGTTTCACTCAAGTTTATCTGACTTTTTAAAATATTTCCTCCTTTTTGCATGTGTGTGTTGAACATGGACATCAATGCTGATTATTTCCTTATATCAAGATGTTTCCCCATGGTGAGGTAATCTGCCAGTGGAACATTTCTCATCAATACTTACAGATTATTTACTGAAAACAAGCTCATATATTTTAACTTGTACGTTAGTTTTGTCTTATTCCAAATGTAATACATTTTCTGCACTAGAAATCAGACAAAAACACTCAGTAAGATTTTGTGTTTTTGCAGTTTATTGTTTGGATTAAATCAAACTAAACTAAATAATGATTAATTTCTCAACTCATCTTCAGAATCAAACCAGATCAACTTCAGCAGAACCGATCAACTGCTGTCATTTAGGTCTGAACCGCATCAGAACATCCTGGTCCATCGTCTCCATGGTTATAGCCTGCAGGACGGACGATGTCAGAGGTCACCGTGAGGCAGGAAGACAAATGTAAAGCTCCTGGAGACGAGATGCTGCTGTGCTGACAGGTCAGAGGTCGAGTGGATCAGGCAGGAAAAAAACTTTCTGAAGGTTTACTTTTCTTTCTTTTTGAGTCTCTAAGGATCCAAACTCCAACTCCTCTTCGTTTAGTCGGTTGTCAGTTGTCTGTCTGAGCCGCAGAAAAACATTTCTACAGAATAAAAACCCTGAAGTGACCTGGATCTCGATTTAAAATCGTCTCCTTCAGCTGGATGGGAAAGCGAGCAGCAGAAAAGCTTTTTGTTCAGTAAGAGCTGCTTCTGATTGTGAGAGCTGCTTCGTCTCAACTTTCTCTCCTGGAGTGGCCTTTCGCTTTTCCACCGCCAAAAACAGAAAGTCTGGGTGATTGTGGCTTTTAATGTTTCATGGAGTCTTTTTGTCTTTAAAATAAAATCCCATTTCTTCCACAGGTCTGCAGCGTTTCCCCTGTTGGTCCAAACGGGCCACTTATTGCTCCCATTAGCAGCTGAAGCTTAAAGCCAGCTTTGTTTTCCTCACATGTTCAATATAACACACCAGTGGAGGATGTTTAATTGTAATTAATTACCTGTGAGATCAGCAGCATTAGCAAATGAAATGTGCTGCTAATTGTATCGAGTTGTTTCTTCTCAACCGGTGGAGCTGATTCGTTCATCGTTGTCCTGCAGGAAATAAAAGATGTTTTAATTAAATTACAGCAGAATCTGGACAACTATAAAACCAGCTGATTTTAAAACTCTGATCGAACTGATGATCTGAGCTGGTGAGGATTTTAACACGTCCAGCTGTCTTCTACTGAAACATCTCACAATGTTACCTTGGATTAAATCTAGGAGATGTTTTGTTACAGCTGCATGACATACAGCGGCTTGTCACGTCAGTGGAAACAGAAACTGTTGTCAGATCTGAGCTGAACTGAGGACAAAATCAGGATCAGTTAGAACTTTAGCTTAGAGTCCAGATTTCAACCAGACAATTGTTAAATGTTCCTGGATCAAACTGGAGGTTTAGACCTGAACACAGGACAGAAATAAAAAGATACTCAGGAAAAATTTAAAGATATTTATTTTAAAACACCCAGTAGCGTTAGAAACCTTCCTCCAGCTAAATTATCCCATTATTACTGAGTCATCTGATTATTGAGCAGCTGTGATGAAGAAATATCATTTTAGATATAAAGTCACAGGATTTACCTCTTCAGCAACAGCAGATGCTAAAATATGAGAAATAATCCATATTTCATTATCCTTGCTGGATTTGTTTCTTCTTTGCATGAGAAAAGTTTGTCTGCATCAGAAGATTCATGTTACTTTAATGATACATGTTCTAAAATCATCTCAGTGTGACGTTTTCTCCTCTTGCTCTAATAATGCTTCATATGAAGTTATAAAGTTGACACGTTTCAGTCAGAAGGAACAGAAATCAGAGTCCAGATGAAGCAGCAGCTTCAGCTCCAAACGAAGCGGCTGAATCTTAAAACACACTGGAATAAAAATGTTATGTAGCATAAACACAAGAAGAGCCATGATTATGGATAATAATGAAATCATCTCTGGTCGACCTGGTGGAGCTGCTCAGACGTTTCCTCCAAAGTGTTTCAGTTTGTCTCCAGGCTGAATGTCTGCTCCATGTTTCCTGCCTCTGGTCTGCTGGGTCAGAGCAGAAACCAGAGCAGAATGAACGTTTGTTGTTTCTAATCTGGCTTCTCATTGGCAGATAGCAGCTCTTCCCCGCAGGCTAAAGAAACGGGGCTGCAGCCGATGTTTCCTTGTTGAGTTTGTTCTGAGACCAGAAACACTTTGTTCCCGCAAATTTAATTAGAGGAAGATTCTGTTTGTGAGCCAGTCCATCTGTCCATGTCGACATTTTCAGCTCAGATTAGAAAGTCCAGGATGAGTTTAGCTCAGACAATAGGACAGTTTTTCTGTCTGAATCATAAATCATGAATAGCTTCCTTTTTGGTTTCAAAGAGCTGTTTCTAATGAGTTCAGAGACCACACTTCTAATTTGGGTCCAACATGTTCTAATCCGTCTAAAAATGGGATTTGGGATGTTTTTCTCCCAGCTAAGCAGGATGAAACGTTCCAGCAGGACCTGATCTCCTCCTAAACATTTCTCTGTTTCCTAAAGGACTTGATTGTAATTTTGTAATGAAGTAAATACAGACTTCAGCTGCATCAGGAAAACAACAGAACTATTAATCTATCAGCATTTAATCAGTAACTCAAGTAGATGTAATATTGCTCTCCTTTATGCAACATTCTTAACAAGAGTACTTTATTTGTTTACTTCAGTTTGTTTGTTTATGAACATTTTTATTCATCAGATCTTTACACCCTCCATAAATCCGACGTGACCTGCTTCCCCATGTGGGACTAAATCATATCTGATAGTTTCCAAATGTCTGCAGTCTGAATGGTCATGTTGTATTTATCCGACTGTTACATCATCAAGGTGAGACATAATTCAGCTGCAGAGGAATCCAGACGGTGGATCTGGACACCATGTCTGAAAATGATCACAATGAAGTGATGAAATCAGTCTGAGTCAGTGAACACATCACATCCCAACCCCACCACGCCTGGTCCGACTCCACATGCAAACAGAACCGGGTCAGAAGCTGCAGTCAGTGCACCACTAAAGGCTGCTGCTGTTAGCTTTAGCTGTTAGCTTTAGCTGTTAGCTTTTAATCAGCTCCCTTCGTCTGCAGACCGTCTGCTGACCGTCTAGTCACCATGCAGTGGCACTAAGCAACTTTACAATCCATCCAGAGACGGCGGCCATCTTTACTGCTGTACAGAGAGCGCTGTGGGTGATGGCTACGTTTCTGTGGGTCACTTTTTGGCCATAAATCGCTCACACAGAGGTCTGAGTGTATTATATTTAATTAGTACTAAGAACAAACATGCAGAAAAGTCTTGGATGTCAGTAAAAGATGTGAACTGAGCTCCAAGCCCTCACCTCAGCCTTCATTCCAGTTAAAGAGGAGTTTTTCTTCCCTCTGTCGCTCCATGCATGTTCAGGACGTCAACATGTTGTGAACCAAACAAACTTGACCTGAACAGTCATGGTTCTCTCAAGCTTTCAGCTGAGATGAATCACATCCGTCTGAACATGATGGTGTCGTTCCCATCCTCTCCCTCTGCTGGTGTTTTCATCCTCAGACAGACGTCATCTCATCTCATCCTTCAGCTGCTGGGAACTCAATTCCCTCATGGATTCTCAATCCTATCACTTCAGCTATGCTATGCTTCACTGCGTGCTTAAAGCAATTTTGCAAATGACTTCTTGTGGGTAATGCTCTTAACACAGATGGACTCACTGGCAGCATTTGTCAATGCAGTCCGTTTTCTGGGGCATGCTTTCTGTCATACGGTCCCTTCTGGAACCAGACGAGTGGTTCGTTGATTTGTTTGATTAAGTTGTTGCTCTGAAGAACTTAAAGTGTTGGTTCCGGTCTCTGAGGTCCAGAGAAACCCAGAGGTGGATATTTGCTGTGCCTATGTGGTTTTGGTGGCTTCTATCGGTGTGGCAATGAGCATCAGCTGTTTCTTTAATTCTCCATCTGCATTTCACAGAACGGGCCTGGAGGTAAAGTCAGTGTCTGGGATAAAACAAGCTCCTAGTTGGTGATCCTCATGGCTCTGAGGATTACCCATAATACCCGGCTCTTTCTAGGGTGAATGCAATACAACGTTTTACCAGCAGATGGTGAATTTTAGCAGGATTTCACCTGAACCATTTTAACTATGTTACACCCAGCAGGCCAGATGTGAGGCGATGAGATTCCAGCTGTTTTCTGTCTTTAGGAAACTTCAACATCTCAACGCAAAGAGAATCTGGAGGTTTACTGGAGCATCTCATGTAATCTGTTCCCTCTGGAGACCAGAACACCTTCTGGATCATCCTGATCCTCATGACCCTGGTTTTCCTGCACTGGGTGAGAAGCACATTACCAGGTAATGAAACATGTCCCGTCTGGTTGGACAGCTTCAGATCCAGCAGAGGTGGATCCATGTTTTTCTGAATGATTTAGTTCTGCTTTGCTTTTCTCTGCCTGCTTTATAGACCAACAACATCCAGAGATATTTCTCCTTCAGAGCACAAACACAGAGACAGTAGCGCATCTCTGGCTCCGTGTCGTATTGACTGAAGTAATAATTCAAACCTGCCCAGGAAACGAGCCTTTCATTCTGTCAGCCGCTGCGATGAATATCCAGCATGCATACCTGGGAGCGCAGTGTTTGCTCTGCCCACATCACCGCAGCACAATTTATTCCTGCAAATCTATTACAACATGCAGGATATCATGGCTGCAAAGCACCAGCATCAAACAGGCCCGTTCCTCTCAGAGCAGTCAGCTTTAGCAGGAACCAAGTAAAAACATATCCACTGCGTATCGAGTTTTACTAATACAACAGATTTTCTGCCCTAAATTATTTAAAATGATGGAAGAGAAGAGACGTGAGTAACCCTTTGATAGGAACTTCAACCAGTTTCATCTCTTTTCTTTAAGGTCTTCTGACTCTCAGGTCGTCAGACATTAGGAAGACGAGCAAAGAGGCCGGGAATCGAACCTGAGACCTGCTCTACCGCTGAGCACAAACAGATTTATTTCTGCTCTTCTTTCTCTGACAGTCCCAGCACAACATTTCCATCAGCAAGAGGTGGGAACTTTGACTAGACCGTTGATTCTTCCCTTCCCTTCCTGTTCCTGGTGTTGATGTTCCAGGAAAACAACCAGCAGGAATGTGGATCAGATGTACGGCCTCAGTTCATTTTCAGGTATTTGTGACAATATTTGTGTTTCTCATGACAGTAGAAGTACCGTCTGCATCGAAACACACAGATGATCCACCTCCTCCTCTGGAGCAGCAGCGGAGGAGACGCCACTCTGAGACGACTTTCACCCCCTGCTGGGAACAGCAGCTCCAGGAAACCAGTAGGACCAGTTATGGGACCAGTGGAAGAACGGCAGAGGACAGAGCTGGTCTGTGGAAACCACAGAAAATCAGTTCAACCATCAACAGAGCTCATGGTCGCAGTTAGGGGTGACCTGATGACCTTTCATGACCTTTCATAACCTAATTTAAATGTTAGTGAACTGTGGGAGGAACCTGGACCCAAACAGAATTCTGGGTCGGTTCTCCACCATGCAGCTCATGAACCAGTTCATATTAAATCTCCCAGGTAGAGGAAGAGCTGAGCTGTGACAACAGGATCAACCTTCTCCTGTGTTTCACACGTCTTTGCTGCATTATGTGATCCGACACAAAAGAGTCTCAGGTTTTATAATCTGTCACTAATTACAAAAAAGCTGAGAAGATTTCATCCTCCTTCAGCTTTTCTTCTGCTTTTTGGTATCAATTATCCTAATTATGTTTCTGGATCATCATTAGATTGGTCCAGCATGACAATTATAATTAATGGCATTTTAATTAAACTAATCACAGGTGTGGGTGGACATGCTTACAAGTTTGCCATTTTATTTTGTCAGTAAAAATACTCCTAAGAAAATATCATTTTTTTCTCTTTTTCCCAGCATGCCTCTGACCCTGCTCTTCATCTCTTTGCTTTTTTCTTTCAGGGAACCTGAAATCTGTATTTGTCAGTGTAAAAAATAGATGAGCATGCGGCGCCGATGTCCCTGCAAACCTACATATTTGATCACATCATCATTATTTATTCATGCTGCGTATTGATCTGCTCTTTGTTCGTCACACCTGCAAACAGCTTTAATAATTATAACTGCAGGAAATATGAGCATATTTACAGCTGATGTACAGTGTAGCAGTGGAAGAGGCAGCAAAATTGTGACAGATTATACTCATATTTTGGTTATAATGAGAGCTAAACCATTTTTTATTAAGTTAGAGGAGATATTAATGTGTAGAAATCCTGTTAAAACTAAAAAACTGAGGTCATAATCATCATTTAAAACTTTTCCCATCTTAAATGTGATATTTATTCTGTAAAATATAAAAATAAATCTCTGTAATAGCCTGATTGCAGACGTGTCCACAGCCTCATCAGGTTTTAGTTTAGCAGTGTGAACACCGACGCCATCCGGTTGAAGAAATGGGTTTTATCTCATTACAGCTGAAAAGGCTGAAAATCACTTTAACAGTTATTCTGGTCTCTGCTGTTAATCCAGATTTTAGCAGAAGTTTAAACCAACGGGGCTGCGGAGCTCTACTGCCACCTGCTGGTTGTTAGCAAGCCTGCAACACACCACAGGCAGAAACCCTGCAGAGTTTTGGTTTGACTGATATTCAGCTGAAGACATTCATCATATCTCAGTATTTTTATGCTCTGCGTTCAACTTTATGTAAATTTGTCTCGCCTCCAGTTCAGCGTCTCTGGATGCTGAACTATGAGAGAGTGTGAGAGAGTGTGAAAGAGAGTGTGAGAGTGTGAGAGAGTGTGAGAGAGTGAGAGTGTGTGAGAGAGTGTGAGAGAGAGTGTGAGAATGAGAGTGTGTGAGTGTGTGAGTGAGAGTGAGAGAGTGTGAAAGAGAGTGTGAGAATGAGAGAGTGTGTGAGTGTGAGAGAGAGTGTGAAAGTGAGTGTGAGAGAGTGTGAGAGTGAGAGTGTAAGAGAGTGTGAGAGAGTGTGAGAGTGTGTGAGTGTGTGAGAGAGAGTGAGAGAGTGTGAGAGTGAGAGTGAGAGAGTGTGAGAGAGAGTGTGAGAGTGAGAGAGTGTGAGAGAGAGTGAGATAGTGTGAGAGAGTGTGAGTGAGAGAGTGTGAAAGAGAGTGTGAGAGAGTGTGAGAGTGAGAGAGTGTGAGAGAGTGTGAGAGGAGAGAGTGTGAGAGAGAGTGAGAGAGAGTGAGAGAGTGTGAAAGAGATTGTGAGAGAGTGTGAGAGTGAGAGAGTGTGAGAGTGAGAGAGTGTGTTAGTGTGTGAGAGTGTGTGATGACACACCTGATGGACCTGATGAGCATTCAGGGGAAGAAGCAACACATCTCTAAGAAATCAGCTCTGTGAGATGAGTCTGGCAGACAGCAACCACGCAGCAACCAGGGAGAAACCAGGCAGCAACCAGGCACCAAACATGCTGCAACCACACAGCAACCAGGCAGCAACCAGGATGCAACCAGGGAGAAACCAGGTAGCAACCAGGCTGCAACCAGGCTGCAACCAGGCTGCAACCAGGAACCAACCAGGCACCAACCACGCTGCAACCACCCAGCAACCAGGCACCAACCAGGATGCAACCAGGGAGAAACCAGGCAGCAACCAGGCAGCAACCAGACTGCAACAAGGCTGCAACAAGGCAGCAACTAGGCTGCAACCAGGCTGCAACTAGGCTGCAATTCGGCAGCAACAAGGCAGCAATCCCGCTGCAACTAGGCAGCAACCAGGCTGCAACCAGGCTGCAACTAGGCAGCAACCAGTTTGCAACTAGGCAGCAACCAGTTTGCAACTAGGCTGCAATAGGGCAAAGGCAAAAACCAGGCTGCAACTAGGCTGCAACTAGGCTGCAACTAGGCAGCAACTAGGCTGCAAAAAGGCAGCAACCAGGCAGCAACCAGGCTGCAACTAGGCAGCAACTAGGCAGCAAACAGGCAGCAACCAGACTACAACCAGGCAGCAACTAGGTAGCAACCAGGCTGCAACCAGGCAGAAACCAGACTGCAACAAGGCTGCAACAAGGCAGCAACTAGGCTGCAACCAGGCTGCAATTCGGCAGCAACAAGGCAGCAATCCCGCTGCAACTAGGCAGCAACCAGGCTGCAACCAGGCTGCAACTAGGCAGCAACCAGTTTGCAACTAGGCTGCAACTAGGCTGCAACTAGGCAACAACCAGGCTGCAACTAGGCTGCAACTAGGCTGCAACCAGGCAGCAACTAGGCTGCAACTAGGCTGCAACTAGGCAACAACCAGGCTGCAACTAGGCTGCAATTAGGCTGCAACTAGGCAGCAACCAGGCTGCAAAAAGGCAGCAACCAGGCAGCAACCAGGCAGCAACCAGGCTGCAACTAGGCAGCAACTAGGCAGCAACCAGGCAGCAACCAGACTACAACCAGGCTGCAACTAGGCTGCAACTAGGCTGCAACTAGGCAGCAACCAAACTGCAACTAGGCAGCAACCAGGCTGCAACCAGGCAGCAACCAGACTGCAACAAGGCTCCAACAAGGCTGCAACGAGGCAGCATCCAGGCAGCAACAAGGCTGCAACTAGGCTGCAACCAGGCAGCAACCAGGCTGCAACAAGGCAGCAACCAGGCACCAACCAGGCACCAACCAGGCTGCAAAAAGGCAGCAACCAGGCAGCAACCAGGCAGCAACCAGGCTACAACTAGGCAGCAACTAGGCAGCAACCAGGCAGCAACCAGACTGCAACCAGGCACCAACCAGGCACCAACCAGGCACCAACCATGCTGCAAAAAGGCAGCAACCAGGCAGCAACCAGGCTGCAACTAGGCAGCAACTAGGCTGCAACCAGGCAGAAACCAGACTGCAACTAGGCTGCAACTAGGCTGCAACCAGTCTGCAACCAGGCAGAAACCAGACTGCAACTAGGCTGCAACTAGACTGCAACCAGTCTGCAACCAGGTTGCAACTAGGCAGCAACCAAACTGCAACTAGGCAGTAACCAGGCTGCAACCAGGCAGCAACCAGACTGCAACATGGCTCCAACAAGGCTGCAACGAGGCAGCAACCAGGCAGCAACTAGGCTGCAACTAGGTTGCAACCAGGCAGCAACCAGGGTGCAACAAGGCAGCAACCAGGCACCAACCAGGCACCAACCAGGCTGCAAAAAGGCAGCAACTAGACAGCAACCAGGCAGTGACCAGGCTGCAACCAGGCTGCAACCAGGCAGCAACCCGGCAGCAACCAAACTGCAACTAGGCATCAACCAGGCTGCAACCAGGCTGCAACCAGGCAGCAACCAGACTGCAACAAGGCTGCAACCAGGCAGAAACCAGACTGCAACTAGGCTGCAACTAGGCTGCAACCAGTCTGCAACCAGGTTGCAACTAGTTAGCAACCAAACTGCAACTAGGCAGCAACCAGGCTGCAACCAGGTTGCAACCAGGCAGCAACCAGACTGCAACAAGGCTGCAACAAGGCAGCAACCAGGCACCAACCAGGCACCAACCAGGCACCAACCATGCTGCAAAAAGGCAGCAACCAGGCAGCAACCAGGCTGCAACTAGGCAGCAACTAGGCAGCAACCAGGCTGCAACTAGACAGCTACCAGGCAGTGACCAGGCTGCAACCAGGCTGCAAACCAGGCAGCAACCGGCAGCAACCAACTGCAACTAGGCATCAACCAGGCTGCAACCAGGCTGCAACCAGGCCAGCAACACATACTGACAACAAGGCTGCAACTAGGCTGGCAACCAGGCTGCAACTAGGCTGCAATTCTAGGCAGCAACAAGGCAGCAATCCACCGCTGCAACTAGGCAACAACCAGGCTGCAACTAGGCTGCAACTAGGAGCAACCAGGCTGCAAAAAGGCAGCAACCAGGCAGCAACCAGGCAGCAACCAGGCTGCAACTAGGCCAACATACTAGGCAGCAACCAGGCAGCAACCAGACTACAACCAGGCTGCAACTAGGCAGCAACCAGGCTACAACCAGGCAGCAACAGGCTGCAACTAGACAGCAACCAGGCTGCAACTAGGCTGCAACTAGGCTGCAACTAGGCAGCAACCAGGCTGCAACCAGGCAGAAACCAGACTGCAACTAGGCTGCAACTAGGCTGCAACCAGTCTGCAACCAGGTTGCAACTAGGCAGCAACCAAACTGCAACTAGGCTGCAACTAGCTGCAACCGTCTGCAACCAGTTGCAACTAGGCAGCAACCAAACTGCAACTAGCAGCAACCAGGCTGCAACAGGCAGCAACCAGACTGCAACAGGCTGCAACTAGGCTGCAACAGGCAGCAACCAGGCTGCAACAAGGCAGCAACCAGGCACCAAACACCAGGCTGCAAAAAGGCAGCAACCAGGCAGAAACCAGGCAGCAACCAGGCTGCAAAAAGGCAGCAACCAGGCACCAACCAGGCTGCAAAAAGGCAGCAACCAGGCAGCAACCAGGCTGCAACCAGGCTGCAACCAGGCAGCAACCAGACTGCAACAAGGCTGCAACAAGGCAGCAACCAGGCACCAACCAGGCACCAACCAGGCACCAACCATGCTGCAAAAAGGCAGCAACCAGACAGCAACCAGGCTGCAACTGGGCAGCAACTAGGCAGCAACCAGGCAGCAACCAGACTGCAACCAGGCTGCAACTAGGCAGCAACCAGGCTGCAACCAGGCAACAACCAGGCAGGCCCACGTGGAACGGGTTCCTCTTTCTGACCAGGAACGTTTCTAGATTTTCCAGACTTTATCTTCGCTGCAGTCAACTTTCCTTGTGTCTCCTCAGACAGACGTGTGTCTCCCTCTTACTTTCCCAGAGACGTGTGAAGCATCATTATGGTGTCAACATGAGAGCCGAGCCAGAAGCGCCGTGAAAACAAAACAGACCTTCACAGTTCTGGCACGTCCCTCCTGCACATTAGTATGCAGCTGCATCAGGACTCATTTGAAGTGATGTACTTTAATTTGTGATGAAGATGAAAGTGTGTCTTTGCCTCTGGTTAGAGTGCAGCATCAGCCAGCAAGTGGGATTAGTGCCGTTACTCAAGGACACTTGAGGAGGAAGCCAAAGCTGATCTCCCTCTGCTCTGACCAGAGGATCGTTAACTTCATATATTTGTTATTTAGCGTTTTGTCCATCTGACAGATCGACTGTAAACTCCAAACAGAGGAGCAGGTCACCATCAGAAGGTTCCAGAAAAGAAGGAGATTCAACTCTGCAAATATTGACTTTTCGTGGAAATTTGATAATTTTATCAAAAGAAATTAAATTAAACAAATATTTTCTGATAGGAGGAGTCAAGTAAACATGTTAAAACGAGATTAAACAGCTAAATGTGGCCCAGGCCTCCCAGGGCCATATTTCTGTTCATGTTCAGTTTTTGATTCTCAAATGATCAAACTGTTTCTACACCAACTGATGTAAAATGAAGCAGAATAAACCAGGGTTGGTTTCCTCTTGGCTCATTATTATCACTCTATTTATGCTGGGAATACATCTGCAGGAAGAAATGCATCAAAATGTACATCTGACACAGATGTAAAAACTTTAGATTCATTAGATTGAACTAAAAGCATCGGTCAGGGTTTGGCCATATGAAGCATGGAGAACATCTGATCACTGCTGTGTTGCTATACCTGCTGTAGACACTAGGTGTCCTCATTTCCCCAGATGATCAATGATGATGATGAGCCTTCATCATCTGTTCTGTTAAAACCTGAAGATCAGCTTCATCAGAACCGAACAGATCCGAACATGAAGCAGGAAACAATGAAACGTTTTGACTTTGTTATCAGAACAGGAACGCTGAATTTGTTTCAGATAACCAGACGTCCCGGTTCTGTCTGCTGGTTCGATTCCTTTATATATCTAACTGAACTGAGAGGTTCAGCATTTAAAATCACATCTGAGCTTCAGTTTTGTGCAACAAAGTATAAATCAAGTATCAATGCACAGCTGATTTTCATATCTCTATATTTAGCATCACAGGATTTCAGGTTTTATTATCTTGACTCCAGTAAAGCCTGAATCCTCTGACCTCCACCAGCTGCTCAGATCTGACTGGAAATATTGTTGCAACTTTCCCCAGAATGACAGTCTTCATGAAACATGGCAGCCTGCAGACTGACTGAACACATTTTACAGTTTAGCTTTATGTACTTCAGTTTTGGTAAATCAAATCAGACCAGATCATTTTAATTATACCATAATTCTTGCAAATTGAGTGTTTTTTTTCTCTTATCAGTGATGCATAAAGCAGATTAAATAATCTCACATTAAGAAAGAAACAAGAACGATTCCAGGGATCATAATCCTTCCTGCTCTCTGCAGTCTGAACAAACAGGAACACAAAAAGGATTTATGCACTTAAAAATAGAGTGAAAGACTTGTACTTATTTTAAAATGAGTTTATTTAAAATGTATATGTAATTATTGATGTGTATAGCATATTTAATGAGACATTTAATGGTTCATTTACCTATTTCATAATGTATCATTTAATTTTGTCCATTTTGGCCTTCCATACGCCTTTGGGTCGCATCTCTGTGATCTGAACTTTGACCCTTCTCTACAGTCCAGCTCATCTCTGGTTCTGTCAGCCAAACGGATTAGATGAAAAACTAAATCACTGCAGAACAATCATCATTTCCTCATGTTTTTACTGATGTCTTAGAAACCTGTAAGCTAACTTCCTGTTTCCTGTTTGAAATTTCACCGCTTCCTTTGTGAAAGATCATCAGCTTCAGTCTGATGTGTTTCAGCACATCGAGGTGGAAAGTCGTCCTGCTGTAGTTTGAAATCAGAGACAACTTGGAAAACAAAAGTTCATTTCTACTAGAAAACAGAAAAAAAACTACTATGTGGTCACTTTGAGTGACTAAGTTTGCATTATTAACTATTTTTTGTCTAATTTGTATCAGTTTGAATCAACTGGGACGTTTTAGAGTTTTTGTAATTCAGTCATTTCTCCAGCTTTTACCGTCTTTTCTGTGAAACACGTGAAGTTCTGGCAGAAGTATCAACAGAAATCAGACCAGATCACATTAATCAGAGATTCAGAATCAGTCTCGACTGGGTTCTGCTGATCTCTGAATGTGAACTGGATCAGACGGCTTATTAAATTATGAACTGCATCATCTGCAGATGAATAAAGTGAAACTTTTGTTTCTATGCAGGATTAGAAATAAAAGACAAACAGAGTGAAGCGACTTTTTAATGTTTTTATTCACTGACTAAAAGAAGAGAAGCATTCATTCATTCATTTCCAGTCAGCAGGCCGACCCTCCATTCTGCTCCGTCCCGCTGCCCCTCGCCTCCCACCCTCCTCCAAGCAGAGACGACCCCTGACCCCCAGCTGGATCCTCTCAGGTCAGATTCATTTGTTGGAGCTCAAAGTTTGATTTGTGCAGATTTCACAGGGACCGGGCGGATTTGTGTGTGAGGTCAAGGCGTCTCTGCTTGGACCCAAGCGCTTACATCAGCAAACAGTCACACAGGAAGTTACACTCAAGAGTAAAATCATTTCTGCAAAAATAAAAGCCAAAACAACAACAACATGGGGTCTGATGTACAAAGTCTGCGTGGTTTTAGAATCTGAACCCGGACAAGAGTTGCATAAGAGGAAACACCACGATGAGTCGCTGATACCGTTACAAATATGCACTGAGTGACTTCATATATATTCATCTCTTTATATAGTTTCTATTTCTTCCTCTATGGGTTTTCTAAAGGCGCAGCCGGGCGCCGTCAGCACTGCCCCTTGTGGCCGCTTGTAAAACTGCTGTTATTGCAAACTGTCCTGATCTGAAACAAATGCACAACATTCGTACCACGATAGAACCGGGGGCCGTCTAGCCGGTCTCACGGAGACCAAGAGGGACCAGCCGCCGCCGCCGGGTTGGCTGGTCACCCTTCAAAACATCTTCAGACTAAAATGATTACAAGATCTCAGAAATCATCATCATAAGGCCAAGTATTGTCATTGCACGTTCTCTTAGTTCACATCTAGACTGCTGCTCTGTGACGGCGAGAGGATGGAGAGCAAATATAAAAACTGAAAAATAAAGTTTGGATTAAATGCATCCCTCTTGCATAGTTGTGCTGCAGGACTGGGCAGCAGGCCGGCCGCCTGGTCGGACGTTTGGCTCTCCAGTCCATCAGGACCAGGTTCAGCAGCCAGAAGCAGATCTGACCTCTGACCTCTGACTCCTTTAAAGTCCAGAGGACTTTCACCAGATCCGCTGGTGGGCTAACGTGCCAGAGCATCGGGTCGCCTGAGGAGCTCCTCTGCTGCACATCCAGTGTTTTCTCACGTTTACATTCCTGCATGAGTCCAGCTCTCTGCACGCTCCTTCTGACCCGAGCTGCTGGCAGGAGGAGCCGGTTCAGCTTCCAGCTGAAGGAATCTGAGATAAGGAAACCCTGCAGATCCGACCGTCTGCTACTTTGGTTCCGAGCTGAGCGGGTCCAGCAGAGGGACACAGCGAGTTAGAGACCAGCTCTCTGATTGGACAACGCCACACCCACCTGACGTCTGCTCCATGTAACACACGGGACACAGAGTCAACTGTAACCGTGGTAACGATCGCCTAATAACTCCTGGATCAGTTCAACATGTCAGAACGATAACCCCCCTCCCCCCCCCCCCCCCCTCCCGGAGTGGAAATCAGCTGATCTAACAGAGGAAGATGCATCATCTCTGAACAGCGCCACCTGCTGCACAGACACACAACTCAGGGTAAAAAATATAGAGAGCATCATCTGTCTATAGATATTATTTTCTATGCACACTTGACCCCCCCCCCCCCCATCCTTCATTGGAATGTTCTTTCCTAGCAGCTAAATCAGTTTACAGCTTCATGGAGCCAGAGCCTGTGACCCCCTGACCCCTACGGTTCACACTGCCTCGCCCCTCAGAGAAGCAGGAAGAAGACGGTGAGCCCAGAACATCTGATGACATGGACCCTGAGAGCCAATCAGAGGTGAGGACTCGGCTTGGCCCCGCCTCCCTGTGAGGTCCGGAACCAACCCGCTCCAGAGAGCAGGAGGAGGAAACCGCCACCAGGGGGCGACACACTGAGGCGAGAGTGAAGGTTGTTCCTCAGGACGAGTCGGCAGAACAGAACCGGGTCCAGAATGATTCACACAGACGAGCAGCAGGCCTGAGAACTGAACCGTTCCCGTTGCCGTGGCAACGCCTCCCACCTTCATCACACACACACACAGAGTTTCTCCCACCGGAAAACTGCACAAAGTGATTAAAACTAACTTTACAGGCACACAGCAATTTGGATCCGCGCGGACCGACCAGAACCAGAACCGCCAAACCCAAACCCAAAGGACGGAGCTGTGAGCCATGCGGGACACCACGAGCTGTCTCCTGTCAGAATACTTTGTGCTGCCGAGTGTTGGACCCAGAACCGGTCGGACCGGGCCAAGTCGGCCCTTCGGCGCTGATCTGCTCTCACGGAACAACAGGAAGTGATTTTCACGCAGTCTGACTTCCTGTCTGCGTCGACAGCAGCAGGAAGCGAAAGAGAAGCTGCAAAAATCAGCTTCTTACAAAACTGAGAGGAAAAGACGCCGACCTCTGACCTTTCACCCAGCTGATACCATGGCAACCAGCCGTCAGTGTGCAGCGCTCCGTTCAGTCAAGGTACCAGACCAAGCTGGAAACCATAGGAACCACGACCCGGTTGCTGCTGGCGCCGGGGCTTTTCTGCAGCCAGTAATGGTCTGGAAGTTCAGAACCAGATTTGGATCTTCTGGAGGAGAACGTCCCGCCGTCAGAGGGCCGAGTCTCTCCGTCAACCTTAATCGTTAAAAACAAATGTATGATTAGGTTCTTTGGGCCTCGGACCGGACCGGACCGGACCGGAGAGTCCGATCAGATGGCCAGACGCACGACAACATCTAAACTAGTACACCGGAGAATGTGGAGCCGTTTCCAAGGCAACTGTGACATAAGAGGAAAATAAAAGTGATTGTTTTGCACATCCCACTCATCAGCATCAGAGCGCCGCCGCCGGCCGACCCGAACCCGACCCGACCCGAACCCTGAGGAGGCGCCACCAGAACCATTAATGTGCTGCAGGTTCCAGAAAGAAATCAAGGAAGGAATCTGATGCATGAAGCTCGGCCCAGTTTACATTCAGCGCTCCAGCTGTTCAGAACCGGCCGCTGCTCCGGCCCGGTCCAAACGGAACCCGACTCACCAAGAATGAAGCGAGAACGCGAGTCGGCCGTCTGTGAAAGGTAAAAGTAGAACCTCAGATGGTTCTGATCAGCTGGAGGCTCACCAGGAAGTAACTGAACCCTGTAACACTGCCTGACACGCCCGAAGAAATGACCTCTGACCTTAAAAATACCAAAAAATAACACATTCAATAACCAGTCAGATCATGAAACATAACACCCGTCCAGCCCCAACTGCAGCCTCCATCACCAACCTGCTGCGTCTGACCAGGAGTACAACGCATCGGTGTTCAAAGACATGGGGGTGAAAGGTCACCACAAAGTAAACAAACAGAGAACATGGGGGGGGAACTAATGGGGATCAGAGTTACATCACACAGAGGCTCCGCAGGGTGTTAGGGTGATGGAGAAGAAGAGATCCGACTGTGGGCCAGACCAGATCAGCCGAGCACAGATCAGACCTGATCAGACCAAGACTAGACCTGATCAGACCTGATCAGATCAGATCAGACCTGATCAGATCAGATCAGACCTGATCAGATCCAGATCAGATCACAGACCTGATCAGATCAGACCAGACCAGATCAGATCAGACCAGATCAGATCAGACAGACCTGATCAGATCAGACCAGATCAGATCAGACCAGATCAGATCAGACCAGATCAGATCAGACCAGACCTGATCAGATCAGACCAGATCAGACCAGATCAGATCAGACCAGACCTGATCAGACCAGAACCTGATCAGACCATATCAGACCAGATCAGACCAGACCAGATCAGACCTGATCAGACCTGATCAGATGAGCCCAGACTTGACAAAGTCATTTCAGCTGACTAGTTAAAAATCTAGTTTTATGAAGGAATTTGTTCCAATTTCTAAATTAAAAACAAAAAAGAAAAAAAAGACTGAAACAAATTTAATGGTCAGAAATAAAAACTAAAATAAAAGCCGATCCTGTGAGTATGAGCTCTGCATGGTTTACTCAGGTCTGCTGCGTTCCCAGCTGGTCTGGTCGGTCCGGCGCCGCTACACGCCGGCGCTGAAGGCGCACAGCTCGCGGTGGAAGTGTCGGATGGGTTCGGACAGAACCACGGCGGAGTCCAGGCAGGGGTGCCAGCCGCGGCCGAGGCACTTAGAAACCTCCTTCGTCAGGTTGTGTTCCGGGTCCAGGTCCGGGTCGTCCTCCACGCAGTAGGGCTGCTCCGGGTCCAGGTCCAGGCTCTCCTCAGAGACCATGAGGACGCGCAGGCTGGAGCCGCGCAGGCGGGAGATGGCCACCAGGTTATGGAACCACATGGTGTAACCTAGGAGACGGAGAGGGGGGGGGGGGGGTCAGGACGCTGGAGGACCAACATGGACCAGAACCACCAGGAACCGGGTTCTACACGGTGTCATGTCTGAACACAAACATTCACTTTTTCCAGATTATTTTTATGAATCATCAGTTAATCCAAATAATAAACCTCGAAAATATCAGTGAGGTTTTGTTAGAGATTTTTTGGTATTATCATTTGTTATTACTTTAGTTCATATTCAGTCTAATGTTCAGTTTAAAGTGTCTCTTTCTTCTGTGTGTATGAACTGGCCTGAAGGCCACGTCTTCATGTGAAACAGTTAACTGTCTGTTTCCCAGACCTTAAATTAAACTTCCACAGGTGTCGTCTTATCAACTGGATACTCCCTACATTAGGAACTGCCTGTGTGCAGTGATAAATATTGTCTGTGTTGTCCTCCGTCCCCCATCCTCCCTGTTTTTGCTCGATAATAAAAGACGAGCTGTAACCAAAGGTTTTCAGACGCTCGGTGAAGCCGTTTGTTGAGTCGTCTCCTTTTGCAAAAGCTTTGTCATAATAATTCACATGCGTCGTCTGTGGTTCTTTTTAATGAAGGTTCAAGAAAATACTCATCAGGTTTTGGTTTCCAATAGCAACAATAACTGATCAATAACCTTAAAACAGTACAAATATTTAGAACAAAGCATTTCTACTCCCTGGTAAAGACTGAAGCTGAGCTTGTGGGACCTGCCGACGGTCCCTGAACTCACCATGGACCTTGAGGACGGCCAGCTGCTTGCAGCGCCAGGCCAGCAGCACCAGCGGATCCTCGTTGCAGTTGACGCTGAGGTCGGGGAAGCCGGGCCCGTCCCTCACCAGCAGGAAGTGGGTCAGGGTTTTGTCGTACTGCCGGGAGATGAGCTGCAGGACGCCGTGCGTCACCAGCGTGTCGTAGTTCTCCAGGTGGAGGCGCTCCAGAGGAAGGCTGGGTTTCAGGACGCGGAGCAGGACCGAGCTGTCCACCTCCACAGCCATCATGTAAACGCGCAGGTTGGCGCTGACCCGGACCTGCAGCGTCAGGGAGCCTCCGTCAGAACCGGCCGGGGTCAAGAGCGCCAGCTGCTGCGGCGGCGCCGACTTACCAGCGCCTTCCAGTCGTCCTCCGTGGCCGTGCCCTTCAGGGCGGCGCCGTTGAGCAGCAGCGACAGGCGGTGGAGGGGAGATCGTCGTGGCGACGCCAGCAGACCACAGAGCTCCGACGTGAAGTCGCAGAACTCCAGAGCCAGAGAGCGAAGGTTGGAGAGCCGGTCCAGCTCTGAGGGGGAGACCAGGGGGCCTGCGGAGAACAGGTGAGACGGTCAGCACGCCACGCCGACCCGCTCCGGCTCCGTAGCCGTCAGAACCGGCCGGATACTGACCCAGCTGGTCGTCCAGTAAGCTGAGGTGCTGCAGCGTCTCGGCTGCAGGGTTGGAGAGGCAGGAGAGGGAGCAGGACGTCGCCACGCCCAGCATGAAGCTGCAGGACAGCCAGCGCAGCTGCCGGCTGTTGGACAGCAGCTCCATGAACAGCTGCTGGACCCTGCAGGGCGGAGGTCACAGGTCACTTCACTAATCGATTATTGTGACATCTTAAATGCTAAATGTTGAGTTTTTGTACAGTCATGGTTTAGTTGTGGCTCTTTGTGTTGTTCTTTCAATAAATGGCCTAGTTCAAGTCTATATGCTCCATTTATTAATTAATTATCAACTAATCACAGCACTGATCTACTCCTTTCACTTCTGATATTGATACCAATATCTGAGCTTTAATATCAGCTAATCAGATACAGAAAAACAACTGAATTTACTGAAATACAGTAAATATTGTTCTGGTGCCGGTACCAGGCCACAGAGTCCAGCCGAGTCCAGCCGGCTCAGACCAGCTCAAACTATTTCTGGAGAAACCCTGAACTGTCCATCAGCTGAAGCTCAGTCTGATCAACAAGAGTCAACCTGCTGCAGCGGCCTAGTCAAAGCAGGACATGAGTGGATCATCGAGGACAGGAGCCACAGGACACAACCACGGGGGACAAACCCTGGGTCCAGCTGACCCAGGGGCTGGACTTAGTTACATGCTCTGCTCTTACTCGTTGATCTTCTTGTCCCCCTGCAGGCTGGACATGTCCAGCGGTCCGTCCTGCTGCAGGATGAAGGCGTCTCCGCACAGACTCAGCTTCTGCAGGTTTCTGCAGAGAACAAGACAAAAACGAGTCGTCATGTTGGAGTGAAACAGGTGGAGGATCAGTTTACCGCCTGGTTCACCGTCTCCAGATCAGATCAGAGATCAAGTAAGAATCTGTTTTAGTCTCTGCTTCAGAACTAAGAAGTCCCACAGTTTCTGGTCCATAAATGCATCAGGCAACGATTTATTCAAAAACTAAAATGTTTTTTCCTCTTAAACCATTTTAATTCATAGAATAAGATAAAAAAACAAATAGTCCAAATGAAACTGGGGAAGTTAAAGGTCAAATAAGATGACTGATGCCTCTTTTGATCCTACCTGTAAGCTAGCCATGTTTGATCATCAAATACTTTAACTAGGCCATCATACTGTAGAGGAGTATCATCCAGTGATTGGTTTGAAGCTTAAAGGTTTGAAAATGCAGATAATCGATAAACAGAAGCTGCTGAACAACAAAACAAAAGCAGAACAACAGAACAGATGTTGGCATGGCCTAGACAAAGTAAGCAGGTCTGAATAGGGGCCTTGATTTTACCAGAAAGTCCTGCAGCTCCTGAAAGAGACGTAGGAGAGGATGGTGACATGAAAAGGAAAGTTTCTGCAGATTGTTCTTCCAGATTATCTCTAATCTGTTCAGGTGGCTCATCAGGACCGACATGTCTCCATGTCAAGAGTTAGTGTGTGTGTGTGTGTGTGTGTGTGTGTGTGTGTGTGTGTGTGTGTGTGTGTGTGTGTGTTTTTGTGTGCTGATATCAGCAGGTCAGAGGCAACAAAGGCTCTCTGCAGCGCTGTATTGTACCTGCTGGTTTTGAACACACACCACACACACACACACACACACACACACACACACCACACACACACACACACACACACACCACACAGGACTGCTGATGAGATAAAAACGTCTGCAGATGAAAGCTGTCAACGATCCTGAAGTTGGCATCTGATTCACAGCTTCATTAAAGGGATATTTCACTGATTTTAAATGAGCTGGAAACTAGTTGTATTTATGAAGATTCCAGAAAACACATTAATAATAATAGTTGGATTAAGTAGAAAAATATTTCATCTTTTTATGCTGATAATTAAATGTCACATCAAATGGAATATAAGGAACATTATAAACTAGACATGATTGTAGTTATTGTCATTTAAAACATGTCAGCAGGGAAAATATTGACATTCAGGACAAAATATGAATGTTTAAAAAACTCATTAAAAAGCAATAAATTAAATTAATAATTAATATTTGATTAATTAATAAATAAAAATGTCACCTAGCAAACATTTTAGACTCTTGGAAATAATTATAATCAGCTGAGTTGTGTTCTCATAAACTATATTTTAAAGAATCTGTATCACTGTCAAACAATTCAGGCTCATTTATGAAAACAAACAT
Source organism: Poecilia picta (assembly GCA_033032245.1). NCBI lineage: Eukaryota > Metazoa > Chordata > Actinopteri > Cyprinodontiformes > Poeciliidae > Poecilia > Poecilia picta. Next base: position 1,597,667 of record CM065374.1, read on the forward strand.
ATGAACTAAAATGTGCGTCCAGCTCCTTGATGGAGGGACTAGTTTCATATTCAACAGAAAATTAAAGAATGAAACCTTGATTGTGGCAGATACGGTGTATATATTTCACACCAGAATGTATGATTTTATTATGAAGGAGAGAAGGTGAGGTGTGAAGTCACCAACACTTGTTATTCATTCGATTTTTTTTTTTTTGTTGGAAGACCTTGAGAATTAAACAAGACTCAAATCTTTTTCGTCTTTCTCTGCTGATGTCCCAATTTAAGGCCTTTAGACTCAGAAAGCTCCATCCAGCTTGTTACTAAAACGACATTAAGGTGTTTTAGTTAGATTAATATCCATATTTAGATCAGTATCAAACTTTTCAATTTAAACAGCTGATCTAAAATAGAAAAACTGTGAAACAGCCCTTTACCTCCGCTACGAATCGGACGCCAACTTCACCGCCCTCCGCAAGGACGTGCCATGATTACGTAACTCCTTAAAGCCTCGGTTTGTTGACACTGAAGGCTCAAAATGTCCAGCAGTGAACAAAAGTCAGGATGCAACACAAAGTAACTGCATGTTACCTATTGTTGCGGATGCCGCTCAACACACACAGCACCTGGTCCAGGTAGGCGGCCATGGCGTCGCTCCGCCGCCGGCCGCCCGGACGGGGCAGCCGCTCCGTCCGGGCGGCCGGCGGCTCGCTGAGGCTCCCGTCCAGCTCCAGCTCCAGCTCCCGTACGAAGGAGCCGAACCTCCGCATGAGGAAGTCCAGCCTGGCGCCGTTACCGCCGTCCGGTCCTATCCGCAGCCGGAGCTCCGTCCACAGCGACGGGTGGAACAGGCTCTCCCTCCAGCGGCGGCACACGGCCGAGGCCCGCAGCCGGTCGCGGCGGGGCAGGAAGGAGAAGATGTGGACGACGAGCTCGCTGGGTAAAGCCACGGCTCCGACGCGGCCGCACAGAGCCATGGCGGGCCGTTACACGTCCAAACCGTTTCTGCTTCTTCCTCCCCTTGAAAACAAATCCTTCTTTTTTTGCAGCGTCGCCTTCACTACCGGACCGAACCACGTCGCTCAGGCTGCGGGGGGCCAAAGCGCGCCAGAAACGAAAAGCCTCTCAAAATTAGTGCGTCAACGTTAACTCGCATAGACTGTTTTCATCGAGGTTGTAAAACTGTATCACAATGTTAGCTAAAAATAAGCTTGAACTCAGTTTTATTTTCCTCTGGTTTTGGTGAATGGTTCGGTCCGGAGGGCTCGTATTTTTGCCATATCTCCGTCGTCCAGCAGAGGGCGGTGTTTCTCCCCAAGCATTAAAGAGAAAAGAGAAACCGGAGCCAACACGTGATCTTTATTTTGGTGTTTGTCTCCAGCGTGACACGCCCCTCTTACGTTCACCCCCCGCTGACGCAGGGCTTCATGTGGGGGCAAAGCGATGCAGCACCACCACCAAACATGATGTCACTCCCAAAAACATGGCTTCTGCTGCGAAAAGACGGTCAGATAAACATGGGCCAGGACAAAAACACACACATACACATTAAACATAAGCAATAATAATAAAATAAAGGAAATGCAGACTGTGCAGTTGTAGACAATAGACAAGGCAAAAGAAAGAAATCTACACGGTTATGAATAATTATGACACAGATCTGATTGTTTTTGTTAAAATCCTGGAAAAGACTAAAACAATACCTTATAAAAGTATTCACACTCAAACTTTAATTATTAAAAATGGTCATAACTGTGAGATTACATTGATAATCTAAGAAGTGCTTTGTTTTCTAGCCCACCATAGACGCAGTTCTGGACTGAAGCTGTTTCCTTTCTTCTTTGCAAAACAGCAGAAGCTCAGTCAGATTAAACTGAGCGCATCTGTAAATCTCATTTTTCAAACCTTTATGGTCAAACAAATGAAAAGTCTAGACTTTGATTAGGCCGTCTGTGGCTGGATGTTCAGGGTGGTGAGCCTCCAGCTCAGGTCTCAGAGGTAAATCCAGGATTTACTTCCATGATCTGACCTCTGACCTTCCGGAAGAAAAAGATGATGTTCTTCTTGCCCCGGACTCTGAACCCAACAGAAAACCACTGGAGGGATCTGCACTCCATGTTGCCTAGCAACAGCCCCAATACCTAAAAGGTTCTGGAGCAGATCTGCATGCGGACCAGAACCTGAGCTGCAGTCAAACCGGGTCCAGAACTACAGGAAACTCTGTAATCACAGATATAAGTTTTACTTTTCTAATGTATCAATTAATTTTTACTGCAATAAAATTCAAATTAGTGGAAGACATAAAAATCAAAACGTGATTTTTCTGGATTTATTTTCAGATTCTGTTTCTAATATTTGAGATGAACCATGAAAATTATAGAGCTCTTCATTCTTTGTAAGTAGGAACATTTAAAACATCACCAGTGTATCAAATATTTTCAAATACTTTTACATTTTACTTTGATTAATTAGTTTTTATTGATAAAACAAATTGTAGAAGTTATACATATTTCTCCCAGTACATCTTATGTTAATTTTCTTTTGCTCCTCCTGTTTTTACAAACTGTAGACAAAGTTTATTTGATGCTGTTTTACTATTGTGTTATTGAATGGTTGTTTGATTTTTCGAGCAGCAGGTGGCGCCAGAGGCCTTCAGTTGTTAAACAAAGACTTTTTCTGTGGTTTTAGTGGTGAGAACGTTATAACACCAAGTGCACAGCAGGGGGCGACAGAGAGCAGAACAACCAAAGACCCAGGTGTAAAAACCTGAGTACAAATATAATGTAATAAAAATATGATGTAATTCGTTACACATGTAAATATACTGGAGCATCAAACTGCAGGGCAGAAAACAATATTTGGGTAATAATGTTCTCACACTTTTAGTAATCTTTTTAATTTAATTATAAGTAGGTAACAATTCTGGAAGTATTATTGGTGCATTTGAACTGAAACCAGGTAAAAATAATAGTAATTTAGTAAATCTGATAAAGCTTACAGCTCCAGGTTTGAATGGACTCCCTTCACTGTGAAACAATATTCACCTGCTTACACATTTCTTCTGTTTTTGCTTTTTTATTTCCTTCAAATGATTCAAAATGATACTGATTTTAATACATGACAGAATCTGACAAAAATGCAGAAATCCGTTTTAAATGGTTTCATTTATTGAGGTAAAAATCTTTCCAAACTCACCTGGAAACATAGAAAAGTCAGTGGGGTCATTTATTATTACAGATTGTTTTAGATTTTTCCCTTTTTATAAATAAAATCAAATTGAAAACTCTTTGTCTGATACAAAGAGTAACATTAGTGTTACATTTACATTAGCAACATTTAGAAACATTATTTGTCATGTTATTTCCGCTGTGCTCCCCTGTGAACCTGCTGACCGCGTGGCGCAGCAGGCCGGCCAGGACCTGTCGGTCAGCATCACTCCTTTACTCCCACCATGTTCCCTGTTTTGTCTCACTGACCTTTTGACCCCTGGTGTCACTCACAAACATTTGGTGAATTATAATTATGACAAGCAAGCCAGAGAAGCAATGGTTTATGAAAATGATGTACCGTTTTTAAAAATGTCTTATTTGTGTTGAAATGTGGCTTATTTGTCAAAGTTAAATAATCATTTTTTATTTTCCAGTCAGGAATTTTGTTAAAACATGTAAAGCTGCTTTAGGTGGAACTGAATTCATGGAATCATCTGAATGTTAAAAAAATAAATATTGTATGAAGTTAAATCATTGAAAGCCAATGTCTCAATTTAAGAAACAAAAAACTATCTCTAATAACGAAGTAAAAACTATTTTCCAGTTTGGTGTCCTAATTTATGAGCCTTTATTTGACTTATGGACATTTTCAGTTCACTTGTTTCTGATCTGGTTCCATAAGTTGTTCAGATTAATGTGTTTTATAACTTTATTAGTTTCACCTCTTCTGACTTCAGTGTTTCGGTTTGATGTTGGTGTCAGACACAAAGTTGTCTGACAGGTTTTACCTGCATAAAGCAAAATTACATCAATATGAAAAGATGTTCAACGTTATTAAATTCCCTCACTGAATGCACAGACAGCAGTTTGTTCAGTTTGATCAACATAACCTGTTGCTATGTGATCTTGATCTGAAAAGAAAAGAAAATGATTTGGATACTTTAAACAATCAATTTATTAAACATGTGGTTAATAACATGAATAATAAATGAAACTCAAATCAAATTGGACTGTAAGTTCAGTTTGTCTGACCGGCCTGGTTGATTACACATTGCTCTTTACAATTTGTATTTATATTTATTTATTTATTTATTTATTTCTGTAAAGTGTCTTCAGATGGCCTTGTTGTTAAAAGGCGCTTTAGAAACAAACTGAATAAATGAAAAGACACATTGTGAGTCTCAGATGTGCCATCAGTGTCAGAAATGAAGAAAAACCCAACATATCATAGTTTTTAATTTTAATTGAACTGAAATCATATGAAACCATTTAAATTTAAATAAAAGCATCAGTGAGTCGCGGCTCCCTCAGGCTGACAGCAGCTGGTTTGATGCATCATCAGGAGTATCGACAGACCTGATGGGTCACAGAAGGTCACCGGTTCTTATCCATCTCACGTCATTAATAATTCACCACCTCCACATGTGAATGATGTAATAGTGTGTCTGCCGATGATCTGGTGCCGCTGCGCGCCATGTGCTTTTCTCTCACATGAAGACGAGATAATCCTGGTTTGTGGACAAATAAAGAGTGAGTAAAATGTTACCGCATAGATTTAAATAAAAGTGATGCTGAGCTTGATGCGGCTTGACGGAGAGGCAGGTGGAGTCGTGGCTGCTGGGAGGGAGGGCGGGCGGAGAGCGGAGCATCCTCCCCTGGTGTGAGCCGTGCGTAAAGACGCGTAGATAGACACGCTCCGGCAGCTCGACTTGGACCGGACCACTGCTCCAGTGCGACACGGGATGTGGTTCGGACCAGCGAGCGGTGCGGCACCACGGGGGGAGGCATCTGAAGCAGCCTGTCTGAACACACCGCGGGGGTGAGGAGGAGGGGGAGGCAGACAATGCGGCTGGTCGATGCGCTCATCGCTGCTCTCTGAGAAAATGGACCCGGAATGAAGGCGTCGTGACTTCATTTGATTCCTTTCTTTCTTTTTTATTTTGGGATTCGTGCCCAATATTTTTCTTGCACTCCCTGGTTAGTAAGGAACCAAATCAAAGATGAAATTTCCAATAGAAAACCCGACAAAGCAAGTAAACTGGGACCCAGAACAAGGTTGGTGAATCCATCATTTCCTCTTAAATCCTGAGTTTCCTGCCAATTCCAGAATGTGTTGATATGAAAAGCAGCAGCAGCAGCAGCAGCAGCAGCTCGTTGAGACACGGTGCTCTACCTGCAGCACATCCGCAGTACATTCTTCACACTGTTCTGCTCTGGTTCCTGCTGCTGATTTGTCTTTTATTTGCACTGACAGTCTGAATCATGCAAATGGGTGTAAACAGCAGAAAGGTGTTTGTGACAGACAGATCTCATCATTCCTGTTCTGAGTTGTGCAAAGCAGCATTGATGGGAAAGTCAGAACAGCAGAATGTCTGAGACGCGAAGCTTTTCAAAACAAAAGCACGAAGAGCTACTTTCCAAATTCATCCCAAATATATTTCATTTCATTTTTAGAGATACACAAATAATATTTATATTTCAGTTAAGCATGTTGGTTCCATTCCAGTTGAGTTCAGCTTATTTATTTTGTGTTAATTATCTACTTATGTCTTAATGCACATTAAAAGACAAACAGGTCAAATTCATTTAAACAGAAATTGACCATAAATCCAGTTCAAACCAGTTTTGTAATAAACTGGATTCAGTGACAAACCATCAAATCAGGCACTCTACTCCAGTTTATATCATTTATATTAAGTTTTATGTTATTTTGGCCCCAGCAAAAAGCATAAAGTTATTTTAATTAATAAATGTTCAGTAACTTTTAATCACAAACCAGAAACCAAGCAGAACCAACAAATCCGAAGAAATATTTCATATTAAATGATTTTTACTCATGTATTTCATTTTAGTGATAAACTTACATCATTTCTACAGTATCAGTCCAAATATATAAAGATGAAATGTTAATATCTGTCTTCTCTAATTTACTATTACAGAGATTTTATCAATTAAAATCTCTGTAACTAGTTGCACAAATTATGTTCATATAAATTTTCATCTATATGTAAAAGTAGAAATTATACAAATTTAGCAGATAAAATAAATATAACTAAATCATTTAAACCAGTTTTAAAAATGTTCATATCAGCTGAATCTGACATTTTCATTAATTACTAAGAGAGTTTTTCACTCATTTATTTGAGTCTGAAGTAGTAATAAAGTTTTAAATCTAAACAGAGTGAAAACTGCCAGATCTGCAGCTCAGAGGAAAATCGGCCAAACGAACGATCAGCTTCTCTCTCACCTCTTGTGATGTCATCGACTGGACGAAGCATTTGATGACTCAAAACAGAATCAGCTTTTTGATTCCTTCAGTTTCCCTTTAAAACCTTTACATCATGTGAAACCAGACAGTAAAATTATTTCTTCTAAATAAAATAAATAATTACATATGAAAGTAAATACATGTAGATAGTGTCACTTTTATCCTTCAGTTTTTATATTTTTATAACTTATATATGTTTTAACCAGATTCATTGGTGCATTTTACATATTTGACTGCATGACTTTTATTTTGAAAAGCTGCTTTTACCGGAAGATTTAGGCGTTCAATAGCAGCTTGATGACGGATTTTATGAGTTAATGCCTGGAAACAGCTGCTGCCATCAGGAATCAGAGAACCAACAGAGAACCAACAAAGAACCTTCACAGAACCAACAAAGAACCAATAGAGAACCAGCAGAGAAGCCAACAAAGAACCAATAGAGAACCTTCACAGAACCAACAAAGAACCAATAGAGAACCAGCAGAGAACCTTTACAGAACCAACAAAGAACCAATAGAGAACCAGTAGAGAACCTTCACAGAACCAACAAAGAACCAATAGAGAACCAGCAGAGAACCAACAAAGAACCAATAGAGAACCAGCAGAGAACCAACAAAGAACCAATAGAGAACCTTCACAGAACCAACAAAGAACCAATAGAGAACCAACAGAGAACCTTCACAGAACCAACAAAGAACCAATAGAGAACCAGCAGAGAACCTTCACAGAACCAACAAAGAACCAAAAGAGAACCAACTCTTCATTCAAATCGTTTATTAAAACTGTTTAAAGAGTGAAACAGGAAAATCAGAAACCTGCTGGAGTTTTACTTTAACCGGATGTGAACCAGAGGTTCTGCTGGTCCCATCAGATGTCCTGATGGGTCCAGCTCCTTCAACCCCTCCTCCTCCTCCATCAGCTCCTCCACCTCCTCCATTATGCATCATCATCTGTGTGTTTTCCTTCTTCCTCTGGTCAGAGAAGCGCAGTGTGAGGCGTCTAATGGTATGAAACACTTTCCCCTCCCTGTTTATCTAATTTACAGGAATCAATGTGAACCAATGTAGCTTCACAATGAGTTTACAGTAATGGCACCTTCACCTCCAGGAAGCCAGACGGTGTTATGTTCACTGCCGCTTGGTTTGGACTAAAACTTGTAGTTTGGGTTCTTACTTTGCATTTATTTTCTAGATGTCATAAAACATGATGAGCCGCATTTCTACACCTTCACTATCTGACAGTTAATGTTCCTTGAAGACTTCTTCATCTAAATGTATTGCATAAAAAAACAATGTAAATAAAACAGCTTTTCCTGTTTTTTCATCGTTTATCACAGTTATCACCCACAGTGATATAAACGTTAGTTATCCACTTCCACTGATTAGAGAACATTTACATTTACTGCTACTTTGGCCCTGAAGTTTTTAATTCTTCTGCAAAATCAGTTTATTGGGAACATTTAGAACTGCTCAGCTGTTTGGGATGAACAGATCAAGAGTTTAAATGTCTAAATAAAACTAATCTTACAAGAATTATTTCCAAATTCGTCACTAAATCCTATTTTCAAGTCACTCGTTGCATGAATAATTCTTGAAAGAAAAACACTTGTAAATCTTTAGTGTTGATAGAAATGTTTCATTGTAAGAAAAGAGATTACTGCCTTACACAAAGAAATTTACAAAAAACCTGAAAAGATTCAGTTGGAAGCATTTCTTATGGTAGCATGGATGGGGCAGTAGCTACGCCCCCTGGTGGTAGAAGCAGGACACTGCGAGCCACCAGGCTCCTGATGTTGTCCAGAACTGATTGCATAAAACCTTCAGCCGAGGTTTCAGTTTCCTCAGGACGGCCGAAGGCGCCATGCTGCTCACCAACAGATCCAGAACCAGAAGAAGAGTCCGCTCCAACATGTCCACAAGGCGTCTACACACAAACCCAAGGCTGAGGTGAACTGAGGGTGTTTTCCTCAGGATGATCTGGACTCTACGGCTGTTTTCCTGTGCAGCTTGTTGCAGCGTTTGGTATATTTCTGCCAGTAAACGTAACTTTTAGTGAATAACTAAAAAGATTCGTCCGTCAGAGATTGAGACTGTTCTTGGACGTTCTGGATTCCTGGTGGATGTTTGGCAGCAGAACCGTTCCTCCTCCAGTAAATCCATTTCTCATCCGACCCTCCATGTGGAGATGAGAAGCGTCTCAGACAGCCGCCGCCCTGAGGCTCTCCACCCGAGAAGGCGTGGGCGTTTGGGTGGAGGCCAGAGTTTCACAAACCAACACATTTAAATCTAAATGTGGTTCCTTCATGCTGTGGCTTATTGACCTGCAGCAACATCTTATGCATTTATTAATACCTAACCGAGCAGAGGGATGTTAGTGGGAACATTTCTTCATGAAAAATGTTTGGATGATCAGCTGTCAGCTTAGTGATCCAGTGTCAGCATGAAGGCTGCGCTGTGGGACTTTAATTAGTCAATTAAAAAACTTATATTGACCAAAAAAAACAATATTTTCAGTTGAAATCCCATTTTCTGGTAAATGAGTGTATAAATACACAACAAAGATATTTCTAGTTTTTAATCTTCAGGTCCTTCAGATTGGAGTAAAGTTCATCTTTCCAGAATTTCAGGACGTCCTGATCATTAATGGAGCTTCTCTAGTGCTTGCTGACGTTAGCGTTAGCTGCTACAGGGTTAGCATGCTATTTCATGCTTCATTGATAGGCTAACTGTTTTAGCACAACTGCAATACATCAGTAGTCTTTTCCATCGTCCAATCAGATCGTTTAGAGGAATTAACCCTCAGTGCACCAGAGAAGAGGCGCTGTGGTTTGTCGCTTGAGCATCAAAACAGACCAGAATGCAAAATGTAAGCATGTTAAAATCTATTAATTATTTAATTAAAATTAACCTGTTAAAACCCGGCCGGCCCCATTTCAGTCAGAACCATTTCATCGTCATGAACTACACGCCATTTGAATTTATATGTCATAATACTCGTCATTTTTAGAACTGTTTTGTAATTCTGTGAAAACCAAACGGAGGACAGGAAGGAGGATCTATTCTCTGATGATGGTAAATGACGACAAGCACTAAAATTACTTGAGGTGCAAAGGACAACTTGCTTTCTACCTGTGATCCCCTGACACAGTGGCGCCCTGGGTGTGAGCCGTATTGCCCGTATCAATAACCCATAACTGTTTGTAAATGATTGTTTTGTTCGTTCTGTTTCCATATTTTTAGATCAGAGCGTTGTTTTATACTTTCCAGCATGTTTGAAGCAGAAGTTGAAGTTAATCTGAAGGAGGGCGAGCGTAACATGGATAATACTTATTTTTTCCTGTTAGCATTCCTCTGCAAGAAGCCGTCTGTTTGCCCAGAGTGAGCAGAGAAAAGCTTTATAGACCTTGTGAGTGGGGATAATAGGGTTTTTAATGGCTGTAATGCTCTTATGTCTGTATGCAGCAATGTATCTCTAATTATTAAATCTGAACCGCAAACCATTAGAAATGGTTTGGTTAAACCCAGTTTACATTTTTAATTCTTCATGTCAACAAGCTGTTCACCACAGACCAAGACAGATGTGTCTGGGCTCTGGGATCGTATCGGCAGACCACAATGCCTTTGCACTCACTTTACAGGGAAGGACACATCTCCAGATTTCTTGTACTTTTCCCTCCAGGTCATGGAAATGTTTTCATGTTCTGTCTGTCCAAATAAAACCTAACAATTCTTCTGGTTTTGTTTCCTAGTGGCGGTCCAGACCCACTTGGTGCCGCCCAAAAAGATGCAGCCAGGCATGGTGAAGTCCAGCCTGGTCCATGCCAGCGTGGCCACCATGCAGAACCCGATGGGCTACGACCCGCGGGCCAACGGCCACTGCGCCCTGCCGCGCCTCTCCATCTCCTCGCGCTCCGCCAGCATGGTGGCCAGCCTGGACGCCAGCACCGACGGCTCCATCGCGGCGCTGCAGTCCGTGATGAAGTGGAAGACGGTGATGGCTGTGTTCGTGGTGGTGGTCCTCTACCTGGTGGCTGGAGCTCTGGCCTTCAAGGCCCTGGAGCAGCCCTTTGAGAGCAACCAGAAGACCAGCATCACCCTGGAGAAGGCTTCCTTTCTGGAGAGGAACCCCTGTGTGACTCCCACCGAGCTGGACGCCATCATCAAGGTGGGTTTGGATCTTATACATGTTGCTTCTAGTCTCCAACAGATGGGCTTTCAAAACGCTTCAGGAACTGGAGAGCAAGTCAAGTTCTTCAAGGACAGAATAATTTACTCAGTGAAGGAAAACGCCTTGACCTTTAACCCAAGGGAAGGGAGATTCATGGAACAGGAGGCAACAGAAACCGTTGATTTTATACCAAAGGTGAAGGCAGGAAGTGTTGCAGAATAAAACACTAAAGAACGACAAGCGGCATGTTTATATGGAGATCAGGGATGGAGGGGAAACTATAGAGACAAACGACAGAAAGGAAATAAAAACTACAAAACACGAACAGATGGAAACGACATGAGCAACAGCCACAAAAACACCAGAGATCAAGATGATAAAACTCTCCTAATTCACTTTTAATTTGTGAATAAATTAAAAGAAACATTTTGAGAACAGCAAACATCTTCCTTTTGTCATAAAGAAAAGGAAGATGTTGGACAGGTCAGGAGAAGAAGAAGAGATGTCTGCTGTTCTCTGTTGGCTTTGCATTTATACATCTGCTAACTCCAGGTTTATCTAATCACTGTTTGGAGAATCTCAGATCTTAATTCCAAAATTTAAACGATCAGTTCTACGTTTTTGCAGCTTTCTGAACGTGAGTCTGATAACTGAGGATGTTCTTGTCAACTTCAGAAAAGTCTCACCTGAGAAACCTGAGCAGAGGTGTGTGTGTGTGTGTGGTGTGTGTGTGTGTGTGTGTGTGTGTGTGTGTGGTGTGTGTGTGTGTGTGTGTGTGTGGTGTGTACCTGTTGTTCCCTTCAACACTAGTCAGACTCACAGTTAGGAAGTCAAATGTATTTATATCCAATTCAAAGTTTGAATTAATTAAATTGATTCCAGAGAAAAGGGACCAGAATGATCATGCCAGAGTTCAAAGGAAAAGAAAAAGTATTGCTTGGAATTTTCCTCTGAACTTCAAGTAGATAAACTCAACCAGCGACAAACTGAACAGTAATTTATCATCATGACTTGGAAATTTCCCTGTTTCAGTTCACAGCTCCAGGAGACAGAGACACGAGTTCAGTCAGGATCCAATTAACCGCCATTTAACTGTTTTTCACTCTGATATGAAGCACAGCTGTGATTTATTCTGCTCTCTGGCATTAAACTGAATCATGTCCAGACTGAGGGTCACTGCATCACCATGACAATGGAACGGGAAAATGATTTAGAATGGGCAGAAAGTTTACAGGTTCAGGCCTGAAGATCAGCCAGACTGCAGAAACCGTTACAATACGCTGCAAAAACCAAAGAGACCCCAGCAACCCCAACCTTATGTAACAACCAGGCAGTTCTCAGTCTGCAGCCCGGTCCTTGAGCTAACCCAAACGGGTCGGTGCCGCTCGTCTTTCCCCCAGAATAACTCCATTTGATCGCCCACTCTGCTCCGCAGAGCCTCTCTCCCTCTGCAGCTCATCCAAACTTTCTTTGGGATTCGTCCTTTTTCTGCACCACATTCCCTCTGTTGTGCTCAGCCTTTCAGCCACTGATGCTCCATCATGAGTTTTTGAAAAAAATCAATGAAAGTACTTCCTAAGAAGACGTGTGGAAATGAAAACCTTTAGCGTGGCGAGCCTGGGGTCCAGAGGAATCAATTATTCATTGAGCAGATCTGCAGACACAAACCTCCTGGAGTGAATCACAGCCAGCAGCGTCTTCTGGACAAATCAGCTCAACCTCTACTTCAGATTCATGCCATGAAAGAACCAGTCTGAAGGAAGACTATCTCAAAGTGTTCAGTCAATTTATATATTGGAATTCTGAATGACTCGGTTTCTACCTGATGAACAGCAAGCCTGACATTTGAATGTGTTATTGTTATGAAATGACCACATGGATTTTCTTCAAAACACTTTCTATTTCCGCATGTCAAAGTTTCAGTTTCCAAACTTTACAAAGTGTCTCAAAAGAACGCACAACTCTTCACCTTTTTAAACGTAGTCACAGCGAAACCACCAGCGCCAGTGTTTTTTATAAAGTGTCAGGAATGGTGTTGTTTTAAGTGGACAGGAACCACGAGGCCTTCGACGTTTGTCATTTTTAGACTTTTACTTTTCATAACAGTTCAAGTTTGCAGGTCAGAACTAATCAGAACACGTTGAACAAAACTCACACAGAGCGATCTGGACTACCCAGGCTTAGACAAGACTGCCGTGCCAAACCTGTGGTGCGTTAAACATAAATAACTAAACAGACAGGTGAATCAATTATCAATTAGTGGACAAAGGAAAACCCGGTAGTAATCAAAACTAGACACTTGAAACCTAGAAATCAACCCAAACTAAACAGAGAACACATAAAAATCCACACCAAAACACTCAACATATGGCATAAAGATTTGGAAAATAGAAGGAAAATAAGTCATTATTTTCAAACTGCAAACTAAGAGAAGATAACACCGATCAAAGATTCATTCATTTAACTGCAGAAAGAACACAAACAAGAAAGAAAAGAAACTGAAGACAAAGAAGTGAACTGCATGGCAACATCTTCCTAACAACGACACAAAGAAACAAACTGAGCAGGAAAAGATTTGTTAACAACCAGGGAGAGTGTCCAAGGTCTGCATGTCCTTAGTGTATCTCCTGCCTGTCACTCTGCTCAGCCGGAGGGGAAAATGCATCCAACATCCAGTTTGCTCCTGTAAACACTGTGAAAATCTTTGGTTCAGAACACAAATGGAGAATCATTAAAGCTGCATTCATTTGAAGTTTGTCATTGTTCAGTTCAAAGTTCTCTGAAGTTTGATCTTTAGGCTTGACTGGCAGCAGATTTATGATTACTGCACAGATGTAATGTTGACATGTTCACTGATGAAAAGTGAAAGAAAGTGAATATCAGTCTTGCTGAATAACAAACGTCGGAGCTGATCAGCTCCTACAGTAGCAGAATGACTCAGTTTTATGTGTCTGCTGTTTGAAGAAAAGGCCTGCAGGACCTGCTGCTTCACACGTACATCATCAGAAAGTCTGCCTGCTCCTCTTACAGCTTTGGTTATTAGTTATCTGTTGGTGCTCCAGTCGCTCGGCGGAGAGCTGGCAGCAGCGACGCTCTGTTGTCAAACTGTTCTGGTGAAGAAGTTGACAGGAAAATGGGAACCTTGAGAAGCCTGTGTGGGCCGATCTATCAGGACGGCAGCGCTCGTTAAGACTCGCCGCACAGCGTGTGCTGACTTAATGCGGCCGTGTGCGTCTGTTGACCTCGTCACGTCTGCTCCGGTACCGGAGATGCCCACTCACCCACTGGGCGCCACAAACACTGCAGCCCTAATTGGCTTTGGTTGATGACTCATTATGTCTCTGGCAGCAGTTGGGCTCCATGTATTGATGACTCACTAATCTGCAAATAAACTTCTGCATTCACCGGATTACTGCAAGTAAAAATACATCAGAAACACTGGAGCATGCCATGAATTATGTAACATAAGAGAAAAGAGTAACAGGTTGGGTTTGTTTTTATTTCTAAGGATTAGCTGCACAGAATGCTGCAGAGGAGGGATTTAGCCTTAAAGTATTAGTTCAGAGTTTGTTCTTTAATAGTAAAACCACCTGTTATTGTTGTTGAACTCAGTTCTTGGTTGTAGCATCAAAGATTTCAAGGTGATTCGGGTGAGTGTTCAGGTGTTACCGATGTAAAAGTGTTGCAGAGCAGAGCTGCTGGCAGCGGGTCAGGATGCAGCAGGGGGTGGAGAGCGTGAGGAAGCTGCTGCCCGGATCGCTGCCGTCACCCGCTGAGGGGAGGAAACGCCGCTGAGAGGATGGAAATCTGCAGCAAAAACACATCATCCAGCTGGAGGTGGCAGCGTTTCTGCACCTGTAGAGAAACCAAAGCAGACCAGAACATTACGGAGGAACAAACAGTTTGGCTAATTACCAAAGTCACAAAGTTTCACAAAAGACAAAAATAACCTGAACAAATCACAGTCCTCAAATGAGTTTGAGACTTTTCATCCCAGTCTTGGTCATTTCATACTCGAACTTCCTCTGGTTGCTTTTATGTCCACCAATTCTCACCTGCAAGGTTTCTCAAATGCTTTACATAGTTTTTATTAAATTTCATAAATGACAGGGTGTCAGCCTTAATGATGATTTTCCTTTGACTATTCTAGTATGTCTGCCACCAAACAATAACAATCCTGCCTTGTGGACAAAACAACAGCAGATGTTTTCCCACCTGATAGCCCATTGGACCCGGTTCTACTGGAACCAGAACTCCATCATCTGCTGTGGCTCTGAGTCAAACCAGCCTGTTCCCCTCCTGGCCTGTGGCGGCGCTGCACCAAGAACCACTGAAGGAAACGACACAGAAACCTCTGAAGACACTGAGAGCAACTTCCTTCTTCACCATGGAAACAAGATGGAGGATTTTAGTGGTTGGAGGATTTCTCTTTAGTCTAAAGACCAGGAGACATTTCTGCTGCTAGCACTAGGCTAACATAGTTGTTTTGATTGCACTTACCCAGAATGCCCTGCTCTGTTCTCCACTTCCTGCTTTTGGAGCGGCCTCTGCTCCGCTTAGCGTTCACATATAAATTCAAACCAAAGTTCAACTGAACCCAGACTGAGGTTTGTAGGCAGACTGAGGTTTGGGTACCGTAGTTTGAAAGTTACTGTTATGTTTGTTATTTTAAAGAACTTGAAGACTTGTGTCTGAATCATGCGTGTTGTTCTGAATAAAGCATCATTTAGGCAGAAAGGCTGTGGCGCTCAGTAATCTGCTGTGGTGTGATCAGATATGAAGCTTCTGGAATTATCTACTGTTCAAGAATCAGGGAAGAGACTTTAAGTGATCAAATAATTATTAGCTGAATTGATTAGAAAGGACGTGAAGCTGAGTTTCATATTTAGTTTCAAGCATCCGGCATCCCAAGTAGAGGAATGTGTCTGCTTATCTTAGCTTAGCTTAGTTTAATTTAGCTTAGTTTAGTTTAGCTTAGCTTAGCTTGAGGTGGAGCTTTGACTCTGTAGTGGTGGCGTGAATGTGGCTTGTCCACGGCCTGTGTGGAACTGACAGCATCACTTTAGACTGGCTGAACATCTGTGTGTGTGTGTGTGTGTGTGTGTGTGTGTGTGTGTGTGTGTGTGTGTGTGTGTGTGGAGTGTGTGTGTGTGTGGTGTGTGTGTGTGTGTGTGTGTGTGTTGTGTGTGTGTGTGTGTGTGTGTTGTGTGTGTGTGTGTGTGTGTGTGTGTGTGTGAGTGTGTGTGTGTGTGGGTGTGTGTGTGTGTGTGTGGTGTGTGGTGAGTGTGTGTGTGTGTGTGTGTGTGTGTGTGTGTGAGTGTGTGTGTGTGTGTGTGTGTGTGAGTGTGTGTGTGTGTGTGTGTGTGTGTGTGTGTGTGTGTGTGTGTGTGTGTGTGGTGTGTGTGTGTGTGTGTGTGTGTGTGTGTGTGTGAGTGTGTGTCTGCAGCGTTGTGTGGAGCTGTGTGCCAAGATGAAAATGACTCTGTTTATATTGATTTTAGATGTAAATTTAATGCCTTAACATAACAAATATTTGTTTTCACCATTGATTTGAATAAATTAGTGGTTATTTAGACAACCTGACACTTGCCTCTCAGACAGATCCTTTTTTTAGTGTGGTTGTAAAAGTTATGGGGCAAAAATAGAAGTCCTTATAAAATATTCAGACACATCGAGCAGCTGTGTATTTCTGCCCCTCGACTCTAAACTTAGGAAATCTTTGGTTTTTTGATGGGATATTTTCCCTCATAAATGATTCATGTTTATTAAAACCTGAAACATTTTGAAAGCGATTATTTTTAGATTTTGAGTGGATGTTGTTAGTTGAGTTGATGCAGCTGAGCCAATCAGATGTAAGATGGTGGGTAAGCAAGAGCAGCAGCATGTTTGCAGGTTGTGTTTTGCCATTACTGCTTGGAAATGTGTGTCAGAAGAGTACATGCATATTTTATTCTAACGGCTTGCAGCTTTCAGAAAGCTTGAGTGAACAGATTGGGGGTTGCCCTGAATGAAGAAGCTGCAGCTGAAAGCCTGACGCTCCAGCAGTGCTGAGGGCAAACAGTGAACATCCATTCGGTTATTCGCCCCTAGAGGCAGAATATTACCGAGCACATGTATGTGAAAATGATCAAATAAATGCTTTTCTCATCTGATGCCCATAAAGACAGAGATTATAAAGAACAAAAGACAATCGGTTGATGTTTGGGTGCTTAATGGAGCCCAGAGGGAGATGATTGAGACAAGAGCGACTCTGAAGTCGCTCTTGTCGCTCTTAAACAGGAACAAGATCCCGTGAACACAAGACTCCATCAATATTGTTTCTTTCTGAAACAAAGAAACTCCCTCAGATTTTACAGTCTGTTGATTATCACAACTAACATAACTTTAAATTATTTTAAAGATCAAGAAAAACTCTTTGTGAAATTCTGATAGGGACTAAATGGACTAACTATGAGCTAACAGAGCAGCTGATGGAGGTCACATGACCAGGTGTGATAACCTGAAGGTTCCTCCTGACTGTACCACATTTTAGCTGTTCCAGTTTGCACTGACACTGGGCTGAGTCCAAAACGTCCTTTAAGACGGATCCGGGTTTACAGGATCCCATTAATCTGCAACATGATTCCAAAAGCCTCGAAGTAAATTCAGCAGCACCTTTTGCTTGTTTAGTGAGACTATTTTCCATTTGTCCAACAGATGAAAACATGTATAATTCTGGTGTTTTTACGATAGTGTTAATTATTGTAAACTATTCCTACCAAACTAATAAAAATTAAAATTATCAACCCAAATGAAAAAACAAATCAAACCTTTGATTTAAGTACATTTATTAAAGGTCGGAAGAACAAAATCCATGTGCAAAAATAATTGTTTTGCAGCAATAGCCCCAGAAATCCATGAAAATTCATATTAAATCATGAATTTTAAAAATCTGATGTTACTATTTTAACCCTACAAGGTACCACCAGATGTTGTTTTTTCACTTTTTAAGGTAAAAGGTTTAATCATCTTCATATAGTTTTATTTATTTTGTAATTTATAATGTAACAAACTACAACAGAAGCTCTGCTGCCAACTAGTGGTCAAATATGTAAATTCAGGAAAAATACAAAATAAAACCAAAAAAAACAAACAAGAGGGTCAGACTGAAAAGTTTACTCATAGATAAGTATGGTGGAGGATCTATGATGCTGTGGGTCAGTCCATTTCATCTGGACTTCTCTGAGACACGAGGGCAGTTTGAACCCAGCAGATGGAAAACCAACCTGCTTCCATGAACGTCTCAGTCTGCAGACCCAGACTGAGCCGAGCTGAGGAGCAGAGAGGAGCGGAGTGATGACTCCAGAAACATCTGGAGAGATGCCTGAGGATCTCTGTCTGCTGGCTCCAAACTGGTGTTAAATCAGAAAACTCTGAGCTGTCCTGTAGGCAAAGAGAGGTCAAAGGTGTGACAGGATCCATGCTTAGGGTGATGTGTGAATATCTGGGCAGAGGAACAGTCTGTCTGGAAGCCCGGCGCTCTGAACCGTTTCCTCTCTGACTGCTGAGCTGCTCATGTTTAGCCATTTTCTCTCCATGTGCTTTGATCAGTTCATTTATAAATAAATCTTGAGTTTTGCTCAGTGTCCCTCCTCCCTGTTTCCTGCAGCATGCGATAGACGCTGTGAGCGCAGGAGTGAGGCCTATTGGAGAAACGTACAACTCCAGCTACTGGGACATGGGCAGCGCCTTCTTCTTTGCTGGAACGGTCATCACCACCATAGGTAGGAGCCAGAGAGGCGCTCTGCTCAGTGCAGCCTGGAGAAGTTTAACATTAAACCTCACATAGGATGTAATACATTACTTTGCAGAACATTTTTTAGTTATGAATTTTAACTTGTTCATTTAATTGCATAAATTTTAGCATATAAAAATGTTAATGTAGTTGTCAGAGTTTTAATAAAATACATAAATCCTGAGCTGAACATTTTGTGTTGTGTTTCTGGTACGTCTGTAAATCTGACGCACGGTCAGTGATGGATAATAAAGCTGCTTCTCTCGGCCCACTGAGGTTCATTTCTGCTTCAAAACGATCCGATTGGATGCTGGATAACAACATCCAACTTGTGCTAAAAGGAGCTATCCTATCAGCAAACAAAACATTTATGAAAATAAATTTCATTGTTCCCATTTTTACAGTAAATGTTTTTCTGTCCTTTCCAGTTTTATTAGCTGTGGTTGAATAGATGCAGTAAAATCTCAGCTGGCCTCAGTCTCATTCTTATTCCCGGGTGATTTGAACGACGGCGCTCGCTCCTGGAGCTAACAGCCTGTGAAGCTCAGCATTCTCATAATTGCTTAGAGAAACTGCTGACACCAACATGTTGTTTTCTCACGACGAGCCGCCTTCCTGAAACAGCTTCTGCTGCTTTTACTCAAAACATGGAGACGATTCAGAGACCATTTAAAACACCAACATGAGGTTCATCAGACAGGAGCTTTCTCTTTCAGCTGCCTCCATGGACAGAGCTTCACCAAATCCACTTGTTACTGCTGACATGTCTTATTGGGACATCATGTGATAGATAAAAAGATAATATTTCATTTATTAAAAAACATTAGTGAACAATCAGCATCATAAAGACCCAGGTCAGGGAGGAAGCTCTGGTTTATAGCAGGTTCGGT
This sequence comes from Poecilia picta, assembly GCA_033032245.1. Lineage (NCBI taxonomy): Eukaryota > Metazoa > Chordata > Actinopteri > Cyprinodontiformes > Poeciliidae > Poecilia > Poecilia picta. The sequence continues at coordinate 1,616,953 of CM065374.1, forward strand.
TTTACTGCAAACAGCAAAAACCTTTATTGTTTAGATGTTTACAGCCGGTAGAGAAAAACCCAAACGAGTGAAAATGTTCCCCAGCGTACTAACTCAGTGGTGCAAATACTAACAAACACTTTTCACTTCTCATTGGTATCATTTTCCTTTAGTTTCACATAACCTAAAAATCATTCAAATACACCAAAATGCGTCTTCTTAACGTAAAAATGTGAGTTTTAGTGCTGTGGTGGTGCAGGGGTTAAGCACGGCCCACATATGGAGGCCTCAGTCCTCAACTGCCCGTCACAGGTTCGATTCCTGGCCTGGTGACCTTTGCCACATGTCTTCCCTTTCTCTCATCACTTTCCTGTCAACTAACGATCAAATAAAGGTCACTAGAGCCAATAAAAAAAGAAGCGAGTTTTGAGAAATTCTGGCAGCTGCTCCTGAACAAAAGCTTTGATTATTTTTCCTAAAGGTGAGAACCAGGTTTCAGGGGTTAAAGATGAAGAAATCAAGCTGCCTCCTCCATCACTGATTCTTACCTCACTGTATGTAACAGTAAAGTCATTATTAATGCAGTTTCCCTTAAACCTAATCACAGTCTGTTGGAGCTTTTCCATGCACTAAGAGGTATTGCATAAGGCCATCAATTGATTGAGTTACATAAGAGAAGCTTGATTGAGTCTCCCTCCTCGTCTTACGCGCCAGCCTTCCTCTGCGTCTGTTTTGGCTCTGAGCGGTTCTGAAACGTTCTCCTGCTCTCCACAGGTTATGGGAACATCGCTCCCAGCACGGAAGGCGGGAAGATCTTCTGCATCCTTTATGCCATCTTTGGCATCCCTCTCTTTGGCTTCCTGTTGGCGGGGATCGGAGACCAGCTGGGCACCATGTTTGTGAAAAGCATCTTGCGAGTTGAAAAGATATTCAGGGTGAGGAGTGTGTTGTCTTTGTTTTTATCAGTATGTTTTTTTAGAACAACCTATGTAATGATGCCCAGTGTCTGAAAACTGTTGTCTTTCTAATCTCTTTCTTGGTTTGCACAGCAAAAACACAGACAGATCAGTCAGACGAAGATAAGAGTGACATCCGCCCTCTTGTTCATCCTGGCCGGCTGCATCGTCTTCGTCACCATCCCTGCTGTCATCTTCAAGCACATCGAGGGCTGGACGACGCTGGAGGCCATCTACTTCGTCGTGATCACCCTCACCACCGTGGGCATCGGCGACTACGTGGCAGGTCGTCCTGCAGCTGCAGCCGTTTACTGAAGCTGCAGGATTCAGGTCCTCTAACATCGCTCTTGCTCCTGCTCAGGTGGGAATCGCACCATCGACTACATGAACTGGTACAAGCCTCTGGTGTGGTTCTGGATCCTGGTGGGGTTGGCGTACTTTGCTGCTGTTCTCAGCATGATCGGAGACTGGCTGAGAGTTCTTTCTAAAAAGACCAAAGAAGAGGTGAGCGACCATATTTCTGCAGCTTCAACAAGCCTGGCGTCGCTTTCCTACGCAATTCAGCTCAATTCTCATCTTCCTTCAATGCTCCATCTGGAATTTATGCCATTGAGCTCAATTTCTCAGAATGAATTTCAAACAGGTGCATCAAAGAGCAGAAGCAGTTTTGAACAATGATGTTGATTTCATAGGTCACAGAGTAGCATTTCTGATTGGGTGAAACCAGATCCAAACGATTACAACTCTCCAGTCCGCTTGGCGTTCACATACACATACAAACCACATCAGAGTTCACTTCAACCGAACCCAGATGGAGGTTTGTAGAACGACCAGAGTTTGTCATTTCGGTTCGATTGTGTATTCACACACCTCCATAAACGACCTGGACTTTCTAGGAAAACATGAATAATTAATAACAAATGGATTAAAGCAGACTAACCCATGGGTGCCATTTGTAGAGGCACACAGTAAGGAATTTTATTTTATTTAGCCTGTGATAGACAAAAAGTGGGAGTTCATTTCTCAGTCATATTTTCTGAATGTCCGATTCCCAAACTAAATATTTAATTTATGTAATATTTACTAGAGTAATTTCAAATTAAATATTTAGTTACGAGCAAATTTATTAATTAATAAATTTAATATTTAGCATGTTAACTAAATAATTAGTTCCAAAGAAAATATTTATTTTCCAAACTAAATATTTAGCTCAAACCTTAGTAACTAACTGGTAACTAATAATATCTTCCCAATTATATATTTAATTTGAGCATTAAATGCTAAACATTGAGCTTGTGAATTAAGTATTTTGTTTGGAATTCTGAGATTTATAAAACTATGAATAATATGGTAAAATAAACTCCCATTTCTTTTCTTACAGGTGAAACCAAACAAAACCTTGTTTATATTTTTTACTGGTAACTTTACAAACCGCTCCCCTTACTGCTGATTGGAAATAAACACATTCATGGATGATATTGTGGTTTGTTCAGATGAACCTCTATGTGTGTAATGCGCCTGCTGTTCTGATCGTTTTGGTTTCTGCTTCAGGTCGGGGAGATCAAGGCTCACGCTGCTGAGTGGAAGGCCAACGTCAGGGCGGAGTTCCGTGAAACGCGGCGGCGCCTGAGCGTGGAGATCCACGACAAGCTCCAGCGGGCCGCCACCATCCGCAGCATGGAGCGCCGCCAGCTGGGCCTGGAGCAGCGCGCTCACTCGCTCGACATTCTCTCTCCAGAGAAGCGGGCGATGTTCGCCAGCCTGGACGGCGGCCGCTTCAAGACTTCTTCCCAAGAGAACATCAACGGCAAACTGAACAACCTGAGGCTGAAGGGCGCCAGCGAGACGTACGACCAGCAGGGCAGCGAGCAGACGCCGCAGACTGCGTCTTCCTCGGAGGAGAACCTCTTCAACCTGCGCTTCGGCTCGCTCACCAAGCTGGCCCGGCGCAACAAGAACCGCGACCTGTGCAGGAACATCACCGAAGACTCCCGACGTACCAGCATGGCCATCAACACGCCCATGCAAGGGGAGGAGAGAACGGGCGAGGATGAGGATCCAGACGAAGAGAGCCGAGAAAAGAAAGAGGAAAACATCAGCCTGACAAACCTGTCGCAGTACGCAGTGGAGCGCAGCAAGCTCAACGGCTTCACACCGACACAGGCCAAGGACAGAGAGAGCGATCAGATCTCAAATGCATGAACACTTCAGCTGCAGACATAGACTGTAGAAAGAGAAGGAGAGAAAGTCGGACTGAGTCACAGGGAGAGTCCACAGTCCTTTGAGATGTCAAGAAACGTGCCTTTTCTGTTTCCTATGCTTCGACTGGAACCGTTCCCATCAAATTCAGTCATCGTGCCATAGCAATGGGAAGAAAACCTGCTGCCAAAAATGAATCAAAACAAACATCCAGAAGAGCCTGTTGTTGGATTACCTCATTACATATGTTGCTGTAAAATGGGCTACCTGTGATGTGAACTGAGCTGTCACACTCGGCCCTGGAGGCTCACCAGACGGCCATCTGTTCACACTGAATCTTATTTTACTCTCACACAGTCAGAGAGCTGGATTCCTGTCATTCATCTCCAGAGACATTATCAATCATTTTGTCATCTCATACCGTGGTGGCTGTTTATGGGCCGCCGGCCTGCTGTGGAGGGACTTCTACCTTAATGACTGCAGTTTGGAGGGTTTTGGTTTTGCTGGATTAATAAACAACGCTAGTAGCTACCTAGAGGACATGTGCAATTATCCCTACATTGTATGTGGCTTTGCATATGTAGCCTGACAGAAAAAAAACAACTAAATATTAAGATCTGTGATGAAAAAAATGAAAACAAACTATACACAGTGCATGGTTATTAAAACACAACCATAGCAGCTAGCTGGAATAACCTAAAGAGTTACAGCTGTTATAATGTTTCCTTTTTTGTGAAAAAATAAAACGTTTGGCTTTCACTCCTGGTTTCTGCTCATTCACAGTAAAGCGTATCTGTTTTTGTAACGTCGAATTGTGAATCAACACAAACATCCAAACAGCTAAGATTGTCAGCAGCCTTTATTGTACACAGGTTTTTTACACTTTTTTCAATCTGCCTTTTATTTCTATCAGGATTTGACATGTCTACCTTGATTCTGTTCATGAATGTGATGCTGTTGATTTTTATACTCACTAGCATGTTTGCATCTGTGTTTCCTTGTTTTTCTATCAGCCATACACCTCGGTTTTGTGTATTTTCCATTAAACTGTAACATGAACAAAAATTAGTGATAGGAAGTGTTTTATTTTTAATAAAAATGCATTTTTGTATGCTTAAACTGCTTTCTCAGTAAAATCCCTAGTAAACATACAGTTTTATGTTTTATATAGGTTGAAAAGCTCAGTCAGAGAAAGTTACATTTTTAAGTTTAAACATTTTATCACATTGTTAAAATGTTAACATTACTTAACTAGACGTAACGTTAGCCAGTGTTACCTCTAACTAAATAGAGGTTTTGCACAAGTTACACTAGTTAGGTAACCCCAAGACCACAGGGCTTCTTAAAAGATAGAGTGACGTTTCTTAAAAATATAGTCAGTGTTTTCAGTAAAGTTGAGCTGACTGTCCAGGAATGATCCAAGGTATTTAAGATTTGCTGTAGTTTCATCAGGTTGACCATCGAGTAAAACTGGAACCACTTTCAGGTTTTGTTTATGTCATTTAATTAGCTCTACTTCCTCAAGAAAAATAAAAGGTATATTGTTTTGTGAGGGACTTTATCTTTTGCAGCTCCAGTTATGCGAGAATTAATAATAAATAATAATAAAGACTTTGGTATTCCGATTTAGAAACGTAATTATATTAGTTGTGCTACCACCCCCGCGCCACTAGAGGCAGTAGCAGGCCCGAAAAGATGCGAGAAAGAAGCAGATTTAGATGTACACAGAAAGCACCGAAAATTGTTAAAAACTGTGAGCTGCGCTAAAGTAAATGAAAGAGAGAAGTTCAAATACATGCTGAGAGAGAAACTCCTTCCTAAAGAAAAAACTAATTCACAGATTTAAAAATAAAATGGGAGACCGTGGAAAATATAGGAAATAGCGCCACCTTCACTTCCGGAGTGCAATGGTCCCATTTCCATATAAGGTCTGAGGCTGAAGTGGTCCGTCCCGCCCCTTCCTGTTTGCTGCAGCGAGGACCTTCTCCCAGCTTCTTCTTCGTCTTATGGCGGCTGGTGAACCCCACAGTTAGTGATGGGCAAATGAAGCCTCATGAAGCAATGAAGCTTTCCACCCATTTGCTTTGCAAAAAGGTTCATACTCGATGCTTCATTCATTACTCATTAGTGACATCTGCTGGTGAAACTGTAACAGCCTTATCATTCAGTTGGATCACACTTCCAAAAATTACTAAATGCAATATTGTCACAAAGTTTTCAACGGTTCATCAAACTCATGTTTAGTAACAGGAGAAGAAATGAAACCATATTTAATTGTCATATGTTTTAATTATTACAATTTTTTGTAGCCAATCTAATCCTGGTATATGTTGAACGTCAGTGGTTGTGTTGGGTTTTCTTTTATGTCAGACGGATTTGAAAACAAAGACATTTGATGTTTTAGAGTCTTGGGAGTCCAGGGCCTGTTGGGGCTTCACTTTTTCTTGGATTTATAATTGGCTCTGATCTCTTATATTTGGCTACATGTTGAATTTTAGTTCTGCAACACCATTAAATCTGTTTCTTTTGTGAAAGGCTGATATATTTTTGCTAATCAGACTAGAAATAATAGTAGAACTTTGCAGACGGTGAGAAATTGGGAGGTGGAGGGTTAATTATTATCTAAGAATAATTTTATTGTGAGGATAATCTCAAAATATTCCCAGATGCCAGAGATTTTCCTCTTGCTGGCTCCATTCCAGACAATCAGTTTATTTGTGTAGCACATTTCAGCAACAATGCAGTTCAAAGAGATTTACATCATAAAATCACAAAAGTATAGTTATACAGTATATAAAAACAATCTACTGTTGAGAAAACCCGTAACAAACATTACATTTTGATGTCATCATCAATAAACATCAAATATGTCGGTCAATGTTTATTTTATTTGGCCACTGAAGACAAATATCATCCTCTGATGCGACCAAAAGGACAATAACAGCGCGACTCATCGCGCTTTTATGTTGAAAACCAACACGCAAAATGAAGCAGTCACGTGACTAATGCAATGCGAGGCCTTGTTTGTTGCCAGTCACGTGGTTTTCAGCAAGACAACACAAGCCTGGAAGCGGGGCTTCATCGGACACGCCCCCTTTTTACTCGGTACCAGCCTCGAAGCCTGGATTCAGATGGACCATCACTACCCACAGTGCTTTGCGGGATTCAAACAGGAAGCGCTGTTTTGTCAATCAATTGTTTATTTTGCATATTCATATCGAATTTAGCTAATACAGTGAGGTAAAATCCAGAGTATTTAGAATGTTCCTTATAAATCTCAGAAATTTAAAACTGCCTTACTGATTCATTCCTTTCACACATGCGCATGTCCATCGATCAATGAACTTCCTACTCAAACAGACTGGACTCAAGCGAACTGGACTGGGTGGGTGGATGGAGGCAATGCTTCTCTAAGAACCTGAACAAATTTATTTAAAATAACTCATCATAATTATTTTCTACATAACTTTACGACTCCCAATAGTCAAAGCAAGTAGCAGAGATTATCTTCATCACATCACCTGAGTGGGCAGGATGTCAGCATCGTGTCCTCAAAGGTAAATACCTCAAAATCAGGAGAAATGTTCTGATTCAATGAAGCTGGTTTGGGTCGGGACGTGATGAATCGGTGGACATTAGAACTTAGCTGTCACGACGTGTTGCTGGTTGTATCCTGTGTTTTATTGTTTTTGGATGGTTTTAAAACCTTCAAAGTATTGAACTCTTTGTAAACCCAGAGCTGGACCCTGCAGGGTGGCCGGACCATCTGGACCGACCCGTCTGGACCTGCAGCCTCATCACAGCTCTGTCTGTCCAGCTGGAGACAGGCGGGTGGGACAGGTAGGCTCATCGCGTCCTCATGTGTTATTGTTGGACACGGCGGCTCTGCTGGAGACGTTGGAGGTGTGACAGGAAGCTGAGAGTCCAGACAGGGTGTGAGCTGTGTGGGTCGGAACCTGAGAGCAGAACCCCAACTGGACCAAACACGGTGAAGAAATATGCAGAATGTCTCGTTTGTCCTTTGTCTTCTGCTTCCCGCTGAGTATTATTCAGCAGCATCTTTGACTGCCACAGGTAGAACGTTAAAGGTAAGAGTCTGGTGCCATGGTAACCAGCCTAATGATGTGAGCAGCTATTCCAGACCAAAAAGGTTTTACCTCCTTACAGCAGAACATGCTCTGCTGTTTGCAGCTCATGTCTTCCTGCATCCAGACCAAACGATGCATTTTATGTTTGTTTCATTTGATGATTCTGGTCTGAAAACCCAAAATGGGTTTAAAATGGAACGTAACACATCAAACTCTCACCATGAGACAGATGATCTATGAATAGGTCCAGCTCCTGTGTCTTCTCCCAGTGCTCCCAGTACCAACCACAGAATAGGCCACTTAGTCAGAAACAGCCAATCAAATCCAGGAGGAGGGTCTTACCGCTGCCAGTCAGGCTCACGAAGGCGCTGCTCACCCTCACCCCCCTGCTCTCTGCTTACAGCTGGTTAATCACAGCAGAGCTGCCATGAATGCTAAAGCCAGTTAGCATGGCCACTGACAACAGCAGATAAATGGTTTTCCTGTAATGTTTAGCTGTTTCCCCACATTTAGCAGCGAGTTCACCAGCAAGACTGACAGCAATAAGACCCGCCTCCTAGCTCTGATTGGTTGTTTTTGATTGGGATTGGGTGGAAATCAATCTTTACACAGATTATCTGTCTCATAAAAAACTGTCAAAGTTTTAACAATTATCTGAAAAACATGTTTTTGTAAGTTACATACTTTAATGGTCTGATGCAATATTCCACTTTCCTGGAAAGTTACATTTCTTTATTAACCAGAACCGACAGAAGGACTGATTTAAATGGAGAATCGTGGTCTCAGTTTGGGTCAGAACTTCTCCTCCGTCCTTCAGACTCGCTGCCCTTTAGGGTGAAACAGAAACGAACCGGGTCGGACAGATGTTCCCTGAAGTGGGTCGTGTGGTTTGTGGCTCCTGCTCAGTGACTCTTGTTCCATACTCGAGTCCTGATTGGCCTTCAGCTGCAGCGCCCTGATTGGCTGAGAGTGAAACCTAAACTACAGAGGCCTTGGGATGACCTCCACCGACCTCTGGAGCCTGAGCTTCTTATCGACACCATCAGCATTATTTCTGTCTTCTGGCTGTGACATTTGATCACTTGTTGAAGTCTTCAAACACTGAGCCTGTAACAGATTGTTTTAACCTGTTAAAAGTAAAAACAATATTACATTTATAGATCACACCATGTCTGATGAGCATAAACTGGGAGATTTCTTTACATTTTAAACACTATAAAAATAGAAACAAACTTTGACGAAACTTAGATTTGAAGTTTAGTTTTGATTTTCATATATATTTAATAATAAACATAGCTGATTTCTATCTTCTCGCTTATTTTATGCAATAAAATGTAAATTAATCATTTTAAAACTTTGTTTTCTGGATTTCTCTTCATATTCTGCCTCAGCTGGTTGAGATTCTCCACCAGCTGAAAAGTCAGCAGTAAATCAAAAACTATTTCTCCTCCAATTTGAACCAGTTTTGTGGAGAAAACCTTCATCCAGTTCAGTATTTTGAGTTTCACTTTGTAGTTTTGTTTTCCGTTTTGTTCATACTGACCAAGAAAAGAAAATCCTGGTACCAAAACTACCAAACAGGAAGTAGTTACATTTGTTCTTTTACAATAAAACTTATAAATAAAATGAAAATCATGTTGTAGGTTTTCTGTGATTCTTAATCTAGAATCCAAAGACAAGTGTTTAATTTAAATTGTATCAGTTAGGACTTAATTGTTGAACAAATGGCACCAAAAGCATATTTAATGTAACCTGAAGCATGAACTGGGTCCGGTTTCTGTTTCCTGCAGCAGATTTCACCTCTGGTGTGTTTGGAGCTTCAGGTAATTAAATGAGTGTCTGATTGTCTAAGTGACCCTCGGCGTGCTGCAGCTCCGGGTCCGGGTCATCTCCCTCCCTCTGAGCTCAGACAGAACCAGACCGAACCAGGTGTCCAGTCCGGTTCTGTCATCAGGCAATTAGGCAGCCAGGCAGGGCAGAAAGGTGGAGACATTAATAATAATATCGTGTGTGTGTGTGTGTGTGTGTGTGGTCTGCAGAGCCTTACCTCAAGGTGACCTCTGCCCCCCGTCCCACTGCGGCTCCCCCTCCTCCACTGCATCTGGTCCGGTTCTATTGCTGCTCTTTAAATACTTTTCCTCTGGACGCATCATTGACTGAACATTGTTGTGGTGGACAGTCAGTTATTTACAGGGAAGGAAGCTGGCAGGCGATTTGTTAAAGAAAATCAATCCAAACAGAGACTCAGCAGCTATAAAGTGGCAAAAGGAGAAGCATGCGTAGCCATAAGAATTGACTTTTCCTAAACACAATGAATGGCTTTGGTCCCTGAGAAATATTTAAATAAATCCTGGATGTGCTGCAGTGTTACGTAACTCAGCCTGAACAGCAAGGAGAGCATCTTCTGTCAGGAGGAGCAACGACCTGGTCTGCAGCAGAAACCACCAACCTTCACTCACTGGACTTAAGCTGTATTCTGAAGTTACAATTATAAATTTAAATCTTCCAGCTTAGCAGCTGGACCTGCAGACGGTTGATGAAGGAACGTACTCAGAACCTCGTCACAGCATGGTGTCACGATGCCGTCTGGGCAGGAGGGACTTAAAGTTGATGATATTTTGTTGTGATAACGAGAGAAATGGTGATGAGAACTTATTGGTTCTTTTTAAAGTAACTGTATGGCAGTAAATGCGTGTATTTACCTCCAGAGTCCATAATGTTGAGTCTGATCTCATCCTGAACATTTAAAGTGTAACTAAAAGCAGACAAACCAACAAAACGAGAAGAAACAAACTGTTAGGAAATATTTATTGATTTGATGTATTTCTTCATCCAGCCTTCATCTAGACGTTGACCTGTTGTCCTGTTTAAGAAACCGAGCTTCTTGATTTATATCAGCATCTAAAGTGGCGACTTTACTTTTCCTTCCGGCACAAAGACTGTCGAGGCGTCGTTAATGATGCAATTCATCAGTGTGTGTGTGTGTGTGTGTGTGTGTGTGTGTAAATAAAGGCTTCATCCGGAGATACTGACAGCATGCGTGGGCTCACATCCTAATATTAGCCAGAGCAATCAAAGGAAGGTTGAGGAGCATGAAGCAAATTTAAACCCAGCTGTCAACAGATCCGGAACAAAGATTGTAACTTAGAGCTTCCCACACACTCTTTGATTCTTCGTATGCAAGATGAAAATAGTAGGAACAATAAGTCTACAAACATTTACCAGCTCAGTAATGAGATCAGAACTGAACCTCTGGGTAAAATATGTGTAGAAAAACTAATCCGCACAGCAAAGCACGGTGGTGGCAGCATCATGATGGCTGCTCCAGTCAGGAAAACCAAAATAAACACAAACACACTCAGGAACTAAATGATTAGCCAAAACCAAACAGTTAAAGGTTAACTCTACAAAACAAACGTCAGAAAAACAAACATGAACCCTCAGCATAACTTTATGTGAAGACAGAGGGAGCTGTGTGATTATTTATGTATAAAATGTACAGGAATCTGGTAAAAAACCAGCTGATTGTGTGACAGAATATTACATAATTCCAGTTGTTTTTTTAAAGCTCTCAGATTTTGCTGACAGTTGAATGGAAACAGTTTCTGTCCTGAAAAATGTTTCTTTACTTGTTTCTGTATTTTTCATCTGGCCCGTCTCAACACGTCTGGTATCTTTCCAGTCCTGCTCAGTCTGGCTCAGCCATAAAAATATCCACTTAGAGTGTGAAGAAGAAAAGAGCAGCAGAGATTCTGACTCCTCTGAAGCTGGTAATAAATCTAAATATAATGCCTGAAAATATTTTCATTGCAGAATGGTTTCAGTCACATTCGACTGTTTTAGCACGTTTGCTAAGGTGGAATAAAACTAACAGCTCCTGCTCTGACGAAACCTTCCTGGAACATCCTGTTCTCCAGGATCTTCGGTTCGGTTCGGTTCTGATCACTTCCCTTTACACCTCACTTCATTTCAGAGTCAGATGTCGAAGCTGCCAGGCGGATTTTCCGTCTCTGCGTTTTGGTGCATTTCATTTCAAACCCGCTGCGCCGCTCGGGGCCACAGTCTGGCACTTCCTCCAACTTTCCCTCTTCCTGTCGCTCTTGGCGCCATCACACTTCTTCAGTTCCTCACAACATCTTCTAGTTCTGGCTGTTGGAGGAAAAACGAGTGAGGAACAGCAGAAGCTGCCTGCAGGTGTTGATTCTCTCTTTGCTCTGCTGGTTTTAGTCTTTTTTAGACCCAGTTAAATGTGCAAACAGCAGATTTCTGGAGCTCCTCTCAGGGGTCACCGGCTGAGTGGCAGAGGTCACCCTGGACAGGTGGCCAGTCTGTCACACAGAGACTCTCAGGTAAATCGGAGACAAATGAACCCAGCGGCGTTCCTGCAGAGCTGCTGTCCTGAATCCAGCTGATGGCTCGTTAGCTGGACTCTGCAGAGCGGCATGACCGACTGCTGATGGTAGAACTCAGCTGGTCCGGTCAGTTTACCAAACAGCAGTTTCATCAGACCACAGGAAGGATTTTTGTAGTGTGGTTTTTGTGTTTGTGGAGTCATGGCTTCTTGGTTTCTGAGCTGTTGGTCCAGGAAACGTCTCACTGTGGATAACGAATGAAGATCCTTCACAGGTTTTATTAAGTTTTATCTCTGGACCATCGCTGGACATTCACTCGCTGTCCAAACTTATTGTTTGAACGGATAAATGTGGATCTGGAAGCTGTTTAAGGATGAACCAGACATGTGGACGTCCATAATCCATGACACTTTTCCTGAATTTTATTTTATTTGTTCATAAAATCAGACAGAAATCCATGACATCAACAGACCTGCTAGTCTTAAAAACACATCACACCTCCATTTTTTATTTCAGCATTTGTTTGAAAATCATCATTTTCTTTCCACTTCACAAACTATATTCTGCTTTGTACGACATGTGACATAAACATGTTATTGTTTGTATTTGTAATGTGACAAAATGAGAAGCAGATTGAACACCTGGGAGCTTGTTGAGGTTAGCTGAAGGATTTTATGTTTCAGAAGAACAAAGTTTCACACTGAAGGCGACGCAGTCGGTTTCTGTTACTATGGAAACAGCTTCAACAAAAACCCTGCAAGTCATCATCTGTAGAAATTTAAACTAAAACTCTTCGTCTCTACGTCGTCAACACTCTCAAACTGATATTGCTGAACTTTATCCTCAGCTGAACTCTCACGTTAACGAGTCTTTAAGGATTCATGTTTATTTCTGCAGAATTTTCATCTGCAGAATCAAAGGATGAAGAACACAGTGATGAGATTAGAGAGGAAACAGCTGAACATACTGAATATAAGTGACACAAACACCAAACCATGATTATTTTAAACAACAATTCATTTTTATTGGTTAGACGTCCATCCATCCATTTTCTTCCTCTTATCCGGAGTCGGGTCACAGAGGCAGCAGCTTAAGAATATTACATCAAACTGGTTTGATGTGATATTCTAATTTTAAATGTCATGTTTTCATTTCATTTAAGTGAAAAACCCTCATAAGTAACAGAAACAGAGGCGGGCAAATACAGTATTAGTCACAGTGTAATTTATCTTAATATTTGAATATAACGTGTGATAAAGTTCTTGAAATAATTTTTGATAATATTTGAGTTTATTGAATGTGTCTGTATGTTTAGAAAGACTTTATAAACCACAGCTAGAATCTTAATGATCATCATCAATGATATGGATGAAAGTTTGGCTTTAGATGATTTTCACTCAGTGAATAAATGTTTTTATTCTGAATGACGTCACAAACAGCAAAGAAATGTGACTGCATTTTCTACAATGTCCACTAGAGAGCAACATACATCCATAGGTAAACACAGCCATGAATAATATTATTTTAAAAATGTGACGTTTTCCCTTTTAAGGGTTGAAACTTAAAGTCTCTATTTTTGCTTAAAACATTCAGAAATGTGAAGAAACTGAAAACTCTAATAAAATGCATAGGAATTTGCAAGGGAAGAAATTGTGCCAATATCCATTTGTCATGTTAATGCAGTTAAACAGATATTGGGCTGAAAATAAAGCCTCTGCTATGAAAACACAACAAAAGGTGATTGGTTAAAATCAGCTGCTGAGCAGGTGGGAAACCAAACGTTTCTGATATCTGGAACAAACGTTCTGATGATAAAGTTCGTCCTGTGAACTAATTTTAATTAAACAATCATGGTGGGAGAAATCAAAGTGTAAAGTAAAAATGAAGGGAGGGAGGACAAAAACGCCTGACTGAGGAGTTTTCAGGATATTTATTCACTTCTCAGCTGTCTGTCATATCTCAGCTGGGTTATAATTAGGATACTAATATTTGATATGCAATCATGTTTTAACAACTGAAAATACTCCCAGTGACTATAAAACATTAAAATCTTAATATATTTAGTGACCTAAAGCAGCTGTGACAGTCTGCTTCACATCAGGAACAGACGTTCAGACCTGCAGATTTCTCGTAAACAGGTCGTCTCGTGGTAACAATGGCAGGATGTTGAGTCTACAGGTCTGTTGCTTATTAACTGGTCCAGCTTTTAAAGAGCAGAAACTGCATTATCCATCCTGTAAATACAGAAAACTGGAGATAAAAAAAAGTCAAGGATAAAAACTGAGGAAACAGAATCACAGGAAGTCTCAGCAAAGTCAAGATAAAAGACAAACCTGAACCTCAGGATAGGATTTATGTGAGAATATATCTCTAAAACACTGTATTTGCTGTTTGCCCAAATTTATCAGAGAGAAGTTATTTCAAGGCCACATGCCAAAACCATGTTGGAGACAAACTATCAAAATTCCCAGAACTAACTTTTCACAGGACTCATTAATCCAAAGGGCATTTGGACCAAACTCCTACAGAAACACATCACCCTGTGGAAAATGGAAACTTTATAGCATTTCCATCACTTTGTGCATCACATGCCGTAATGTGTTTGTTTCTGAGTTAAATTACACAAGTTCAATTTAATTAATTCATCAGACAAAAACAGTTATTACATTTTTCTAATTGGAGCATTGTATGTCTGGATGAAATGAAACATTTTCAACATTTCTGAGCTGTTATTCTGTGTGAAAAGATCCGAATCGTCCACATCCTGAGGAGACTCATCAAACATTAGGTCTGAATGAAATAAATAAAATACTGTTTTGAACAAATTAATAATTAAGTTCAGGTTTAAAACTCAAAGCTGATTACTTAGTTTTCTCCTGAACTCCGTCCATATACCTGCAGCGTAGATCTTCATGTTTCTTCATCCTTCTGCTTCCAAACCAGCAATCAGGAGAAAAACAAAGACACGTCAGTTTTAGTCTGGACACAGAGTGAGAGGTTTTTTCCTTGGTGATGATCACAACTGCCTGATGGTCATTATTGCCATGTCTCCATAGGGCACTTATCAGCTCTACATGTTCCTGTTTAAAATAAAAGCCCATTTACCTTTAGCACATTTAAAACATAATTCTGATGTTATTTTCTGTCCTCCACAGAAACGACACCCAGGTCTCTGAGTTCAGTTTAGTTTTTTTAAATTCAGTTGGTAAAAGTTTCTCTCATTAGACACATGGAACTGTCTGAAACATGTTGCAGGTCTCTGGTTGTCCTTCAGAGTTGCTGTTTGATCAAGAACGGATGTGTGTTGATTGCATTATGTGAAGGAGAACAGCGCCCCCATGTGGCGAAGCGGGAGAACATGCATGCAGAGCCTTCAGGTCGTCGACTCCAAAATGAAATGAAATAACAACAATGAGAAGATTAGGATATTACACCATTAAAGGATATTTAATACAGAAATATGTTCCTGTTTATGTTGCACTTTACTGGGTTTTGCATGAATTACTGCTTCAGTGCAGCGTAGCAAGGAGACATCAGCCTGGTTCTGTTCAGGAAGACTAGGTTGGTTTAATAACAACTTCAGCTAAGCTTAGTGTTAAGAAAATATATTTAAAATAAGCTAGTTTTAAAATGTAACATGACTTGATGGAAATAGCCTAATTATAGTTTTAAAATTATAACTTATGTTGGCCTTTTGACCTTTATGTTACCTGTAGTTAAGGCAGACCAAGATTTAAGACCAATATCTAGGTCCTTTCCTTTTGTCTGTTTGGGAGACAATCATTAGGAAGTTTCAGCTTTCACACTTATGTGTGAAAGCCATAAACCAGCAGGAGATCAGGAGAAGCTCTCCTTAGACAATAGGGACAAAATGGCTTTAGAGAAAGGGTCAGAGACAGGTCCTGGTTGGATGGGCAAAGTTCCACCCTATTTGAATAAATTAAAGAAAAAGGATAAAACTTTCCACACAGAGTAACAAATCAGATTTTGCTCTTTGCAACTTCTCCAAGAACGTTCTTGCTGTCTGTTTGTCATTCCATCTTTTGTCTTTTCCTCTTCTCAGGTAAATATATGTGTTGTTTGTGCTCTGAGGTTTTCTGATGTTTTGTGATGAGCTTTTCTGGTGATAGTTTGCATCTGTCTTGAATAAATGCTGATTATTGTGACGCTGTTGTCTCTGCGTGGTCTCAGTCCTTGCACACAGCATTTTCTGAACCCGTGCATAGAGAGGATATAACGAGTAATTTTCCTCTCTTTAAAAATTGGGGGCTTCGTCCGGTTCTGAACGGTGCTGTGCGATTGGACCCGAGACCGCAGTGAACGACTTTGTCCTCCGTGTTGAACCCCGATACAGGTGCGTCTCCTGATGAGTTTGATTTCTCTTTGACGCTGGTTTGTGGTTTCGACCGGATCTTTGGTTTGATTGCAGAGAAACGATTGTGTAATTTTTCTTTTTATTGGATCTTAGCATATAGGGCTTTTATTTTGTACCACTGTGATTGTTGGCTTAGCCCCAGTTGTTGAGGTGCCCCTTCTGGATCAGGCTGAGCCTGTCGCTCACATAGATTGGTGCTTAGTGTAGGAACAGGCTTGTATCATCCTGAGAGTCTGATTCACTCTGAAGGGACATGTTCTTGGCTGAGTGTTATTCGGATTTGGCACAAGTTGTACTGCTTCGTTCTAAGCATACGTTAAATTGAAGGGTCAGTCCACCTCGAGTTCTGCATTCGACTCGCAAAGGACTGGAACTAAATTCGGTGTGAAATCCACCTGTGACGAGTAGCGTTACGAAAGGACATGGAGTGAGGCCCACATATTTTTATTTTTTTCTGACACTGGTGTCCGTAGGGCTTTCTTTCGTTTGAATGTGTTTGCTGTTTTTGTCATTGTGCGTCTTGTTGGCCGTTCTGTGTGTGTTTTCGCCTGCGTGTTACTTTGTGTGCGCAGCTGTTTTTGTGTGTCCCGTCTTGGTCATGCTTTTTGAAGCTGCTGTCTCTTTGGTACCGTGCGCTGCGTATGTTTTATGTTCTATGTGCCGTTTTGCGCCACTGTGTGTGATAAGTTTGTTTCTTTTCTGTATGTATATTTTCTTTTCACTTCGCAGGAAGATAACAGGGGGCGAGTACCTGTTCTAATCATCTATAATGTTAACTGTATTTCTTTCCTACTTTTCCGACAGATAAATCAGGACATATTGACTAATGCATACCTTTTTCTATTAGGTGATTCTCTGCACACGAAGATGCATTTTGTGTGGAAATATGTTAATTTGATTTCTGATAATTATGTTTCTTTCAGGCATGGTGTTATAAAAATTGTGTTGAAAACTTTGAACAGGGTGGATTTTGGTTTCTAATCTGGAGAAATATGTTTGGAAGATGGAATTGGTACAAATTGGGAAGTTCCAACTTTATGTTGGCCAAATATCTTTATTTCACATGTTGGAGTGTGACGAACAAATTACAGGTGTGAAAGACTGCTTGAGTGAATGTGTGTGCAGAGGGCCTCTGAGTTTTTAGAACAGCGCTATGTAGTATGACGTCATGTAGTGAGTAGCTGTAGATGTTTTATTTTTTTATTTTCTGTTTGGTTTTTCTACATACTAACACACTAACTTTCTAACTGAATTGATTGTTTTTTATGTCACACATAGGTCACTAATTGGACGTGTTGAAATTTTAGCATTATATGGAAAATTCTTCAAATTTGGTTTTCCACCTATAAATTGTTTTTGTTTTGAACTAAGAAAAACAAAGGGGGTACATTAAGATCTTACTGGTAGCATTTTCAAATTTGAAACATCTCAGTCTAATTTGAACATTAGATGATTAATTGGAGAAATGGTGGAACATCTTACAATGTTTTGGTTTTTCAGTGAATTTTTTCACAGTGATAGAGTCCTAATTGTTTTCAAAATGATAATTTTAACATACCTACAAGGGGAGACGGCACAGTAGACTCTACTTAAATTGGTCAATTTTTGGATACAGTTAATTGTACATTTGTTAATCAATAATTTTTACTTTTTTTTATTTTGACAACATGAATTTTGATTTTTTTTTAGGTAAATAACTTTTTATATTGCCTTCCTGTTTGACACAATATGGTATCTCTGGAGTAGAAGCTTCTTCCTGACTTAAAATTGATCATTTAGAATTGAACAGCTTCATACAACATCCCTCTGACGTTTAGTACATTTAAAATGGCTGATGGATTCTGCGTCACTGCTGACTTTTAATTATGCAATCACAGGTGGATGTTAATTTTGAGAAGAACTCTGGTTAAAACTACTGTTAAATTCAGTTACTTGTCCCAACTTTTAAAATTATTAATTTTGGATTTTGTTAAAATGTTTTAGAGTTTGTAAGATTTTTAAATTTTGTAGTTAACTGGTACAAGCGGAGTGATTGTCACCAAGGTGCTGACATTTACTGTTTCAAACAGTGAGTGTCAGTACTTAATTCTGGTACATCTGATGGTGTATCGTTAAACATGTTTCCATTTGCTTTTTTGAAGTTCAGGATTTGAAGTGGTTGGCGGTTTCTGCTATGTCATCAACAATGGAAGCCACACGAGAGGATTCGTCTTAAGTATAATGGTTAAAGTCAGCAAAATGTTGCTTGAATTTTTGTTGTTTTTAATTACTTTGTGTTTTTCCCTGTCAAGAGCTCCTGCCTGCACTGATGGTGGTCTTGGAGGCTGGATCTTTTGAAACTCGGTCACCATGTAATGACGTGGATTTGACAGGTTCTTTTTGAGTTCCACATCAGGCCACTGCTACAACAATGCCCATCTTCTCCTGGACTGCTCTATGAAAGCCAAAAGCGGTCAAGAGACTTATCGAGGTCAGTGAAGAAATGAACTGTTTTCCTGTTGTCATCTCAAGGCGGAGCGTTGCTTCCGAAGCCTGGCAACAGATGTCTGCGTTCGGTGTTGTCTTTCACACCTGGCTGAACCAGAAGGGACTCAGGCGGTTCCTGTGAGAGTTCTGCGGCCGGGACTCAGCAGGGAGTCGAGACTACAAAAGAACAATGCCCTCTGTTGGAAACCAGATGGGGGTGTGAGTGAAACACTGACTCTACTGTATTGGTACATCCTGTTTTGTCGACTCTAAAGGCTGACCGAGATTCATCAAGAGACTGCATTCAGATCAAATCCCAAGTGGTGTTTATCAAACTGATAATAAATCATTCCTAACCGTCCAAAAGCCACTTTTCAGCAGGATTTTGGACCATCTTAGCACTTCATTTGTTTCCCTCTCAACCTCTGATTCAGGAGTTCAGAACAAGGAGCGGATCAGCTGCAGTCGTTTCCCGGATCCGTCTGTGTGTGTTGGTTCCTGATGTCCAGCTGAAGAAGGTCAGACATTGTGAATTTGCCTTTGGTGAAAAAATCTCTTGTTGAGTTTTTATCTGCTTTTTGTGCACTTTTTTCTACCACAATTTTTCCTTCCACTGAATTTTTCATTAAAAAATATGAATACAATAACTTGTAAAGAGTTAGCTATTTTCGCAATTAAATTGTGTGTGTAGACCCATGAAAAACAAACTATATGCAAATTAAAACACTGATAATAAAAACAGGCACACCAACATTATTTTTTTAACTTTAGTTTCTCTTTGTAAGAAGTTTTTCAGCGTCATTTCAGCTATTCAGCGCGATTCCACATACAACCGCTAGGGGTGTCTGACGCATTGGTGGCATAGAGAAGGTTGGGCACACAGAAGAAGAATAAACCTTCCAGTAGATGTGGAAGCTTAATGTGTGTCTCATCTTTACTGTACAACAGGTCAGTAAAAATGTATTTTGATGCATAAATATTGATTACCTTTAGCAGTTGTAAAGAGGTTATTGAATCGGGAGTCAACTAGTGAGTCACGTTATGCAGTTTGTGATGAGTAAGAACACGACATAATTCTGGAGGCTAATTTATGCTAATGCTAGCGAACGTCTGTGTGTTGAGCTAGCTGAGAAGCAGCTGAATTCACTTTGAACTGGTTGCATTTTGGACATTTCGAAACGATTTTCAAATACAGGATGCTATTTTAATCTCTTTAATTGTAAAATGTAGTTTTGTTTGTGGTTATTGCAAAAACAGAAACCATATTGTTACGACATTCTGTGAGTAACTAATGGCTGTTTATGTGTAAAGCTTAGTAAAGAGACGCAGCACTAAAAATGCAGGTTTGTAGTTTTTTGTGTAGCAGATAAAGTACTAATATTCTGTAAAACAATACAATTAAAAGCTAAGATGTTTAAATATTAAAGTATATATTTTTGTGCAGAATAAAAGTTGTGAAAGCTATTAAAATAGTTAAAAGCAAATTCATATACTGTATTTTCCTCACTATAAGGTGCATCTAAAAACCTTCCATTTCCTCAAAAGCCGACAGTGCGCCTTATAATCTGGTGCACCTTATTTAGGACCAATATTGAGCCACAACAGGCCTAGCAACTACACTTAGGAGGAGATTCAGCTGTTGGATTCAAGTGTGTTGGACCTGGGAGACATCTAAGGAGCTGCAGGACACCAGCCCTGGAGGACCAGCATTGCCCCAACAGGGATAGAATTGGGTTGTCTGCAGGTCATGTAGCACCACGTTCTCCATGAACACGCTGTGCTCAAACGGAGAAGGGTGACCATCGTCCGGCCACACCCTGGCCCAGTCGCGGAAGACTCTCCTTGCCGACCGGAGTTGGACTGTTTTGTTGATATTCCCTTTGGTGCAGCTCCATCTAGAGGATGAATAACGTAACTTCAGCCTCTACTGTAGCGTCTTTTCTATGCGCCTTATAATGCGGTGAGTCTTATATATGAGAAAAGTTTTAAAATAGGCTATTCATTGAAGGAGCGCCTTATAATCCGGTTCACCTTATAGTGCGGAAAATATGGTACTTTTATTTTGATTGTTAAAAATACAAGAGGTTTGAAAAAACCAAATTATTTGTGATGAAGTACTGAATATGGAGGATGTTAATTATAGAGAAGAAGAATAAACTTTCCTGTTGGATGTTAATGGAAGTTCAACATGTGTTTTGTCTTTTCTGTTTCACAGCGTCAAACGTTGAGAGGACAAAATAACCACATTACCCTCAGCACATCCAAGGTTGCCAGGTAACATGTGACTTACTTTGCTTATTAAGCGTCAGAGCATACATATATATGTATATACACATATATGCCTTAGTGCTGCTGAGGCTTGTTTCGCTGCAGAGTGACATTGTCCAGAAAACATGCATGCAGCTGTTTACCGTTCTGCCACAATATGTTGACATTTAGGAGCTGACGGGCTGCCAGTTCAGTAACGGGTCACCAAATAAAGACTCATGATTTCTCCCTGCACAGCATGCAATGTGAACAAATCACAATATGTGCAGATTTATTTCAGGAATTATTCTCTTGAGATCATTTGCGTCATCTTTCAAGTGCTGGGAAAGAGGAAAGATCAAATATTCCCCCTGAACTAATAACAACTCTTGGAAGATGTGTTGCTTAATTTGCAAAAAAAAATCATTAAGTAAGATCCTCAAGAGAAAATGACTGTCTTATTTGGGTTAAAAAAGATCATCAACAAACCATTTTGATATAAAATAAAGAAAAAGTATGAAAGTAATGACAGCATTACATGCTCACTGATCCACACCACCAGGATCTACAGCAGATGGTATATGGACTGAACTTATATAGCGCTTTGTCCTATCATTTTTGACCACTCAAAGCGCTTTACACTAGAGTCACATTCACCCATTCGCACTCACAAACACTCACACATTTATACACTGATACACAGCTCGGTAGGCAACTTGGGGTTCGGTGCCTTGCCCAAAGGCACATTGACATGTGGCAGGCGGAAGCTGGAATTGAACCTGCAACCTTTTGATCGCAAGATGACTACTCTACCCACAGAGCCACAGTCGCCCCATTGACATTGGGATGTCATTCGGACGAGAGAAGTGTGGTCAGATAGAGAAGTGTGGTCGGATGGTTACAAAGAGAGGGAAGGTCATCCTCACAGAAGGGGTCTCACTCCCAGACAGAAATATAGCAGACATTGAGGACAGTTACAAGTACCTGGGAATACCACAAGCTAATAGCAACCTCGATGAGGTCGCAAGGAAAGGAGCCACAGTCCAATACCTCCAAAGAATAAGGCAAGTCCTGAGAAGCAGCTCAATGGCAAGAACAAGATCCATGCAATAAACAGCTACCAGTAATCAGATACCTGGCAGGAATAATTAGCTGGCCAATGGAGGAAATAAAGATCACGGATGTTAAGACTCGGAAGCTACTAACCATGAAAGGAGGGTTCCACCCCAAATCCAGACCCTGAGACTGAACACAAGCCGTAAGGAAGGAGGCAGAGGACTAGCGAGTGTGAGAGCCACTGTCCAGGATGAAACATCCAAGATCCATAAATACATCAAGGACAAAGCCTAAATGGATGATGTGCTCAGCAAATGTCTCAAGCAATGGGGAACAGAGGATGAGGGGCTAGAGGTTCCATCATGGGAGAACAAGCCCCTACATGGGATGTACCACCGACAAATAACTGAAGTGGCTGATATCAGGAAATCCTACCAATGGCTGGACAAAGCTGGACTCAAGGACAGCAGAGGCTCATCCTGGCTGCACAGGAACAGGCCCTAAACACCAGAGCAATAGAGGCTCAGATCTACCACACCAGACAAGACCCAAGGTGTAGGTTGTGCAAGGAGGCCCCTGAGACAGTCCAGCACATAACAGCAGGTGCAAGATGCTGGCAGGGAAAGCGTACATGGAACGACATAACCAGGTGGCGGCATAGTGTACAGGAACATCTGTGCAGAATATGGACTGGAAGCCCCGAGATTGAAGTGGGAAACACCCCCAAAGGTGGTGGAGAATGACCGAGCTAAGATCCTGTGGGATCCAGATCCAGACAGACAAGATGGTAATGGAGAACCAACCGGACATTGTGGTGGTGGATAAAGAACAGAGGAAAGCCGTTGTGGTGGATGTAGCTATACCAAGTGACTACAACATCAGGAAAAAGGAGCATGAGAAACTGGAGAAATACCAGGGCCTCAGGGAGGAACTGGAAAAGAACTGGAAGGTGAAGACCACAGTGGTGCCTGTGGTCATCGGAGCCCTCGGGGCAGAAACCCCCAAACTGGAGCAGCGGCTAAAACAGATCCCAGGAACAACATCAGACATCTCAGTCCATAAATGTGCAGTTCTAGACACAGCCAAGATACTGGAGGAGAACCTGAAGCTCCCAGGCCTCTGGTAGAGGTCAGAGGTCAGAGGATGAAAGAGAGAGAGGAGACCACCCGCAGAGGGTGAGAGGGGAATTTTTATTTTATATAAAATCTCTCCCCCTCACTGTCAAGAATAAAATAGAGCTAATACAAACTAGCCAACAAACTGCATTACCCCAAGTAAAGAGTTTTGTCAAAGAGACTAGAATAGTTTCAGGAAATTTCCCCAAATTGACCCTGTTTCTGTTAGAGTGAGAATCTGATTTTATCGGGTTGTAAACATCATGATGTCATCCACCACAGAGGAGGTGGAGACGCTTCCTTCCACCTGAGTAGAACATCTCATCTGGCCAGGAGGAAAGGCCGAACATGCTCTTGGTTTTTATTTAGAGTCACCACTCCCTCTGATTCAGCTGCAGGGCAATCAGTGGCTCCCAGTGTTTCCAACAAACATGATAACATCTGAAAAATTTCCATACTATTTATTCAGACATGAGCAAAACCAAAGCGTGACTGAGAGACAATTCAGTATATTTGTATCTCACACAGTAGAGGCTGACATCAGGACACAGAGGATAGTTTGAGTTCAGAGACGTGAACTCTATGCTCCACTTTGGATTGGATGAGGAAATGTTTAGCTCACAGAGTCAGGATGGAGACCCAGGAGGACTGAAATAGATTTGTTTATTTGAAAAAGCACCCTTCATGTCTGCTGTAAAAAAAAAAAGATGTTTTTTATTATAAGTTACGTAGCGAAAGAATAGCATCAACAATACAAATATTTCTGTTTATGTGCTAGTGCAGGGGTGTCCAAAGTTGGTCCTCGAGGGCCGGCATCCTGCATGTTTTAGTTCTCTCCCTGGTTTAACACACCTGGATCAAATGATGGCTCATTAGAAGCCCTAAGAAGAACATTGACATGCTGTTACTAACACTAGGGAGAGAACTAAAACGTGCAGGATGCCGGCCCTCGAGGACCGACCTTGGACACCCCTGTGCTAGTGCTAATACATACCACAGAGAATAATGGTTAATTCCCACCAGGCCTGTTTAATCTCCTTTAATCTAACTCTAGTCCGTTTTCCAGAAAGTGCGGTTTGTTTGGGAAAGTGTGAGTGTGTAATCAAACTATGATGCAGACCAAAAAAGTGCAGTTCCAATGCAAAGGTGAACACCAAGCACAACGGAGAACGCTTCAAAAGCAGGAATTGGACTACAGCACAAGGCATTCTGGGTAAATGCAACTAAAATAGCACTATCTATTCATCTAGCGCAGTGGTTTTTAACCTTTCTTGAGGTACCGAAACCCTCAGTTGCATATACGCATTCACCGAACCCTTCTTATTCCAACCCCCCCAACACACAAAATACTTTGCGGTATTCTGATTTAGTAATGTACTTATATTAGTTGTGTTACCACCCCACGTCACTAGAGGGAGTACCAACCCCGAAAAGATGCGACTAAGGAGCAGATTTAGAAATATACCAAAAGCTACAGAATTTGGTAAAAACTGTGAGTTTTGCTGAAGTTATTAAAGACACAAGTTCAAATCCATGCTGAGAGTGGAGCTTCTCCAATCAGAGCTCCTCTGAGCTCTGATTAGCTAAGCAATGTAACGTGATCCTCTGATTGGCTAAGCAATGTAACGTGATCCTCTGATTGGCTAAGCAATGTAACGTGATCCTCTGCAGCAAGTGATGGCAAAGCAGGGCGTCGTCACAACTTTACACAAGTGTGTCTTTACCTCTGTGGCAGAGGCTCCACCAAACCCCAGGGGTTCGATCGAACCCAGGGTAAGAACCACTGGGCTAGCGCTATCTTGTGGTCTTTTGCCAAAAAGTAAAGAGAAATCCTCCAACCGTTAAAATCTGACACCACTCCATTTCTGTTTCTATCTGGTGAAGAAGGAAGTTGCTCTCAATGTTTCTGTGTTGTTTCCTTCGGTGGTTCTTGGTGCAGCGCCCCCACAGGCCAGGAGGGGAACAGGTTGGTTTGACTCAGAACCACAGCAGCTGGAGGTGGAGCAGATGATGAACTTTTAGTTCCCAGTCGAACTGAGTCTACCAGACAACATACTGAAGATCTGACTGAAGAGAGGGTGCCGTTGGTTCTCGGGCATTAGGTGGTAGCACCTTATTGTTGATTTATGAACGCTGACCTTAACTGAGGCAGTGAGGCCTGTTTACATGTGGTAGTGGTGGTTGATCAGCACTCCTGGGTTGGTTCTCCACTGATCCATGTTTCCTCCATGTGTGGGTCAAGACTCTCACTCTGGAGTCCTGAATTCTTAGACTTTTGTAACCATATCCAGCCTAATAGATGCCAATTACTTTGTTTTGTCTATTATTGTTTATTTCCTTTAGATGATTTGTTGCTTTTTGAGATCCTTCAGTCATCAGAGAGATACTATTTATTAATCGTATTTGCAATAATCAGACCTGCTTGCATATTTAATCAGAATTAACAGTATCTGGAAATTATAATGAACTTGTAAAAGACGTCTGCATCCGTGAAGAACATCACATCACATCACAACCCCTTAGAGCAGGGCTGGTTAAGTCTAGTGTTATGGAAAAATCTTACCC
Organism: Poecilia picta; assembly: GCA_033032245.1. NCBI lineage: Eukaryota > Metazoa > Chordata > Actinopteri > Cyprinodontiformes > Poeciliidae > Poecilia > Poecilia picta. The sequence goes on from CM065374.1 coordinate 1,642,351, forward strand.
AGGCACTGATAAGGTGAAAATCGGGTTTATTAATAACATGCACATGATATGAGGGCTTACAATACACTCAAACAGGTCAGAGTAAAGTTGAGAGTAAATGTCTGGCAGGCAGAATGAACATAATTTTAATACGAAGCACAAAGAATCAAACACATGAGACTGATATCTGGCTCTCTAGGACAGCTGACGTCGGCCTTGGAGCTCACATAAGTTCATTTGTATTAAGCATTACAATGAAAATATACCATGACATGAACATTGGATTAACACAATCATCAGATAAGATGCTTCTATCATAAAACTTCTAGATGCACCTCTGATCCAACAGGCCTGAATCAAATGGCTGAACTTCTTCATCAGTCCTGGTAGCCACTCTTTTGGAGTATGGATGTGTCTAAACGCTGCAGGAGTGAGGCTCTCCTGGATTGAACTTGGGCATTCCTGTCTTAAACCAAAACAAAGAAGAATGCTTCCAGAATCAAAATAACGCTGTTAAACAGAACACTCATCAATGGTTGAGCTAAATTTGAGAATTAGCTGTTTGTACCCATCCTTGCCAAGGTGTTGCTCTGCATGACTGAGTCAAACTGCAGAAAGTTAAGACAGAAAAACAGCAGAATAAATACTGAGATTCCTGATATAGCTGTACTAATGTTGGCATTAGTACATGGAGATAAAGTTAATAAGTCTTGGATTACAAGTTTATATTTCTGCAGCTACATGACGAGAAACTCTGCAGCACAGCAGGACATATGGAGCCTTCACAATACAATCCAAAGTCTGCTTCCGTCTATAGATTGCTTCCATTATCCTGATTCAGTCCATTATTTCAGTAATATACAACATGTGGTCATGCTGTTTAATTATGTAGCCGAGTTGTTATGGAATTATTCTGAAAGCACTTAAAAATAAAACTGGGTGTGGTAGAATAAATGTTTTTCCATCTCACTTCATGCAAAGACGTGTTAACAAATAACCAGAATAAAGAAAAACAAAGAACTGAACTGGTAAATAATCACACCCTTTGTTTTTAGCTGGACTCCAATACTGATATATTCATAACATCCTTACATTTTTTGTTCCACAAAAATTTGAATAAGTATACCTTGGCTTGTACAAGTTAAACTTTTACAGAAACAAGATAATATTTTCCTTTCTTTAATTTCTCTGCAGAACTGTTGGCCTTATGGTCTCACTGTCTGTACATCAGCTCATAAAGATAACTCTGAAACTGGACCTGTAGAAATGAAAAGGATCAATCTGTGGGTCACTGAGTGACTTGCCTTGATTTGATGTTACCTTCTACACATATTGCAATTGGCATTCATTCCTCCAGCTTTTTTAGTTGTCTCTAAATAAACAGAGGGAAATAAAGAAAACTCATATTCTGGTTGATAATATTCTGTTATGACTTAACACTTTGTAGAAGCCTTGCACTTGTAGTTGTTCGACTGATGGTCGCACTGCGTTTTTGGTCCCACTGCTTGAAGAGTTCCTTCAGTTTGTCTCTGAAGTTTCCTCCGACAATAACGTAGAGAATGGGGTTGAGAATGCTGTTGAAGAACGCCAAGTAGGTGAAGATCTGCCCACAGAAGTGCTGGATTTTCTTAGAGGTGCAGTCTGTCAGGATGCCGGCCTTGTGGAGCCAGGTCGGGACTTCCCGCAAATGGTACGGGATCCAACAGATCAGGAACGCCAGCAGGACGACCAGCACCAAAGTGTCGGCCTTGTGATCCTTTTTTTTTGCATTTACTCCTTTGATCGATCTGTTTCTCAGAGCTTTGAGGATGTTGACAGTGCAAAAGAAAATGGTGGAAATGGGAATTAAAAACCCCAACACCAAAATCGTCCACTCAGTCGTCTTTAATACTGTTGGATCAGCTTCATGACAATAAGTAATATTATTGTGAGGTTTCAATTTCCTGTTGATAAGTTTTGGAACACTAAGAATCAATCCCAGAAACCAAACCACAACACAACTAATTTTAGCCAATTTTGGGCGACGCATTTTTTCCTGGGACAGTGGATGGACCACGGCCAAATAGCGATCGATGCTAATCAGAACCAGGAAGTAGATGCTGCAGTAGACGTTCATCAGGATGCTCATGGTGACCATTTTGCACATTGCAAGACCAAAAATCCAGTCAAACTTATTCCAAGCATTGACAGCCCAGAAGGGCAGGAAGGAGACCAGCAGCAGGTCAGCAGCAGCCAGGTTGCTCAGGTAGATCTCAGCCACAGTGCAGGGCTTCTTATGGAGGATGAAGACCATCAGTACAAAGATGTTGAAAACTATTCCCAGAACAGAGATGGACAGGATGTACACTGGGACATGAGTGTAGGTCCAGTTGTTGGACTCAAGTGAGCAACTAGAATTTGTCTGGTTTTGTTCTTCAGCCATGGAGCTGATGTTGGCCACCATTCTGAAGAAAGATGCAAGCAAGAAGAAAAGAAAACATTAAACAATTTGAAGTTAGATTTACACTTTATAAAAACAACTGTGATGTAAATAATATAATGAATAATAAAAAATTTTAACTTGTGAAAATATGTTCCCATTTAGCCAAACGTTCGTCCAATAAACAAAAACACTTCCCCAACCTTTAAAATCTTTATATTGCTAGCAGTGGACAGCACTAATGCCTTGCAGCAAGAACGTCTGTGGTTTCAATCTGAGCTCGAGGTCCCAGTGCAAAAGGAGTCTCTCTAGTTTACCCCGAGGAGGAAGTGTGTTTGTCCTGTGATGGGCTGCTGACTCAACACATAAATGTGTACATAAACCATCAATGAGTGGATGATTAAAATATTTTGATCTCCACTCTGCATAGCATTTAATGACAATCTCACCCTCTCCTTTTGGAGTTTTTATAGAGAGAAAAAGGGAGCAAGGAAGATAAATGTAACTGACAAAATCTGAGCACAGGAAATACATTACAAACGTAATCTAAAATAATCAAGACTGAACTGAAGTAAGGTAAAACTAAAGCTTAGCTGATTTAGACACAAAACAAAACTACAAGCCCAGAAACCCCAGCCCCCCAGAAAACAAAGATCCTGACATCACCCCCCTCCCAAGGTGGATACCAGACCTGGTTTAAGACCAGAAACGGAAAACAAACCAGGCCAGGTTGGACCTAAGAAGGAGGCCAGAAACAAATCAAAATACTAACCAATTTGATGACCAAGAGGTAGACTAATGGAGTCACAAGTTACAAACAAGATTTTAACCATGAAGTGATTCAGAGAAGGCCAACAAGAAAATCTGGAAAATGACTGTCTGCAATGAAGGCGTCCATGATCTGGAGGCTGGAAACTAAAGGATCTTGCTGGGGGACAACTAGGTGGTGGCAGCTTGACCGACTGGAACCCACAACAAGGCTCAGGACCTGGAGACAACCCACAGCTGAGGAACTCATTTCTGCAGCACATTAACAGACACCACTTCAATGGTGAACAAGGCTTGGCCAGTCCTTGTTCACCATTGTTCACCTTGTTCATCAGTGTAAGTCCTTCTGACGGAAGGACTTACACTCTCTTATTTGCTCTAGTTCTGCAGCAAGAAGCAAGTCTGATTGGTCCTTCAATCATGCTTGGTGTTGATTGGACCCAAATGCAGACAGCTTGAAGCTGTGAGTAGTTGGTGGAAGTTTAATAAAAAACAACAACAAAACAATTACATCACAAGGATGAAGAGCAGGGAAAATAGGGACAGAGAACATGGAATATAACGGAAGGACCCGGTGAGTGAATGAAAGAGACATGGTTAAATTCAGGGAGTTTGGATTCTGGAACAGTGGACCGGTACTAATTAGAAAACGAGGTTCAGCTGTGAGGGGTGAGCAGAAAGCAGGCAGAGAGAGATTGCACAGGGGGAGTTAACCCCAACAAGGGACCAGGGAAAACAAAGCAAACTGGGACAAAAACTAATTCAACTCTGGAAATAAACCAAATCTAATTAACAAAGAGCTGACCGAACTAAAGTAAAATGGAAGCAAGGCTGATCTAATCATAAAAAGAATAACTCAGGCAAACAGAACAAATGAACAAAACCAGAAAAAACCCCAAACAACCCAAGATACGGCAGTATGTGGTTTAAACCTTTAGTACTGCACTGTAACAGTCGACTGTATACTGACATAAATACAGTAGTAGGTGCAGACTGACATGCTGAATTTTCTAATTAATCGCATGCTTTGCAAAGCAGTAAATGTTGCAGAATGTTGGATATTTATGAATAAAAGCAAAAAATAGAAAGTATAAATTTGTTGCATACCTTCAGGTGGACTGACCAATTTCTCCCAATGAAAAAAGAAGCAACCCTCCTGCAGTGCCGATGCTTCTAAGTACTGTTTGACAAGGATTTGCTTGTTTAAGAAAGCATCTGATGCTGAACAGACATCTGATGTTAACATTTGCTTAATTCCCACCCCTCTCCTCCTACTGGACAATGACTGCCTTTTTTCTACCAGTCCATTTAATGTGGGCTGTAGAGTTTATTTCTTGTAACAATACGTCTTGGCATGTTCTACAGTTGGAGAGCCTGTTTATATCACTGTCGATGCTACTACTTCTGTCAGGAAATGAATTTTGTGGGTTAAACAGATTACTTAAGAATGTGGAGTTATACTCATGAAAACATATACTCCTTTGCAACCAACTGTGATCAGTGGCGCAACTACACATTATGTAGGTGGATGCGAAAACATAAATCAGCCCCACCCCGAAGGAAGGTACCTCAGGTCAGGCCTAAGGAGCCCCCCCCCCCAGGCGACGATACATGAAAGGTAAAACTCGCTACATTTACCGCGTTATGTGCGCGAGGTGAAGGAGCGTAAGGCACTGAAGTCTATGGGAAAACATCATCGGCGTGTCGCCCCCTCCAGACTATGCAAACTATGCGTTGCATGTGCAGCATACCCACTTTTTGCGTCGCTGACTGTGATGATCAAACTATAAAAGTCGTGTTTACCAGGAAGAGAATTGAGAGCGATCATAGAGCAAACAGGACAACTTTTCTCACAGAAACTGAGTCTGATGCCACAGACTGTCAATGACCAGGAAGTTTTACAAGAATATGAAAAACACAACTGTAACCCGGGTGTAAATTTCTAGCTTTCACCGGTTTCTCAAACTCTTCATTAAATCACGTGATAATCCTGATAATAGGGTCGCTCTCACGAGACTATGAAGCAACCAATCACTGCCCAGTTTCCAAGGTCACATGTAGTATTGCAGCCTATTGGCTGGCCATATTAATTTAAGCAGGAAGTTTGAACACTAGATGCATTGGGGGGGGAACAGAGCTGAGCTGAGCTACAGGTTTGTTGAGCGTCATTCTTTATATTCTTCACCTTATTTTATTAAAAAAATCGTCTAACTGTAATGGCGCTATAGGAGCCGACTACCACCAGACCAGCCAGGAGAGACGTCAATTGTATGTAGAACAGCCGGCGGATCTGGTGACGGTTGTTTTGACGTAGCGGTTAGCAATATGCTTGACTGTGAGGGGCTGAATGACCCACACTGGGTTGAATAATTGTGTTTTAATCTTTCTAAATAGGATATTGATTGGATTGATAATGAACTTGATATTTATTGAATATAGATTTGTGTACACATCAGAACGATTGAATTGGATTTCAAAGTTTATTGGTCCTGTTTATTTATACAGGCCAGAAGATGGCGAGCTAAATGTCCAGGCCTAGAGCCATAAGAAAAAGATTACACTATGTGTGTGAAGACTTCCGCTCTCCTGCCAGGATGGTAGGAGGCTCCTTGTAGCCTGAGAACTTTTTCTGTCTCATCCTGACTCCTGATTTCCCACCTGGGACCTGAACCACATCAATTCAAGCACCTTACCCAGAGTCAGCTTGTCTTGGGATTTGTTTACCCCAGCTTGGGGTCAAAGGACTGAAGGGTGTGGGCTTAGTCAACTGTGGGATTAATTTACTTTGGTTTTGTTGTTTTTGTTTTTCTTTTCTAGTATTTCGCATATTTATGTTTTTTTTTTTGTATGGCCTTTTAGATGTCTGTTTTCCTTGTTGGATTTGTATGTTTTGATGTCTTGTCACTGTGAATATAACTCACTGGCACACTGCAAAACTTCAGACTCTGTGTCTCCTTCATGAGTCGAATGCTAGTCTTCTGAGAAACCAGCCCAATTGATCCATTTAATTATATTGTATTCTTTAAATATACTACATTCATTTCTGGCGAGCTAGCCAGGAGGGGGCAGTAGAGAGCTGAAGAATTGCAGTTTTTTTGCCAGTATGGACGTTTTGATGAAATATGAGGTTAAAATACCTAATGCAGTGTTGATTAGATATGCAACAAACACAGAAGCTGATGATGAAGTAGCTGACTTTTTGACTGGTTATGGACCAATGGGAAAGTTTGAATTTGTAACTGATTCTGACTCAGATTTTCATGACTGTATAATTTTTGAGTTTGTGTCAGGGAATGCATTAGAGAGGTTGCGTAAAATTTTGCCATACTCGTATAATTGTCAAACTGGAAACATTACTTATGAAATTGAAGAACTTTCAGTGGTTTGCTCTGAGTTAGAAACCAAAGGAAAAACTCAAGCTTACTTGAATGAAATGAAAAAGTTGGCCAAACTCACAGGTCAGGATTACACGGATGTTCTTAAGAGTGTCTACTGGGCCGGTCCATCACTGAACTTGGTCCAGCTTCTTTGAAGTCTTTGCCGGATAAAGAGGAGTCAGTCATGGCTACTCCCTGTATAACACCGCAGATGACAACGAAGGATGCTGCTTTTCTCAAATCAGAAGAAGTCACTGCAGACAGGGAGCTGCCACAAGAACATCCTGAGCCTGTCACTGGGAAGAAATCGCAACCTTCAGTATCTTTGCCAGCCATGTCCTTCTCAGATATCAACCCACCTGGAGTGAGTCTTTCATGAGTCGAATGCTAGTCTTCTGAGAAACCAGCCCAATTGATCCATTTAATTATATTGTATTCTTTAAATATACTACACAACCCTCTAACGGTAATGTGAAGTTCAAAGGCTTGACTTGAACTCTTTTTGGTCTGACTTTATCACAACTCTATTTAAGAATGTCTGTGCTCAGCTATTTTGTGTGAAAAGTTAACTGAAAGCAAGTTAAAAGATGAAAATAGCTTAGCACTGTACCGGGTTTACATGGTACAGTGTAACACACATTGACAGCTAAGCAGTCTGTGTTGACAAGGGAACTGGACAGTGGCTTCACCCTGAGTCAATATTCACTGGCTGACTGAAGAGAGGAATGTGCAGAACACACAAAACTCCCCAGAGCATCAATAATAATTTTGCACAACTCAATTTTGTTTTTATTGAGTGAAAGTGAAGAAATTGTGTCATAATGCAGGAATATCCTGAGCATGCATGTTTACAAAAGTACAGTCAAGTCTGAACGACCAAACACTTTGTAAAGACGTTATAATCTAAAGACTTCTCATTTTCTGATTAGTTTTCCTGAAATGACTTCATAAAGAGTCTTCATTGTTTATGATGGGCAAGCATGTAAACAGAAATAAACCAATAAAGAGTTGATTGGATGTAAAGACAGAAAAACAAAGTCCACTTGGATCTCGTTTGTATTTTAACCACATAATGTTATATTGCTTCCATTATCTTTATTTAAATCCATTATTTCCATAAGCGATACGGTAGAATACTTAATGTGTGAAATCTGATTTACAACCTAATCTATTTTCCTAATGCGTATAATACATATTTCTTTCTCTTTCTTTATAACGTGTACGCCTACATCCATCCATTCTTGGGATTCAGATTCAGATTTATTTGTATCCCCAATGGAGAATTCATGTTACAGTAAGTATAAAAACTAAGAGACAAAGTATCAAAGATTAAACAATAAAAAAACAACAAAACACACCAAAAGGACCTGAGTTTCAAATCAACACATAATGGGAAGAGAACAGCAGTGTATTTCATAGGAGATGTAAAGTGTGTTTTGGCTACCATAGCAACAGAGACATGCTGATACTTACATGTGTTTCATTATCAATTCTCAGGATAACAGCCTAATCCTTTACTCAGCATAAAAAACCAGGAAGCTAACACTGCTAAAGAAATCACCCCCTTCAGTTGACTTCAGTCCACATATCGAGCATTTACAGTGGAATTAAAAAACATTGCTTACATTTGCTAAATTAAATAATTTTGTACATGGTCATTTGACATAAATCTAAATTTGGATGCAGGTGAGAAGAAGAATTCAGGAAACTGCTTGGATCCTTGTCGCTGTTTTGATGAAACTTCTTCTCCCTTTGTTCATCGCTCTCCCAATCTCTCTCTTGGCGCTCTCATTAATTAAACAGTAGATGATGGGATCCACAGTGCTGTTCAGGGTCGTCAAGGCGACCGTGACCAGGTACGGGTCTCGGAGGCGGCGGGCCCAGCCGCAGGCCCCCGGCTCCAGGACGACCCGCAGGAACATGACCGTCTGGTACGGCACGAAGGAGGCGACGTACGTGAGCAGCAGCAGCAGCAGCAGCAACCCGACTTTCCGCCGCTCTTCCTCCAGGATGGAGCGACTCTGTCTGAGCGACTGCATGATCTGCTGGAAGGACAGCGTCATGACGACCACAGGAAACAGGAAGCCGAGCACCACCCGAACCAGGGCAACGTCAGCGTCCTTCTGTGTCAGGGGCATCGGCTGGTGGCACAAGTTGAATGACTGCAGGGCCCCCATATGGTGAAGCAAGAGAACATGAAGAAAAATCTCCAGGAGCCAGACGGCAGCGCTCAGCAGAGCTGCGGCCTTGACCTCCCTGACCCAGTGGAAGTGGAGCGGGTAAACCACGGCCAGGTAGCGGTCTACTGAGATGCAGCAGAGCAGACCCGAGCCCACGTAGAAGCTGTTGTACATGATCAGATACATCACACCGCACAGTTGGTCAGAGACGTTCCAGCGCTGCGCCATTCCAATCCAAACAGGCAGAGTGACCGTGTAGAGCAGGTCCGAAACACACAGGCTGACCAGGTAGACCGCCATGTTGTTCCCCTTCAGCGCCAGCTTCCAGGCTACGAACAGAGACAGGCAGTTGGCTGGAAACCCCACGATAAAGAATAAAGAGTAGACGGTGGGGTACATGTTCTGCTCCACTGAGGAGTTGGAGCTGCAGGAGATCCAGATGAGCGTGGAATTCATCCTGGCACCACAGAGTCTGATCCTGAATGGGACTGTGTCCGGAAAAGCCTCAGATCCGCTCAGTCATGCAAATAAGATGACTGGACAAACAAGCTTGGGTTTAAAATAGCTTCACCAGGCAACAGAACAAAAAAGGAAACAGATTATAGGTCTAAAATGGGTCAGCGTATTCTAAAGTAGATCCAGCTCATCCATTTATCTCCCAGGTCATCATGGGATGTAGAGGAAGTTTTGCATGACTATGTTTATAGAAAGCCTCTCCAATGTTAAAACTAATATCAGCAGAACTTTGAGCTTTCCAGTAGTCTATTTGCATGCAACTCCAATCTGTCAGCAGTGTTTTGATGCCTGTGAGTGATCTGCTATCAGATCAGACCGGTCTCCTCCTGAAAGGTTCAAAAAGGCCACAAACCTTCATCCAGTAACATTTTGTAAAATTAACAGTGAATGGGAAATGTTGATTTTCTTTTCTTGTGCTTACAAGATGAAGATTTCAGGAAACATCCTTTTTTTTCTGTTTCCTGTCATTCTGTCGTAATGTTTTGAAGCTGAAGAGTTTATTGGCTTGAACCAGCGGATGGCAGGGAAGAAGTGCTGGGAAAAGCTTTCTGGATTCTCTGGAATTGTGATAAACTCAAACTAGGAAGAAGATAAGAAAGAAAGAAACATGAGAGAGATTAACTATTTGCATAAGCAAAAAGTGGAAACTGCAGACAACTATACAAAACAGGAGTGTTGCGTGACTATAACTCTGTGACAGTCTGTGCATGACTATCACAGACTATTAGAACTGGGAGCTAAAAATCCAACAGTTTGCTTTCTGAAGCAAAATGAAATGTATTCTGTCAGGCAACAGTTTAGGAGCTAAATGTTAGAAAAGAAACTGATTGTCCCACTGAGGGACATTCAGGTCCATCGGCAACAATTTACAGGTACAGAAAATTGAAGAATGAGACTTTACAGTAAGGACAAGTTTATAACAGAGGAAACAATGCAGTTATTAAAGGGGTGACATTATGTATTTTCCAGCCCACATGGTGACATTTTATAACACAATCAAGTTGTTTATAGTCAGTTGTTACAAAATGTTATTTTTTATGTTTCTGCTGGTATTTTTATGATCTATCTTCAGTTCCAAGTCTGAGTTTTGAAGGCCTCCTTCCCATCACCCTAACCTTTATCTCCCTTCACAGATGGTTTATCACAACAGTGTCAACTCTGCTCTTCAGATAAGGAAGTGACCAGCAGGACTCTGGAAAGCAGACTGCAGCCATTCAGCCAATCAGGTGAGTCGGACCAGGCAGACATGTAAAATCTGACTAATTCATGCTGGTCGTATCAATAAATCACTTCAGCCTAAACCTGCCAGGGGTATGAATAATTTAGTCTTGTCGTAGCAGCAAGAGACCCAGATGGAGTTGAAACTGCAGATATTAAACATCATCCAGCCAGTGAAACGATGTTCCAGTGGTTGTTTGGTGTCTGCTTCCATTATCGGGGTGAATCCATTAGCACATAGCTGAGAATGGCTGCCTGTGGTCAAGTTGTTTAATTATGCAGCAGTTTGATTTTGTTATTCTGAAAGCTTTTCCTGTGTGCAGCTTAGCAAAGATGTTTCTGTAATCCAGTGGTTCCCAAACTCTTTCTCCTGCGTCCACCCATTGATTTCCAAACATTTTCTGGGCCCCTATGGATTACAAATGGCTGCCTGGTTGAACGGCATGAGAGAGAGTGGATTCTTAGAGCCTCCCTGTCTCTAATGCCTCTTTTCCACCTGCCCGCCCGGCTCGGCTTGGCTCTGTTTCGGAGTGACCGCGTTTCCACCGGCTCTTCTCGGCTCTGTAGCAGGTACCGCCTCCTGGTGGTGGGCGGGTGTAGCGCCCCGCCTCCAGGAGCTTCATGCTGTGCTTCGTTACATGCGACCTAACGCGAGTTGTTGTTTTTCTGATACAAAAGAAGAAGAGAGAGCTGAGCTATTTTTTACAGCCTGATTGTGATTTTTCTGAGACTTCAAGAAAATGTGACAGTGGGAGTAAAAGCTGGATGTGGTGAGGAGGAGCTGATCTCCACCCTGCTGGAGGAAAGCAGGAGGTTCAGACGGTTCAGGTGAGATAACGATGATTTTTAAACTACGATAAAACTTGTAATCGTGCCAAATATAGATGAGCTAATGTTAGTCACGGTGTTGCAAATAACTTAAAAATGTCAGAATAAATTCATAATATATTCCAATGTGTTTTCATGTTGGCAAACTGCCACCGCAGACCATCGTGGTTCTTCGTGCTTCTTTGGGTTGGAGGATCTCATCAGTGTCCGTCTTCCTGCTGGTCGGTGTTGACCTTCAGGAAGAAGGTCAATACGACCTTCAGAGACCTTCACCTTTCTGGAGCAGAAATCACATGACCCCAATATGCTGATGAAATATTTCTGATTTAAAAAAACGTGTCTGATATTCTGACGGAGTTGAAGTGCATTAACAGTCTGTTGTTTTTAACTTTTCAATACGTTTATGTTTCACCTGATGTCCAAGTTATACTGAGAACAAATAAAGCTTTATTCCCTCTAATCTGACTGGTTCCTCTTCTATGTTTTCACATTTTGGACACTAAGAATTAAAAGTTTAAACTCAGTCTTAATTATCACTAATTAAGGTTACAGGTTGGACACATTTTCTCACTTTCTTACATTGAAGATTCTGCAGGAAGACAGATAAACAGTGAGTGAATAGAATGATTTTGTATAAACTAGAAACTAACAAACATGATTTGTATTTAGGGTTCTTGTTAATAGCTGCCATGATGATAATGTCAAAATGTTTGGTTTGCTGAATAATGTTTTCAGTTTTGAATGGCTTCATTGATAATCTACAATGTTAAGTTCAATGAAATATGTATATAATATAATATTTTCACTCTGGCTTAAGCTCCTCACATTTTGGGAGGATTGTATTAGGTCTCAACTCTCCTTGTTGCTCTGCCGTCTCAGCTGGTAGCTGCTTCCTGCTGAAGGAGATCCAGGTGTTCAGATGGTCCATCATGTCAGCCATGTTGCTCCTTCTGCTCCCTGGTAATAAGATGTTATAGTTTATAGCACATAAATGTAGATAAATAACAGAGTCACTAATGTGGATGTTACATAGACATAAGGAATCATTTAAAACAGGCATGTTACTATATGTACACACACACACACATACACATATATATATATATATATATATATATATGTGTATATATATATGGACCTAAATATAATATATATATATATATATATATATATATATATATATATATATATATATATATATATATTATATATATATATGTGTGTGTGTGTATACATCACTTTTACCATCCAGCCATACAGATTATAAATAACTGGAATAGTTGTCTAAATTAAAGACAAAATCTAATTACTTGTAAGTTTTAGACCTTTGCAGGTTTACAGCCATGGATATAATACCACTATCGTTTTCTTCAGGTTTATTGCTCATTCTACAATTAATAATTCATAACAATTTGATTAGAGAACTGATATCTAGCTATTTTACAATAGAATGTCATATAACATGTTTTATTATCTCACAATGGGGGAAACTCGGATGAAACAGCAAAATGAGAAACAATCGAAGCTCATAGATTCACACAAAGATAAACAAATGACGGTAACATGCTGAACAATATTGAGTTATTTATAATGTGCAACGTGTCTTCAGAAAATGCGCATGTTGTGTTTGAGCAATAAAAATACAGCAGACTGTGTTTTAAATGTCGTCCACCTTAAATGTAGTAAAAACCAGACAGATTTATCTCCAAACTGCTGAGAGCAGCAGCGGCGTCAGCGGCGTCTGGTCGGTTAACACCTGAGGCTCCAAAGCGGCTAACGAGGCTAATGAAGCTAACGAGGCTAACGAAGCTAACGAGGCTAATGAAGCTAACGAGGCTAATGAAGCTAACGAGGCTAATGAAGCTAATGAAGCTAATGAAGCTAACGAGGCTTTTCATTCTCTCCACTATGGTGACAAAAACGCCTCATTCCTCACGGCTCCATCAGCTGCTGCTGAATATTGAAATCCGAAGCAAAGAAAAAAGCTGCATCTTTTAGTTCACGGCTTGTTTGAATCTTCCATCACTTCCGTGTTGCAGCGAGTTTCAAACGTTGTGGCTTCATTTTTCTTCTCTTGCCTCGCTGCTCTGTCCCGCCCTCAGCCAATCAGTGAACAGCAACGAAGCTTACGTCACCAGGTCTGGCCGGGCTGGTTCTGCTGGTTCTGCTCTGCAGCTGGACCTAAAAAAGCAGCGCCAGCCGGTTTAAAAGGCCGGTGGAAACACAAGGAAAGCGAGCGGAGCCGAGCCGGGCGGGCCGGTGGAAAAGGGGCATAAGTGGGACAGGGCGAGCGAAATGAATGTAGTAGCTAAACATAGACAACATCGGTAGCCTCCAGGCTACTAGTTAAGCTTAAGCTGCTGTATTGATGTTAGCTAGTCGTCTTTTAGCTACTTTACCTGCATCCAGCAGCTTCACTCAACTCAGTCGGTTAGTTTGGGGGGAAAACTGTGAAAAGTTCTTTAGGTTTTGCTGGTTTGCTGCCATGATTTCGCCCAGCAGCAGCATCAGGTCTCCTTCAGGTCTAAACCCAGCAGAGCCTCGTAGCTCATGTTGCGTTTAAAGGCGGCTCGGAAAAACAGGTTACCACATGTTAGCAACCATACCAAACCAACTTTATAAAGCACTTTAAAACAACCACAGCTGATACAAAGTGCTGTACATTAAAACACAACATAACAATAAAAATTTAAATAAAAAAATTCTTACAGTTTAAAAACAAAAACATACACTTTAAAACTAGATCCTGCTGGAATTGAAAGCCAAATAAAATAGATGGGTTTTAAGACTGACTTTAAAAGCGGACAGTGAACAACGGATTAAATAGTTTTAAGTGCTGATAAAAGTGACAGAGGACACAGATATGGGAAGTTCAGAAGCCCCTATTGTATCAAATGGACATAGGAATAACAGAGCGTTGGCCATTCTAAGGTAAAAACCCAGTGCATACAGCGTTCATGGGTTTTTTTCATCCAGACGGCTCCACAGTTTGGGAACCTCTGCTGTAATCTCAGTAGCATGAAGTTAAACTTTTGACCAAGATAACAAAGAACCACACTGGATAAAAATAATCACGCCTTTGATTTAATTTATGTTCCCTGTTTTCCTGTAGCACTGAATGCCTTCATTTCTATTTTCACTCTGGCTACATCATGACTGCATATCAGGCAATATTTTATAAACAGTTAAAGGGAGACGGAAGATAAACTAAGTTACACACTTAAAATTATTATCAACAGCCGATAATACATATGAAAACTTCAAATTCTCACAGCATGAGCTGTGGCTCATTTATTTCTCTAATCTGTCAGCTAATAAAATAAAAATAATATTTTACATCAGTTTGTTCTATTTTGGCTGAGATAAGTACGTAAAGGAATGCTCCTGTAAATGTTCAGTTATTCCACTTCTGTTGAGCAACAATTTTCAAATTAAAATTGTAATCAAACAGTTACATACTTTACCTTCAAGGTTCTTCCAGATGAGAAACAGAAAAGCTCAGATACGTTTTGTTTTTCCCTTCTTGTTTTTACTTTAAAAGTAGAAAATCTCATTTTAAAACACAATAGAGGAGAACATTCAGGTTTACCAGCAGCTAAAGGTAAACAGAAACATGCATATTAAAACTAAGATCGATAAACCTTCAGCGACATGCTCTAAAATTTATATATGAAAGTTGTCGTGGCAACAACCACAAACAGTCATGATGAGATCATGAACATCTACATTATTAATGTTTCAGTGATGTTCTGTCAAAATGGGCAGACGTTTTCCAGACAGCATTTCTAAAAGGCCTGAGGGAAATATTAGGTCATATCAACAGAAAGCCTCTGAATGCTGTGAAACATTTCATCCACTTGTAAAAATCTTGTTCTAATCTGATCTTATCTAATATGTAACTAACAGGATAAGGTGCCATTAAAAGGTTCTGGGCCTCTTTAAGATCTTTCTATATTTTGTCATTGTTGCTCTGAAATGTTTCAGATGATTAAATACTTTTTGATATCAGAACTGAGCTGAAAAGATTCATTCTGACCCACTGATTGTCTCTGATCTGGAGAGTTTTATAAGTTCAGTTCACAGTCCTTTCACAACACCTGGACTAAATTCAAGCCCTGACTTTGACTAGGCCGTTTCAAGGCCATCATTCATTTGCCAGAGTTGTTTGTGTTGAGCTGTTTTGTATTCATTAAAATGATAAAAGTAATCAGATGTGAAAAAAACAGAAATCTCCACAGGAAAACAGTTTTTACAAACAGACAAATTTTCAGTCAACAGTTTGGATTTATGTTCCACAGAAAACTCCATGAAGCTCGATGTACAGGACTGGGTCTGATCTACTGCTCAGAAGGTCAGATTATGTCTCCTGTGAAACCATCAGACCCAAAACGTGTTCTTCAAATGTAACCAACGCTTATCCAAGTGTACCGGAGTGGGTGGGATTCATTACTATTCAGAGATACTCTGAATAGTAATAATTTATCCTTACCTAGCAGAATAAATCACTGTAACGCTCTGCTGTCTGGCCCTGCTGAAGGAACTGAAGAAGAAAAGCTCACATTACTCCGACCCGAAAGGCTCAGCTCTGGCTCATCTGGGCCTCCAGAACCTTCAGGTCTTCAGTTGAAAACCAGAGGAGAAAAACGTACAGAGGCGTTGCTCTGCTGAGGAAAAGCCTTCCTGCTTACAGTTACTGAAAACATTTAAAATTAGAATATTACAACAAAATAGACCAACAACAAAAAAACCTTATTTCAATCTGGAGAGACTCAAACGGAGAAAGAAAACGATTAAAAGAGTTTAATGACAAATGAATATGAAAATAAAAAGTCCTTTGGCGATCAGACCCTGGGCAGGGACGTCGAGCTGGACTTTGATAAGCTCGATGAAGATTCCTGAAGCAGCATAGGAATGTAGACCCCCGGGGCCTGTACTGGTGGCGGCGGTCAGAGGAAGATGAGGCCTGAGAGCCGGGAGCAGAAGGTGGAGATGGGGCGGAGGTGGGTCAATCGCAGCTTGTGAGCAGAGGAGGCTATAGGTGGAGGTCCTTTTGAACTGGAGCCCAAACGATGGTTGGCTGGAGCGAGGCTTGGACCAGCGTTGACAGGTCCAGGTTGTGGGGAGGGAGGCGCTGATTGAGGAGGCATGTGCAACTAGAGAGTCTTCCAGCCTGAACTTTCGTCAAAACTCCATTTCAATCTGGAGAGACTCAAATGGAGAAAGAAAGCGATTAAAAGAGTTTACTGACAAAATGAACATGACAATAAAAAGTCCTTTGGCGATCAGGCCCCGGCCGGGGACGTTGAGCTGGACTTCGATAAGCTCGATGAACATTCCTGAAGCAGCATAGGAATGTAGACCCCCAAAACGGAGCTGAGGCCGGGGCCAAAGCCCGGGTAGAAGAGGTACTAATACGGGGTTTGAGATGGAACTTATGGATCGGAGGAGGCGAAAATATGGAGGAGGTGACTAGGGACTCGATAAGGAGCGAGATCAATAGGAGCCAAAAGGACACCCCAAAGTGATGGTGATTGGCTGCTGGGAGATGTAGGCCAGCAGGGGTTGCTGCGAGGCACCGAAGGAATGGATGCTGGTAGATGAAGGCCAGCTGCTTTTTCGCCTGAACTGTGCTACACTGGAGCAGAAGGGAGAGAAGTGATGGTCTAGAGAAGGAGGAAAGTGGATACTTGCACGGAGGATGCAGGAAAAAGTTATTTATATATGGAGGTGGGGACGAAACAGCAATAGATAGGGGCCGAAAAGGGATGCCGCCAGGCATTGAATGACAGGTAGCTGGTAGATGAAAGCCTGGAGGGAACACCGTGAGGCGGGAAATGGTGAGATGCAGGTCGATGCAGGCCAGTTGCTGGTGAGTGGGGCGTTAAAAAAGGTGAGGTGGTGGTAGATGAAGGCCAGCGGGGGTTGCCGAAGCGGATGATGGCCAGAGGCTGGTAGATGTAGGCCAGCCGCTGGTGACTGGGGCGTTAAAAGGTGAGGTGCTGGTAGATGTTGGCCAGCTGGGGTGATGCTAGGAAATTATATTTAGCAGGTGAAAGGGACAGCTGGGCATTACTAGTATGATGAGAAAATGAAAGAAAAGAGAGGATGGGTCAGAAAGGGAGGAGGCGACTTCTTGCTTCCTCCCTTTCTTCTAAAAGAGATGCTAGAATTAAAGTTAGCCTCGCAGGGTGACCGAGGATGTGGGTGGGCTGAGGTCAGACTAGATCAGTGTTTCTCAACCTTTTTTGGCCCAGCGCCTCCCTAGCCTTTATCCAGGTCTTCACCGCCCCCCACCAAAGAATTTGTACGCTACTTTGCACTGACTATTATTTTATCATTAATAATACAATCACTATTGTAGATGTTTTGATTTTTATGCTTGTTTCTGTATTTATCATCAAAAATAATTTCCCAGAGAACAAAAAAGTCATGGGAATAGAAATTATTTTCACAGGTGTCTATGAAAAATGCAATGAACATTCAAGTTAAAATTGGTAGGTCTAACAGCAGCCAATCAGAGTGGAAACAATATTCTTATTTGCCATTTTCTAGTTGTTAAATGTTCCACAAAATGACCAGATAAAATATGTCCAACATGCCAGTTTAAACTTTGAACTATTTGCAAACGACTGAGCTCTGCACCATTAAAACATGGATAGAACTGTAACTACATTAATCATAGCTCTTCTTCTCTTCAGTGTTTGTCGGTTTCTGGTGGTGCAGCTCTGTGCTGCCTTCAGGACAATGGGACATCAGAGCATCATCCATAAAACTTCTCCCACATGGCATTTAATGTGCAAACCAGAGCTTTCAGTGGAAAAACAAATGTTCCAGGTCCTTTTAATGCCATACAAATATGAGACAGAAACATCTATTATATCTTTATATAGACTTGTCTATTGATTATAGATTAATAGTTTTACTGGACAGAAATTACAAATAACAAATCTGGTTCTTAATCAAATCCTAATGAGTCAATTTGAAAGTGTCATGGAGTCACTGAACACCACCATGACAATAACACTGACATGAAAAATAATATTGAAGAAATAAATATATCAAATCTAATTAAAAACATGAATAAGTGAATAAGTGCAATATATATTTATTCTCAGTACTAGATGTGGTCTCAGCAAACCCCTGGCACTTCAACAATATTATTTTACCTTTTATCTGGAAATAGTGTCTGTTTATTCTTGTCATACAGTCTCTGTATTAATTATTGCTCAAAAGGTCTTGGCATACCAGTTTATTCCTGTGTATTTACTTTAGATTCTTAGTTTATTCTTGCATTTTCTTCTTCATTCATTTCCATTTAGTTTAATTTGATTAGTATTATCCTCTCTTGGTTTATTGCTATGTCCACTTTAGTTTCTTTCCTGTTGCTAGTATTCCGCCCACCGACCCACAACGTCCCGAGTCGAGGTCAGCAGCCACCATCCCCACTATAAACAGTGTTGGTGCTGCACTGCTTCCCCCTCCTGAGACGCCGGATGGTGGACCAGAATCACCTCCTATACCTTTCTGATGTAATTTAATCATTAACCCTTCCCTCCATAGCATATCATGTGCTTTCTCCACATCAAAAACACAGCAACAACAGCTTCCTTATTAATCTGAGCTTTCCTAATATCATCCTCTAAACATAAAATAGGATCTATTGTTCCTCTCCCTCTATGAAAACCACTCTGATACGGAGCGATTAATTGTTTTGACTCAAAATATTGAATCAATCTCTCATTCACCATCCTTTCCATCAGTTTACACAAATTAGATGTTAAGGCTATTGGTCTGTAATTTCCAGGGTTACTATGATCTTTCCCAGGTTTCTTCAATGGAATAACAATAGCTTCTTTCCACTTACTAGGGAGTCTTCCCTCCTTCCAAATCATATTGTATAAAATTAATACTTTATTTAAAACTTTCTCACTTACATGTCTTAACATAATATAACACACTTCATCTTTACCTGGAGCACTATTCCTAGTTCTATCTAACACTCTTTTCAGTTCTCCAATAGAGAAAGGATAATTTATCAGATCGTTATCATTCTCCTTTCTTCTTAAGATTTCACTATTTTCCTTTTTAGTTCTCTCCCTTCCCTCTATTTCATTAACTGATAAATTTTTCCCACTATGTATCTCCATAAATGCTCTCACTAGCATATCAACCTTTTCCTTATCACTTACAGCTACTATATCATTTTTATTTAGTATAGGATAACTCCATTCCCTCTATCTCCACCCATTTCTTTGATCATCCCCCAAACATCCCCTAATTTTGTACTATTACCAATTGTGTCACAAAAACCTCTCCAAAATTCTCTTTTTGTGCTTCTTATCGTTCTCCTGACTTTTGCTTGTGACTTTTTATATTCAATTAAATGTTTAAAATTATGAGATCTTTTAACCAATTTAAATGCTTTATTTCTTTCTCTAACTGCTTTTCTACACTCTTCATTCCACCATGGAACTAACTTTCTCCTATTTTTCCCTGATGTGTTTGGAATAGATTCCTAAGCAGCAGCTAAAATACCCTGACTGATCTCTTGGTTCATATTTTCAATACTCAAATCATTTCGAACATTTACAACTTTCCTATCACACAAATTATAACATTTCTCTGATTATAATGTAGCGATCACTACCAAATGATTTGTTTTTAACTTGCCAATCACATAATGGAGCTAAACAGCTAGAAACAAATGTTAAATCTAATACAGATTCCTTATCTGAATTTATATCAATTCTTGTCTTCTTACCATTATTCAAGCAAACCAGATTATTACTATCCAAAAAATGTTCTAAAATTTTCCCATTATAATCTATTTTTCCACTACCCCATAATGAATGATGTGCATTAAAATCTCCACACCAAATAACATTTCCTTTCATATCTATCTCATCAAGTTTACTTAACTCAATCTTTTTACACGGATTGTAAAAATTAAATGACAGCATTTTCTTCTCTTCCACCCATATTTCAGTTGCAACATACTCCAAATCTCCTTTCCTTCCAATAATTTTATACGGAATACCTTCCTTAATCATAGAAAGACATCTTCCCCCATTTCCTTCTTCTCTATCATATCTAACTGCAATATATCCATCTATTTTGAAATCCAAAAGAGGCCTCAACCAAGTTTCCTGTATACAAATTATATCAGGTTTTTCTTTCAATTCATAAATAACCTGTTTAAAATCCTGTCCATTTGCCAAAAGACTTCTCGCATTCCATTGTAGGATTGAGACTATCCTTCTTGACTTGCATGACTACACAGTTCTCCCCTTATGTCTTCCCACTGAATATTCTTTAAGTCTAAGCTATGGCATGCCGCCTTCACAATAATCTGAATCCTTTCCGTTTTTGATTTCATGTCCGATGTTGCATTTATAACTCCTGCAATAAAAGTCACCATTTTCTTTTTTTCCTCCTCTATTCTCTTTTCAACCATTTCCATAATTTTTGAGATTACTTGCTTTTCCCCTGCTAGAGATTTCCCATTCTGTTTTTCTCTCTCAACTACTTTACATGCTTCTGCGTATGTTACTTTCTGTGTAACTTTTGTTTTCTCTATAATTGTTTGTTGTTTCAGTACTTCACATCCCCAAAAAGCTACACTATGCTCTCCTCCACAACTACAGCACTTTGGTTTAACTCCAACTCCACATTTACCATATTCATGGTCTCCAGAACATCGGGCACATCTCCTTTTTCCTTTACACACTTTCGCAATATGGCCAAATTCCTGACAGTTGAAGCACCTCACTGGTTTGGGCACATATTCCCTGACACTAAATCTTATCAAGCCAAAGAAAACCTCCCTTGGCATTTCTTTTGTTTCAAATTCCAACAACACAGTTTCTGTTTCAATCTTCTCTGTGCCCCTTGTCATTCTTCGTGCTCCTTTTATTTCCTTGTTTCTTTCTTTCAAATGCTCAACTAAGTCCTTCATGTTGACACTCAACGGTACTCCTGTGATAATTCCTTTGCTTTCATTATTTCTTTTTTCACCCACTTTAACAACTGCTCTAACTTTGACTTTACACACCCATCCAAGCTTTTTCGCCTTTTCAACTTGCCCTTCTCAATTACATCCAATCAAAAGATTTCCGTCCCTCAATACTTTGGCATGTTTAATTTCCCCACTTAAACATTTTGTGTTTTAAGTGATGTGTTTTAAGTGATTTTGTTAGTTTAAGTGGATCAATCCAATCTTCTTGACTCCTTCTCCTTCCTCAAATCTTATTATAATGTTCAAGTTCTGTCTTTTTGGTGCATCTTGTCCTTCCTCAAATCCGTCATTATCGGTATCTTCATTGCTTTCTTCTTTTCTTTTTTTCCTCTTTCTTTCAGCAGCTTGCTGCTTCTTTCCACCCTTTCCCACCAATTCCCACTCTTTATCTTCATTCTGTCCACTCCTTCCTTCCTCGTCACTACACTCCATACTATTACAATCACTTTTTTCTAAATCTAACGTTGCCATGTTCCGATTTAGTCCGCATTTATCACCAAAGTTCAGCTCCACAGCTTTCTGTCTTCTTCAAACGCCGATCACCGCCACACCCCAAACTCTCCTTCCAAACCGCGAGCTCTCTCTCCACCGGCCGTCGGTATCGACCACCTCCACCCAAACTAGACTTGTCTACACCTTGGACCGAGCAGAGGAGGCTATAATTGGAGATCCTTTTGAACTGGAGCCCAAACGATGATTGGCTGGAGCGAGGCTTGGACCGGCGCTGATAGGTCCAGGTTGCGGGGAGGGAGGCGCTGATTGAGGAGGCATGTGCAACTAGAGTCTTCCAGCCTGAACTTTCGTCAAAACTCCATTTTTAACATTATTTTCAAAAGCTCCTTCATCTAAATTCGTATCCTAATTTACTGAAATGACTCTCTATTTGTTGATTATGAATAATTTCTTTTTTAATTCTTTGATGGTAAATATATCTTTTTGTTTCTGCCTGTTTACTTTGGTCAGTTTTCCAGTGTTTTCATTTCTAACATCCATAAATCTCTTTTCATGCACTTAGCTGTATGAAACTAATTGCTTGATAATTAATCTATATAAAGTTATTGGTCACCTTTAAGATTACATACTTGTTATTTACACAAACCTTCTCAGCTTTACCAGTTTATATAACTGAGCTTCACCTTTAACCTCTTGATATTTGCAAACTGAATAAATACTAGATCAGAAAAATATGTATGAAGAGACGGATTATTGTCTTACAACTTGTTATATATCAAACACATACATGAAGTATGAAAAATTCACTTCAGACAGAAAAACAGAAATATTGACACTTTTAAGGAGGTAGTAAATACATGACCAGCTGCAAGAACACTTTTTCTGTAGCAGTTAATGTCAACCATTTTGTTACTTAAAGGTTACTCCACCAAGCTCGGTGGTGGTTCAGGGCCCACAGAGAGAGAGAGAGAGAGAGAGAGAGCGCAATGACAGGGAATCAAGAGAAATCAAAGTTAAGAGAAAAATGCGATTCTGCAGAGCAACTTGTGCCTCCTGGAAGCAGTTCCTGGATGCAGGAAGCATCCAGGAACTGCTTCCTGCAGCCAGGAACTGCTTCCTGCAGCCAGGAACTGCTTCCTGCATACTAGAAGAAAATGTTTTGCCGTGAGATGTGCAGCAATATCCCACAGAGCATTTCTATATGTCACAAGTTAGTCATGCTATAACAAACATCCAAATGCACAAAACAGTTAATAAAACAAAGACACATGGATTAGCAACCATTAGAAGCTTCCACCGTTTTGACTGTTTGCTTCCATTAACTTCATTTCTGTCCATTACTTCTATAATTATGAGACCTGTGTGGAGATGCTGGTTAATTATCAGACAGCTCTGATGGTCTGCATGACGAATCCTGTGAGGACTAAACGCCATGTCCAATCAGAGAGCTGCTCTGGATGTGAATGGATCCCAGCCTTCATTCCAGCTGAGGTCTGAATTATTAACCTCAGCGTTGTTCATGCACGTCTTTCATAGTTCGCCTTTCATTCAATATATAACGATAAATATACAGAAAATGCAGCAAACCTCCATTGTAACATTGCGATGCAGTGAAAATGAAATATATACAAGGAATTATAAGACTAATCAGAGAAAAAGAGTCCAAAACAAAAACATTTGAAAAAATATAACTTTAAAAATGTTTTTGTTTTGGACTCTTTTTTTAGATTTAGAAAAGATTTCATCTGTCCAGACCAATAGAGTCAAAAATAAAATATTACAACCATTTAGCTTTCTGCTGTTTTTTTTAACAAAGTAAATGTGAGAAGTTTTGAAAGCTTATCTGCTGCTCCTCCCTCAGTACTTTTTCTCCTTCATGCTTTTTGTTATTACCTCATCTGTTTTTGTTTGCCTGTTATTTTTTTATTCAGTTTATTTACGTTGCACAACTTACAAAAAAAGTTTTCTCGAGGCACTTTTCAAAAAAAGTCCTTTCAGTTCAATCTCATCCATTTCAGGTGATCTGAGTTCATCTGTCAAACAGACATTAAGCTGTTTATTCAAATTGGGTTAAAATGTTTCTGTCTTAGCAGATTGGATCAGGTTTGTATGCAGTACTTGAATTACTCATTAATTCACAATAAAGAAACCAACAAAAATTCTGAATGATGTTTAGGGTAAAACATTAAAATAGCTTAAATACATACCTGAATGAAAAATGTCTTATAGAGGATGTGAGCGAATGCACATTAAGTCAGAACTAGGAGGGATGTAATATTGATAGTTTTGTTTTTGTACTTCTTAGACTCATGGTTGGTCTCTTTTTGTGGTTCGACTGCAGAAAAAGTTCCTTAACCTTTTTCCGGAAACTTTTCCCGACAATGACGTAGAGAATGGGGTTGAGAACGCTGTTGAAGAACGCCAAGTAGGTGAAGATCTGCCCACAGAAGTGCTGGATTTTCTTAGAGGTGCAGTCTGTCAGGATGCCGGCCTTGTGGAGCCAGGTCGGGACTTCCCGCAGATGGTACGGGATCCAACAGATCACAAACGCCAGCAGGACGACCAGCACCACAGTCTCGGCCTTGAGATCATTTTTCTTTGCATTTGCTATTTGGATCGGTCTGTTTCTCAGAGCTTTGAGGATGTTGACAGTGCAAAAGAAAATGATGGAAATGGGAATTAAAAACCCCAACACCAAAATCATCCACTCAGTCGTCTTCAATATAGTTGGATCAGCTTCATAACAATAAGTAATATTATTGTGAGGTTTCAATTTCCTGTTGATAAATTTTGGAACACTAAGAATTGATCCCAGAATCCAAACCACTACACAACTAATTTTAGCATATTTTGGGTTACGCATTTTTTCCAGGGACAGTGGATGGACCAGAGCCAAATAGCGATCGATGCTAATCAGAACCTGGAAGTAGATGCTGCAGTAGACGTTCATCAGGATGCTCAGGTTGACCATTTTGCACATGGCGAGACCAAAAATCCACTCAAATTTATTCAAAGCAGTGACAGCCCAGAAGGGCAGGAAGGAGACCAGCAGCAGGTCAGCAGCAGCCAGGTTGCTCAGGTAGATCTCACCCACGTTGCAGGTCTTCTTATGGAGGATGAAGACCATCAGCACAAAGATGTTGAAAACTATTCCCAGAATAGAGATGGACAGGATGTACACTGGGAGATAAGTGAAGGACCAGTTGACGGATTCAAGTGAGCAATTAGGATGCGTTTTGTTTCCATCTTCAGCCAGTGAGGTCAAATTAGCAGCAGGCTGGCTGCAGACAAATGAGACAAAATAAAACTAAATATTAATGACGCGTTCACACCAAACACATTTTGAGCGTCAGGCATGTCTGGGTAACATTCAGAGTCTCTGTGGAGGCGCGTCGAGGGCCGTTGTGGCACATTTTGAACCATTTGGGGCGTTTGATGTGTCCAAAGCGTCCAACACTTTGAATGTAAACCAGACACGTTTGGTGTGAACGTGTCATTCGAGCAGGCAAGGTGAGTTAAACGTTATATATGAAGCTATTAGAAACTAAAAAACTGATTTTAAATTATTGCCAACTGGTCTAAACAGTTTAAGTGAGCCCTGAAAAGTATCTGCAGAGGCTATTAACAGAACTGTTCAGTAATAACAATAATTATAATTTGTCATATCTCTTTTACAAGACCAAGCCTGGAAAAACAAAACAAAAGCACATTGTTACAACACATGATCACAATAAACTTAAACTTGCAGTAAATTATTTTATGGCTCTATTTGAACTTTGCACTTTCACCTCAGCATGTTCTCTTTGAACATTTCCAAACTTATCAGTTGTATTTTTCACCTTCAAGCTGAATAAAACATGTTGAGACAAACTCAGTCTGTAAGTTGATAGAAAAACCTGCTTTTCAGCTTCAAACGCATCAGTCAGCACTCTGCATGCAGTCATAATGCTCATTACTTTGCAGAACCGTAAATATTGTTAAGTTATAGATGGCAATTACTGAATCTTAGATGTTTAATTAGGAATACTCAGCAAAGCATGTGCATACCTGGTGGAGAAAAGAGCCATTGTCCAGAGGAAAGCGGCCAACAGCAAGTCCCCTAAAGTCT
Source organism: Poecilia picta (assembly GCA_033032245.1). Taxonomy (NCBI): domain Eukaryota; kingdom Metazoa; phylum Chordata; class Actinopteri; order Cyprinodontiformes; family Poeciliidae; genus Poecilia; species Poecilia picta. Next base: position 1,668,212 of record CM065374.1, read on the forward strand.
TCACGCCGTGTCCTCTGTGCGTGTGGAGTGTGCAGAAGTAGGTAAGCTGGTTTGAGCAGATTGTCTTTAAATATGAAATGACTTGCTTGGTCCCCACCCACTGTTCAGAATGTTCCTCCCCAGCTGCTGCATAGTGATTCAGATCTGCTCCAGTCAAAGTCAAAGTTACAAAGACAAACAAACCGGCTTTAATATTTTTACATAACGAGGGATGACTGGGATGGTTTCTCTCATTTCTACACATTAGGAATAATTGTGTTTTACCATAAACCCATAAATTACTGAGTGACCAACATCGTTTGGTTCTGAATCAATTATTTCTTAAAGCATTTATGAGGGAACAATAACCAGGACTATAGATCCTTAGACTCTGTGTTCAGATCTCAGACACAAATATCTAAAAAGAAACTAATTTAAAAATGTTTTAGAGTCTAAGTATGATGATCTTTAGATGTTTGGACTCTTCTGGTTTTGATAATTTTTTATTATTTATTTAGATTCTGGCCTTAATTTGCTTTTCTGGACTTTGTAGAGCAAATTGAACTTTTGAAATATATTTTCTTTTTGCGTTGTGTATTGTGGCCCAAAGTTGTTGTGATCTGTGTTTGTCTGTGTAGTTATTTTGAGATTTTCTGTGTTTTGTCCTGTTTCCCGTTAGTCTCTGTCCTGTCCTCCCTGTTGATTGATACCAGCTGTGTCTAGTTTCCTGATTACCCTCCCTGTGTATTTAAGTCCACCTGTTGTCTTTGTCTCTTGTCGGATCCTCGTTGTGTTTTACCGGTCGTGTTTGTCGTCAGCCTGTTTTCTGTTGGACTTTATCATTAAAATAAACCATATTCATCTTCATCGTGGCCTGCCTGCGTCTCATCTCACCTCACGAAAACCTCGAATCATGACAGTAGGATCCGACCAAACAGAAAGTGAGAGACGCATGATGCAGACCCGATGGTGGAACCCTTGGCGCGTGTTTGGAGCAGTCTCCCTGGAGGAGTTTTGTGGAGGGGCTCTCCTGCACCTATGGGGGTGGCAGCTGGCAATCTGCCCGCTGAGGGTCGGACCCCGTCATCACCGCTGCCCTGAGCTGCCGGAGGTCCCGGCCCCTGGGCCCCACCTGCCAGTGCTTCTCCCAAGTCGTCCAAGCCCCCAGAGCTTTAACAGGCCATCCGGCCGGCCCTCCAGAGCCTTTAGCCGGCCGTCCTGCCGGCCCTCCAGAGCCTTTGGCCGGCCATCCTGCCGGCCATCCAGAGCCTTTAGCCGGCCGTCCTGCCGGCCCTCCAGAGCCTTCACGGCTCCACTTCCTGCGCCGGCGGAGACCGCCGACCAGTTTCCTCGCTTCCGCTTCCTCCGCTTGAGGCGCCCGCCGAACTGTCCACGGCAGGCCCCGCCCTGACCGTGCGTTTTGGGTTCTTTTTCTTTGGACTGAGTAATTCTGTTTTTGTTCCCCGCGAACTCGAGCCCCCCGTCCAACGCCCCTCCACCCACACTTGTGTTTTCTCGTGTTTTTGTTTTGGGGCGTATGGTAGCCGCCCTTGAGGGAGGGTACTGTTGTGATCTGTGTTTGTCTGTGTAGTTATTTTGAGATTTTCTGTGTTTTGTCCTGTTTCCCGTTAGTCTCTGTCCTGTCCTCTCTGTTGATTGATCCCAGCTGTGTCTAGTTTCCTGATTACCCTCCCTGTGTATTTAAGTCCACCTGTTGTCTTTGTCTCTTGTCGGATCCTCGTTGTGTTTTACCGGTCGTGTTTGTCGTCAGCCTGTTTTCTTGTTGGATTTTATCATTAAAATAAACCATCTTCATCCTGGCCTGCCTGCGTCTCATCTCACTTCACTGAAACCTAAAATCATGACAAAAGTAGCATTTCTGGATTCTTGAAGTTTTTGTAACTTTGCCTCCATCTTGTCTAAACTCTCCCCGCTGCACTGTGGGGAGTTTTAGTTCAGCTGCTTCCATGTTAACTCTTTGAGAAAACATTTTTCTATTTTACACTTTTTATTCCTGTAGAACAGCAGTAGTTGTGCCACATTTCCCCTGATCAGTGAATCTGCTTCTCTTGACTTTTACAGTCTCAGCATTTGGACTCCTGATATTTTATTATTCAGTGATGCTTTCTCTTTCATTTCCTGATTTTATATCCAAGCTCCTTGTCCGTTTTTAATAAATTTACGTTTTATTAAACCTTCCACTAATGGAAAGTGTCAGGAATCTGAAAAAATCCAAGATTTACAAAGTGAACTCTTTTAAAAGTGAACACGTAGAAAGATGTGGTCACTGACTCAAAGTTAAATCATTCAGTAGAAAAATAACCGGTATGCATTCAGTTACTCACTGAAGCACACAAGAAGACACAACAGGAAGACTTTATTGCAATAACAATTTTTTTACAGCATATTTACTGTAAAAAATATGCTGATAGCATGAATTTGATGATTTATTGTGCAAAGCCAAAAACATATGGAACCTAAATCATTTGATTTGAGTCAGATGAATCAGTGGCTCTGTTAACTGATGTCAGCAGGCTGCAGTCATGTTGAGTCTGTTTGAACCCGGCCCGTCCAGATGTAGCCCAATCCGGTTCTGGTTCTATCGTTTGTTTCCATGGAGATTCCCGTGAGCCTCCAGCTGATGGAGGTTCAATTCACTTTTCTGCACCGAGTCTTTTCTGCACACGCATCAGAGTCACAATATTATCCAAACTGCAACAGCTGGTGCAGCTGGGTTCAAATCCTGGTAAAAAACCTGAGAAAGAACACTGATGACATATGAGATCTTGGCCCCTCTGTGAACCAAGATCTCATAAATCTGACACACAATCAACGTCCGCTAATGCTAAGTTAGCGTCTACAGTCCACATTTCTACATGTAAATCTGTAAAATCTAAATATTTTTACTGTTTATTCAATATCTTAGCAGGAAATGTGGGTTTTTCAATTGAAAATGTAGCTTATTTCATCAATAAGGCTTTCAATTAAAATGCAATTAACTACAGACCTGTAAATTTACTCTATTAAAATTTCTAATCCAGTCCTCAGCTCTTCGTCAGGAAACAGAAACTTAAAGTGAAGGTCAATCAGCAAACAAAAACTCCCAGTTTTAGAATTTATAGTAAGGAAGAGAAATATTTACAGAAAAAAGTAAATTATCTGCCTCTTGAATTTTGCAGTAAAGCAAACTAATTCAGTCTGTTGAGGTCTCATTAAAACTTGAAAATCTCTTTTTGCAAAGGCTGATGTAAGTTTGTTTCACTGCTCTACTTAAGTTGAATTTATGAGGAACAAAACCAAAATGTTCTTTAGATTTCTTATCCGTGACAGATTAAAGACGGTCTCATGTAAACTGACCTTCCTGTTTACTATGACAACGTTTGAGAATAAATCTGAAATACAGTAAACGCAGACGAACATGTTTAGAGTCACTCGTTTTTGGTTCCCATCTGATTTTATCTTAGATAAGGCTATAAAAAATGTGGCTTTGTGAAGATGGAAGAACAGATTGAAAGTTCACCACCTGACGGATGAAATAAAGAAATGATAACAGGCAGATTTTAGAAAGAAAACATCAGCAACCAGCCAACGCTGAACTGGTCAGCAGTCACCAGTAACCAGTAACCTGTCAGGTCTGACTGGCAGCTGAAATGAATCAGTGATATCATATTATTATATGAGGTACATAATATTATACATGCACAAAACAGAAATAGGTAAAGTTACTGTCTCCTTTTCCAGGAACAAGCAGAGAGTTTAATGAATAAATATTTTCTACATTTTATTTACATGACTCACAGCCAGTCCTGACTTGAACCTGAAAATAATTTGTAGAGAAAGTTAAACATTAGGGTGTTGGCTCAGAGACATTCTGACTTCAATCAGTGAAAACATGCAAAAGCCGGTGGGCCATAATAAGACGAATCCAGTGTAGAAATGGGAGGATGTAAGTTAATACATACAACATCTTCTGTTGAAGCTACAGTGGAGAGAAGTTCTGTTTCATCGGAAAACTGCATGTTTACAGATAATCTTATGGTAAGCTAATGAAACCGATAAATCACTCCGTCCTTCGCCATCGTACAGTCAGGAGGACACGCAGCATAAAAAGTGAGTTCCAGATGGTAAAGAGGAGACAGCAGAGAGCTGTGCTTAGAGGATCCTACGTGTTGGAACCAGTAACGGGTTTAACCTTGGAGGAGCCACACAGACCACAGGATAAGTAATGCTGGGAAACATTAAAACTTGAGAAGACCACAGAGGCTAAGAACGACCGTCAGACAGATCCTTATATCTGCCGCTTGATTAACCACCAGCGTCTCTGCATTTTCCTCGCTGGCTTTGTTGTTCAGCCTCATCTGAAAGGAAATGACCTTGATTCCTTTATCCTTACCTAACAGAATAAATCACTGTAACGCTCTGCTTTCTGGCCCTGCTGAAGGAACTGAAGAAGAAAAGCTCACATTACTCCGACCCGTAAGGCTCAGCTCTGGCTCATCTGGGCCTCCAGAACCTTCAGGTCTTCAGTTGAAAACCAGAGGAGAAAAGCGTACAGAGGCGTTGCTCTGCTGAGGAAAAGCCTTCCTGCTTACAGTTACTGAAAACATTTAAAATTAGAATATTACAACAAAAATAGACCAACAACAAAAAACGTTATTTTAACATTATTTTCAAAAGTTCCTTCATCTGATTCCGTATCCTAATTTACTGAAATGACTCTCTATTTGTTGCTTATGATTAATTTCTTTTTTAATTCTTTGACTGTAACTATATCTTTGTGTTTCTGCCTGTTTACTTTGGTCAGTTTTCCAGTGTTTTTATTTCTAACCTCCATAAATCTCTTTTCATGCACTTACCTGTATGAAATACATAATTAATCTCCATGAAGTTATTGATCACCTTTATGAATACATACCTCAGTGATTCTTGAAAATGGGGACAAAATGGGTTTTAATTTTCCTTTTTTTGTTGTTGTTATTTCTCAAATTTACGTATACAAATATGTCAAATAATCTTTTGGAAATGTAAAGATGCTGAGGTACAGGCTCCCAGTTGCAAATTTTTTTTTTAAATTACATTTTTACTTGACCTGACCCAGAACGTTGTCATCACCATCTCACAAAAATACATCAAAAATCATTTTTAATGACACTATTTGTGATATTTTACTCATTTTACAGACAAACGCTTCTCAAGAAACAAAATAAATATTATTTAAAACAAAAAACAACAAAAAGTCCATCTGATAGAGTTGACACTGCATGATGGAGTTGACACAAAACTGAAGGTGGAGACAAACTAGTGAGTAAAATGAAAAACCTGGTACATGTGAAGTTTAATTGCACATTTAAGTGAGATTTGACAACAATTTCACTGAAAGAGTCACAACAACTGATGGAGTTGACAAAAAGCCAAACTACCTCATTTTATATGATGTTATTCCTAAGGAGGCCATATTGTAGCTCATTGGGTACATAAAATCTTTACAATATACCAAAATTAAGCTTTTATTTCACAAAATCTCAAAGTTTTGTAAAATGTCAGTTATGGTGTCAACACATCATGGTTGTGACAAACAACTTAGGAATAAAAAGAAGATAAAACTAAAGAATAACATAAGCTAACCAGAGCTAACTAGCTCTCTTAGCAAAGGGAGAGAAAGGAAGTGGTCATGGGGTCCTCATAAGTTCTGCTGCCCCCAATAATGCCTGATTTTTTTACACTCTTTTCATTTCTGTTGACAAAAACTAAGGACAAATTTCAATGGAGTTGGAAAATATATAAAAATGATTTTTAATTCAATTTATTGATATAATAAATTGATTTATAATTTATAATTATTTATAAGACTACTTATACTTAATTGTCATAATATATAATTTTAGTATTTTTTAAATTGTTCTGCTCCTGGACAAAGGCTTTTACAGGCATCATCCACCGACTACAATGTTTAAAATAAAAAAATATTCAGCAAATACCTGGAAAATATACATTGTTGTGTCACATTGCCCAGGTTAGTTTAGTCAGATATTTGAAAAAAATATATTTTGTGTATATTTTATTCAAATTTTGTACTTTATCCATAGGACCTGTTTTGTCCCTATTCTCAAGAATCACTGACACAAACACAAACACACAAACCTTCTTCTCAGCTTTACCAGTTTATATCACTGAGCTTCACCTTTAACCTCTTGATATTCACAAACTGAATAAATACTATATCAGAAAAATCTGTATGAAGAGACAGTTTATTGTCTTACAACTTGTTATATATCAAACACATACATGAAGTATGAAAAATTCACTTCAGACAGAAAAACAGAAATATTGACACTTTTAAGGAGGTGGAGCCTCCTGTTGGTGAACTGCTGTATTTCACCAGAGGAAATGTTTACAGAAGGATGAAAGTCAAAACAGGATCATTTTACATTCTTCATTCTGCCTTCAGCAAAGAGACACATTTAAAACATGGCAGTAAATACATGACCAGCTGCAAGAACACTTTTTCTGTAGCAGTTAATGTTAACCATTTTGTGACTTAAAGGTTACTCATTTTACAGACAAAAGCTTCTCAAGAAACAAAATAAATATTATTTAAAACAAAAAACAACAAAAAGTCCATCTGATAGAGTTGACACTGCATGACACTAAGTTGACACTAAGCTTTCATGGTAATGGGAAATGGTTCAGGGCCCACAGAAAGAGAGAAAGAGAGAGAGAGAGAGAGGAGAGAGAGAGAGAGAGAGAGAGAGAGAGTGAGAGCGCCATGACAGGGAATCAATCAATCAAAGTTAAGAGAAAAAAGCGATTCTGCAGAGCAACTTGTGCCTCCTAGAAGCAGTTTGTGGCTGCAGGAAGCATCCAGGAACTGCTTCCTGCTGCCAGGAACTGCTTCCTGCATACCGGAAGAAAATGTTTTGCCGTGAGATGTGCAGCAATATCCCACAGAGCATTTCTATATGTCACAACTTAGTCATGCTATAACAAACATCCAAATGCACAAAACAGTTAATAAAACAAAGACACATGGATTAGCAACCATTAGAAGCTTCCACCGTTTTGACTGATTGCTTCCATTAACTTCATTTCTGTCCATTACTTCTATAATTATGAGACCTGTGTGGAGATGCTGGTTAATTATCAGACAGCTCTGATGGTCTGCATGACGAATCCTGTGAGGACTAAACGCCATGTCCAATCAGAGAGCTGCTCTGGATGTGAATGGATCCCAGCCTTCATTCCAGCTGAGGTCTGAATTATTAACCTCAACGTTGTTCATGCACGTCTTTCATAGTTCGCCTTTCATTCAATATATAACGATAAATATACAGAAAATGCAGCAAACTTCCATTGTAACATTGCGATGCAGTGAAAATGAAATATATACAAGGAATTATAAGACTAATCAGAGAAAAAGAGTCCAAAACAAAAACATTTGAAAAAATATAACTTTTTAAAAATGTTTTTGTTTTGGACTCTTTTTTTAGATTTAGAAAAGATTTCATCTGTCCAGACCAATAGAGTCAAAAATAAAATATTACAACCATTTAGCTTTCTGCTGTTTTTTTAACAAAGTAAATGTGAGAAGTTTTGAAAGCTTATCTGCTGCTCCTCCCTCAGTACTTTTTCTCCTTCATGCTTTTTGTTATTACCTCATCTGTTTTTGTTTGCCTGTTATTTTTTTATTCAATTCATTTCAGTTTATTTACGTTGCACAACTTACAAAAAAAGTTTTCTCGAGGCACTTTTCAAAAAAAGTCCTTTCAGTTCAATCTCATCCATTTCAGGTGATCTGAGTTCATCTGTCAAACAGACATTAAGCTGTTTATTCAAATTGGGTTAAAATGTTTCTGTCTTAGCAGATTGGATCAGGTTTGTATGCAGTACTTGAATTACTCATTAATTCACAATAAAGAAACCAACAAAAATTCTGAATGATGTTTAGGGTAAAACATTAAAATAGCTTAAATACATACCTGAATAAAAAATGTCTTATAGAGGATGTGAGTGAATGCACATTAAGTCAGAACTAGGAGGGATGTAATATTGATAGTTTTGTTTTTGTACTTCTTAGACTCATGGTTGGTCTCTTTTTGTGGTTCGACTGCAGAAAAAGTTCCTTAACCTTTTTCCGGAAGTTTTTCCCGACAATGACGTAGAGAATGGGGTTGAGAACGCTGTTGAAGAACGCCAAGTAGGTGAAGATCTGCCCACAGAAGTGCTGGATTTTCTTAGAGGTGCAGTCTGTCAGGATGCCGGCCTTGTGGAGCCAGGTCGGGACTTCCCGCAGATGGTACGGGATCCAACAGATCAGGAACGCCAGCAGGACGACCAGCACCAAAGTGTCGGCCTTGTGGTCCTTTTTTTTTGCATTTACTCCTTTGATCGATCTGTTTCTCAGAGCTTTGAGGATGTTGACAGTGCAAAAGAAAATGATGGAAACGGGAATTAAAAACCCCAACACCAAAATCGTCCACTCAGTCGTCTTCAATACTGTTGGATCAGCTTCATGACAATAAGTAATATTATTGTGAGGTTCCAATTTCCTGTTGATAAACTTTGGAACACTAAGAATTAATCCCAGAATCCAAACCACTACACAACTAATTTTAGCATATTTTGGGTTACGCATTTTTTCCTGGGACAGTGGATGGACCAGAGCCAAATAGCGATCGATGCTAATCAGAACCAGGAAGTAGATGCTGCAGTAGACGTTCATCAGGATGCTCAGGGTGACCATTTTGCACATGGCGAGACCAAAAATCCAGTCAAACTTATTCAAAGCAGTGACAGCCCAGAAGGGCAGGAAGGAGACCAGCAGCAGGTCAGCAGCAGCCAGGTTGCTCAGGTAGATCTGAGCCACAGTGCAGGGCTTCTTATGGAGGATGAAGACCATCAGGACAAAGATGTTGAAAACTATTCCCAGAATAGAGATGGACAGGATGTACACTGGGACATAAGTGAAGGACCAGTTGACGGATTCAAGTGAGCAATTAGGATGCGTTTTGTTTCCATCTTCAGCCAGTGAGGTCAAATTAGCAGCAGGCTGGCTGCAGAGAAATGAGACAAAATAAAACTAAATATTAATGATGCGTTCACACAAAACACATTTTGAGCGTCAGGCATGTCTGGGTAACATTCAGAGTCTCTGTGGAGGCGCGTCGAGGGCCGTTGTGGCACATTTTGAACCATTTGGGGCGTTTGATGTGTCCAAAGCGTCCAACACTTTGAATGTAAACCAGACACGTTTGGTGTGAACGTGCCATTCGAGCAGGCAAGGTGAGTTAAACGTTATATATGAAGCTATTAGAAACTAAAAAACTGATTTTAAATTATTGCCAACTGGTCTAAACAGTTTAAGTGAGCCCTGAAAGGTATCTGCAGAGGCTATTAACAGAACTGTTCAGTAATAACAATAATTATAATTTGTCATATCTCTTTTACAAGACCAAGCCTGGAAAAACAAAACAAAAGCACATTGTTACAACACATGATCACAATAAACTTAAACTTGCAGTAAATTATTTTATGGCTCTATTTGGACTTTGCACTTTCACCTCAGCATGTTCTCTTTGAACATTTCCAAACTTATCAGTTGTATTTTTCACCTTCAAGCTGAATAAAACATGTTGAGACAAACTCAGTCTGTAAGTTGATAGAAAAACCTGCTTTTCAGCTTCAAACGCATCAGTCAGCATTCTGCATGCAGTCATAATGCTCATTACTTTGCAGAACCGTAAATATTGTTAAGTTATAGATGGCAATTACTGAATCTTAGATGTTTAATTAGGAATACTCAGCAAAGCATGTGCATACCTGGTGGAGAAAAGAGCCATTGTCCAGAGGAAAGCGGCCAACAGCAAGTCCCCTAAAGTCTTCACGCCGTGTCCTCTGTGCGTGTGGAGTGTGCAGAAGTAGGTAAGCTGGTTTGAGCTGATGTGAGCTGTCTTTAAATATGAGATGACTTGCTTGGTCCCCACCCACTGTTCAGAATGTTCCTCCCCAGCTGCTGCATAGTGATTCAGATCTGCTCCAGTCAAAGTCAAAGTTACAAAGACAAACAAACCGGCTTTAATATTTTTACATAACGAGGGATGACTGGGATGGTTTCTCTCATTTCTACACATTAGGAATAATTGTGTTTTACCATAAACTCATAAATTACTCAGTGACCAACATCATTTGGTTCTGAATCAATTATTTCTTAAAGCATTTATGAGGGAACAATAACCAGGACTATAGATCCTTAGACTCTGTGTTCAGATCTCAGACACAAATATCTAAAAAGAAACTAATTTAAAAATGTTTTAGAGTCTAAGTATGATGATCTTTAGATGTTTGGACTCTTCTGGTTTTGATAATTTTTTATTATTTATTTAGATTCTGGCCTTAATTTGTTTTTCTGGACTTTGTAGAGCAAATTGAATTTTTGAAATATATTTTCTTTTTGGGGGCTGCACAGTGGCGCAGTTGGTGGAGCTGTTGCCTTGCAGCAAGAAGGCTCTAGGTTCGATTCCCGGCCCCAGCCCTCCTGCATGGAGTTTGCATGTTCTCCCTGTGCATGGTGGGTTTTCTCCGGCTACTCCGGTTTCCTCCCACAGTCCAAAAACATGACTGTTAGGTTAATTGGTCTCTCCAAATTGTCCCTAGGTGTGAATGGTTGTTTGTCCTGTGTGTCTCTGTGTTGCCCTGCGACAGACTGGCAACCTGTCCAGAGTGACCCCGCCTCTCGCCCAGAACGTTAGCTGGAGATCGGCACCAGCAACCCTCCCGACCCCATTAAGGGACAAGGGTGTAGGAAAATGGATGGATGGATGGATGGATGGATTTTCTTTTTGCGTTGTGTATTGTGGCCCAAAGTTGTTGTGATCTGTGTTTGTCTGTGTAGTTATTTTGAGATTTTCTGTGTTTTGTCCTGTTTCCCGTTAGTCTCTGTCCTGTCCTCCCTGTTGATTGATCCCAGCTGTGTCTAGTTTCCTGATTACCCTCCCTGTGTATTTAAGTCCACCTGTTGTCTTTGTCTCTTGTCGGATCCTCGTTGTGTTTTACCGGTCGTGTTTGTCGTCAGCCTGTTTTCTGTTGGACTTTATCATTAAAATAAACCATATTCATCTTCATCGTGGCCTGCCTGCGTCTCATCTCACCTCATCAAAACCTCGAATCATGACAGTGGGATCCGACCAAACAGAAAGTGAGAGACGCATGATGCAGACCCGATGGTGGAACCCTTGGCGCGTGCTTGGAGCAGTCTCCCTGGAGGAGTTTTGTGGAGGGGCTCTCCTGCACCTTTGGGGGTGGCAGCTGGCAATCTGCCCGCTGAGGGTCGGACCCCGTCATCACCGCTGCCCTGAGCAGCCGGAGGGCCCTGCCTACGACCAAGGCGGCATCTGTCTTCGCCCCAGAGTTTCCTGAGCCTTCCGAGTTTCCTGAGCCTTCCGAGTTTCCTGTACCCACAACTCCTGAGTTTGCGGATTTGGCTGTGCCCCCCCAGTTTGCAGATGAGCCTCCGCCTCTTCTTCTCTCGAGTCATCTGAGCCCCCAGAGTCTGCAGCCGGCCGTCCTGCCAACCCTCCAGAGCCTTCTCGCCTCCGCTTCCTGCGCTGGAGGCGCCCACCGGACTGTCCACGGCAGGTTCTGCCCTGACCATACGTCAGGGCAGAACTCAGTCCAATTACTTTGGACTGAGTAATTCTGTTTTTGTTCCCCGCGAACTCGAGCCCCCCGTCCAACGCCCCTCCACCCACACTTGTGTTTTCTCGTGTTTTTGTTTTGGGGCGTATGGTAGCCGCCCTTGAGGGAGGGTACTGTTGTGATCTGTGTTTGTCTGTGTAGTTATTTTGAGATTTTCTGTGTTTTGTCCTGTTTCTCGTGAGTCTCTGTCCTGTCCTCTCTGTTGATTGATCCCAGCTGTGTCTAGTTTCCTGATTACCCTCCCTGTGTATTTAAGTCCACCTGTTGTCTTTGTCTCTTGTCGGATCCTCGTTGTGTTTTACCGGTCGTGTTTGTCGTCAGCCTGTTTTCTTGTTGGATTTTATCATTAAAATAAACCATCTTCATCCTGGCCTGCCTGCGTCTCATCTCACTTCACTGAAACCTAAAATCATGACAAAAGTAGCATTTCTGGATTCTTGAAGTTTTTGTAATTTTGCCTCCATCTTGTCTAAACTCTCCCCGCTGCACTGTGGGGAGTTTTAGTTCAGCTGCTTTCATGTTAACTCTTTGAGAAAACAATATTTTTCTATTTTACACTTTTTATTCCTGTAGAGCAGCAGTAGCTGTGCCACATTTCCCCTGATCAGTGAATCTGCTTCTCTTGACTTTTACAGTCTCAGCATTTGGACTCCTGATATTTTATTCAGTGATGCTTTCTCTTTCATTTCCTGATTTTATATCCAAGCTCCTTGTCCGTTTTTAATAAACTTTCCACTAATGGAAAGTGTCAGGAATCTGAAAAAATCCAAGATTTACAAAGTGAACTTGTTTTAAAACTGGTCACTGACTCAAATTTAAATAATTCAGTAGAAAAATAACCTGCATGCATCAAGTTACTCACAGAAGCACACAAAAAGACACAACAGGAAGACTTTATTGCAATAACAATTTTTTTTCACAGCATATTTACATAGCATGGATGTGATTTATTGTACTAAGTCAAAACTATATGGAACCTAAATCATTTGATTTGAGTCAGATGAATCAGTGGCTCTGTTAACTGATGTCAGCAGGCTGCAGTCATGTTGAGTCTGTTTGAACCCGGCCCGTCCAGATGCAACCCAATCCGGTTCTGCTTCTATCGTTTGTTTCCATGGAGATTCCCGTGAGCCTCCAGCTGATGGAGGTTCAACTCACTTTGACCCGGGTCTTTTCTGCACACGCATCAGAATCACAATATTATCCAAACTGCAGCTGCACAGTGCAGCTGGGTTCAAATCCTGGCTCAGTTGTTCTGCATGGAGTTAGCATGTTCTCCCTCAGCATGCCGGGTTCTCTGCAAGTTCTCCGGCTTCCTCCCAGTCCAGAGACACGACTGCCATGTTGATTTAACTCGGAGGAATAACTCAGCTCTTGACTCGTTCTCTTTGTGGTTCTAATTATCCGAGAATGTAGAAATCTAATTTATTCCTCAGCCCTATGAATTCAACATATTGTAATCGTCTAATAGTGCATCAGCATCCTGGCTGCAGTCGGGTCTCTCCCAGACGGCTGTTAGCTAAAGCCGGGCTCAACGGGTCACATCGCCTCCCTGCTCTGTAAACAATTGTTTTCTAATTTTCATCTGAACTAACCTGATGTTCCATCTGAACCTGTTATAGACGCAAAAACAGAAAAACGAACAGCAGAGAATTATCTGATTGTCCTCTGGGCTCAATAGAACTGTTCTGTTTCCAATAAAGGATGCCTGCTGTACCTTTACAGTCAAACAACATGATGAGATTATAGGACAAATATGTTTTAAAAAGCATTAAAATGTGAAGCGTAACCATGGAAACAAAAAACTAAAATTCCTGAACAGCACCTCAGTCATGCTAACCTTAACGACCCGTTACCGGACCCGTTACCAAGTGGGTCCAGTAGTTTCCCCCAACAAGAAGTGTGTTCACCAGAGTGCCAGAATGGCTGCTCACCGTTTCTATTAAATATTCTGTAAGAAATTAGCTTGGTAGCACTTCAGCGCCTGTGGAAAATTAAAGCTGTGCTGCCTGGAGCTGTGTTTAAGCCCAATCTGCTGAACATATTTAATAAGAGCCGGTTTCCAGACAACACTGTCCTGGTTGTATTAATCATTTTCCATAGGGGAAAGTTTAAAGTAGGTGGAGTCAGCTGGTAATGTCAATCACACTTTTTCCTCTCAGGCTCATGGTTTAAAATGAGAATCTGAAAAGTAAGCCGAGCTCTGAGGCAGGAAACAGTCAGGAAGAAATACAGAACATAGAAAGCAATAGAGTAGACTTACAACAACAGGGTGGGATTATATATTAGGGCTGAATAGTAGCAGTGCTGCAACAAAGCAGCAGGAAGGTCCTGGGCTCAAATCCCAGTCTGGGCTCTTTGGATGTTCCCTCTGCATGCATGGCTCAAACACAGAGCTGATTTGGCCACCAACACGTCGTCTGTTCATGAAGCCGCTGCAGTGAAGTTTAAATTCCTCAGAACTTCAGACGGAGACAGGAACTGTAACCTGAAACTGTTCCTCCATTCTGGGCCAGGCAGCTGCTTCGTCTCTCTGTCCAAAAGGGCCGGTTTCCAAAAACTGTGTCCCAAATAAAACACAGCTGAATCAAAGGACTGAATTACATCCTCGGGTTATACAGAATTATGCCAATGACCTGATTAAATGTAAACTAAACGTTCTCTGACCACTGAGAACCTGAGAAAGAACACTGATGATGAGATCTGAGATCTTGGCCCCTCTGTGAACCAAGATCTCATAAATCTGACACACAATTAACGTCCGCTAATGCTATGTTAGCGTCTACTGTCCACATTTCTACATGTAAATCTGTAAAATCTGTAAATATTTTTACTGTTGAGCTCAGATGTCCATTTATTCAATAACTCAGCAGGAAAAGTGGGTTTTGAATTGAAAATGTTGCTTATTTCATCAATAAGGTTTTCAATTAAAATGCAATTAATTACAGACCTGTAAATTAACTCAATTCAAATTTCTACTCCAGTCCATCCACTATTTCCAATTGACGGATAATCTGTCAAAATTTGGCAGTTCATTTTAAATGTGATATCAGCATCTCTTATGTTGTGAGAAATTCATCAACAACACAAAAATGTGGATTTGGTGAAGAAATGCTACATTTTTACTTCAGATGTTCACCTCTGAAAAATGACTACAAATGTAAAGTGTAAAAAAGGAACAAAACAGATAGAAAAAGCTGACAGTTCAGGACAAAGATGTCTTTGAGTCTAGCAACCATGAAAGTGGACAAGAGTAGAATAACATCCTCTCCCAATGCCGCCTGCTCAGGTTGGAGCAAAATCACTGTCTTAAGCATGGCGCCATCTTGTGAAGAGCAGAGGAGGAAGTCATTAGAGCCCTTTTTGATCTTCAGCATTAAAGATGACCACCGGCCGTATTTGCTCTGTTCTGTTGACAAACGTAGACACCAGCGAGCGCTGATATGTGGTCATGTCTGACCCTCTGCGCTGGTGTCTGGCCCTCCTGCAGACGGCATCGACTTTCCTCCTGAAGTACTGACCAGAGAAGACGTAGAGCAGCGGGTTGAGCAGGCTGTTGAGAAAGGCCAGGTACACGGAAACCTGCTCGCCCAGGCTGAGAGTGTGAGACCACAGCTTTCCGTCCAGCACTTCCACATCACACAGTGTGTCCAGGAAGGTGAGGACCTGGAAAGGACCCCAGCACAGTAAAAATAGTAGCGTGATGGCGTAGACCAGCACCGTGGTCTTTGTGTCATTGAAGTCATGAAATGCGAGGTTTTCCATTCTCTGAGCCAAAGACTTGATTATATTCCAGCTGCTGAAAACAATGACAAGGAGAGGAAGCGCGAAGCCTAAGGTGTTCATCATAATCTGATGGGCGAGCTTCCAAGAGCTTCCATGGGTATAATCTAGAATGCAGGAAGTGGTATTGTACTCCTCAAGAAACTTGACCTTTCTGTGAACTATGGTTGGCAGACTGAGAAGAAGCCCAAACATCCACACAATGAAGCAGGAAATCTTAGCATACAGCGTCCGTCTCAGCCACCGCGCCTTCATGGTTTTCACCAGCGCCAGGTAGCGGTCGATGCTAATCATGACCAGCGTGTAGATGCTGGTGTAGAAATTGATGACAATATTGGAGTTGACCAGTTTGCACAGAGCGTCTCCGTATGACCAGTTGAACTGGTTCAGGATGTACATGGCCCAGAACGGCAGGCCACACAGCAGCAGGAAGTCGGCCAGCGCCAGGTTGCTCAGGTAGATCTCCGCCACGGTCAGGCGGTCCTTGTGGGCTGCGAACACGGCCAGGACGAAGCCGTTGAGGAGAAGCCCCAGCAGTGACAGGATGAAGATGTAGGGAGGGATGACGGTCTGGATCGTCTGCCAGTCTGTGGGGTCTGGAGCGTCCGACGGGCCGAACGGGACCACCGAGCTGCTGTTCTCAGACCAGGAGGCCGTAGACGCAGGCAGAAGAGACTCCATGAGCTGGAGACAAAGAAAAACCAGTGAAATGATGCAGATGGTACTGGTGGACGTAGAATTTTATTGTTAGGTTTTGTGGTAATATAGGGATACTGATAAAGATCATGATTTAAAAAAAAATTCCCTGTTTTCAGGAAATACGTCGGTGACTGCAGCATTCATACCACCATAAACACAAATAGTTTAAAACATTCCCAATGTTTCCATTACCTTAAAGTGAGATATCACTAAACCGCACACAGCAGCTACATTTAATCATATTCGGGAATTTACTAATATTTATTACCGTTTCTGTGGAACGAACGGTGGAAGAAAAAAGCTCAAATATTGCCAATCATCCTGTTTGACTGGAAAATTTACCCGATGGTATCTCACTGTAGTCGATTCATCGTCTGCTATGTAAACAATTACTTGACAATTATGATCATTTTTAATTTATGATTTAAATGACTTTTTCAGTGCTCTGAGATGATTTTTCCATCCTTTGCTTCAGATGAACCAACCTGTGGGGCTTGTTGAACGGCTGAACCATGTAAAGTTTCAGTAGATTTTAATGTTGGTGACGGTGAGTCATCATATCCCAATCGATCAGCTTTCAATCGTTCTGACCACCAATCGCTGCCGCTCTCTAACGTTTTCCTTCCTCCTCGACGTTTGATCCTGGTGAATAAAACAAACCGACCTCAGTTACTGTCATCATCACCTCTGAGGGAAAAAAGTTGTGATTTGTTAATTGATTCAAAATGTTTGATCAACCATAAGAATATTGTAAATTATGTTGGATTTTTCTCCTGAATAAACAATAAACCCAGATAAAAAATTTACATATCTCTATATTTTACATCCATTTATACAAATGGATAAATGGACACATGAATATGAAAATGGATATATCTCTCTGTTTGAAGACAGTAGTTAAAATAAAGGTCATTTTGTTAAAGTATAAAGTAGTTGTGGTAACAATAACTGATCTAATATCAGACACAGAGGGAAAATAGTTTTAGGATCACAGCTTTAACCCAAACTTTATGAACGTGACTAATAATCCTCCAGATCATTTCCACCTCTTCAGCGCCGAAACGCTTTCAGTTCTGTCTGCTGGTCACTTCTGCCTGGTTTCTGCGGTGAAACAAACCGTCCGTTTTTTTCACCCAGAACAAAACAACACCAACCGGTTCGGTTCTTACCTTCAGCTGGAGGAGAAAACTCCTCATTTGGTCAAGGCAGCAGCCATTTGCAGCAGGTCTGAGCTTCACCTCCAACACGCAGCAGCGGAGAAGCAGATCTGCTGCAGGGAGCTTTGTATACAGCTGAGTTCTTCCACACCCTTAGCCAAGGACTTTCATTTGTCATCTTGTTTGGGAAGCAGTCAAAGTTCTGCTGGACTCACGTAGGAAGTTAAAGCTGCAGAGTGCAAAAACACAAGTGTTAGGGTCTTGTTTTAAACCATGAAATACGTTTTAGGACCAAAGAGAATCTGAACATTAACTAGAATCGGTTTTCCAAACTTACACATCTTTAATCTGTTCAGTGATTTATAAACTAACATCAGCAGTATAAAGTCTCTTCTATCAGGGAAGAACTGTAGAACCAGGTGGTGTAGAACCAGGTGGTGTAGAACCAGGTGGTGTAGAACCAGGTGGAGTAGAACCAGGTGGTGTAGAACCA
The DNA here is from genome assembly GCA_033032245.1 of Poecilia picta. Classification (NCBI taxonomy): domain Eukaryota; kingdom Metazoa; phylum Chordata; class Actinopteri; order Cyprinodontiformes; family Poeciliidae; genus Poecilia; species Poecilia picta. The sequence continues at coordinate 1,686,014 of CM065374.1, forward strand.
GGTGGTGTAGAACCAGGTGGTGTAGAACCAGGTGGTATAGAACAGGGTGACATAGAACCAGGTGGTGTAGAACCAGGTGGTGTAGAACCAGGTGTGTGTAGAACCAGGTGGAGTAGAACCAGGTGGTGAAGAACCAGGTGGTGTAGAACCAGGTAGTGTAGAACCAGGTGGTGTAGAACCAGTGGTGTAGAACCAGTGGTGTGATAGTGAATAGGTGGTAGTAGATACAGTGGTGTAGAACCAGGTGGTGTAGAACCAGGTGTGTAGATCAGGTGGTGTTAGAACTAGTGGTGTAGAATCAGGTGGTGTAGAACCAGGTGGTGTAGAACCAGGTGGTGTAGACTATGGTGTAGAACAGGTGGTATAGAACTAGGTGGTGTAGAACCAGTGGTGTAGAACCAGGTGGTGTAGAACCAGGTGGTGTAGATCCAGGTGAGTGTGTAGAACCAGGTGGTGTAGAACCGGGTAGACATGAACCAGTGGTGTAGAACTAGGTGGTGTAGAACCAGGTGGTGTAGAAACAGGTGGTGTAGATCAGGTGGTTAGAACCAGGTTGGTGTAGAACGGGGAGACCAGGTGGTGTAGAACTAGGTGGTGTAGAAACTAGGTGGTGTAGAACCGGTGGTAGAACCAGGTGGTGTAGACTAGGTGGTGTAGAACCAGGTGGTGTAGAACCAGGTGGTGTAGAACCAGGTGGTGTAGAACCAGGTGGTGTAGATCCAGGTGGTTGTAGAACCAGGTGGTGTAGAACCGTGGTAGACCAGTTAGAACCAGGTGGTGTAGAACAGGTAGTGTGTAGAACCAGGTGTGTAGAACTAGGTGTGTAGAACCAGGTGTGATAGAACAGTGGTTGTGTAGAAAGTGGTGTAGAACCAGGATGTGTGTAGAACTAGGTGGGTGTAGAACCATGGTGGTAGTAGAGACAGGTGGTGTAGATACAGGTGGTGTAGAACCAGGTGGTGTAGAACCAGGTGGTGTAGAACCAGGTGTGTAGAACCAGGTGTGTAGTAGAACAGGTGGTGTAGAACCAGGTGTAGAACCAGGTGGTGTAGAACTAGGTGGGTGTGTAGAACCGTTTGTAGACCAGGTGGTGTAGAACCAGGTGGATAGAACCAGGTGGTGTAGAACAGGTGGTGTAGAACCAGGTGGTGTAGAACAGGTGGTGTAGATCAGGTGGTCTAACGGTGGTGTAGAACAGGTGGTGTAGAACTAGGTGGTGTAGATTAGGTGGTCTAGAACCAGGTGGTGTAGAACCAGGTGGTTAGGAACAGGTGGTGTAGAACCAGGTTGTGTACGGAACCAGTGGTTAGAACAGTGGTTACAGGTGGTTAGAACCAGGTGGTGTAGAACCAGGGGTTAGAACCAGGTGTGTAGAACAGTGGTTGCAGTGGTGTAACAGGTGGTTAGACGGTGTAGAACCAGTGGTGTAGAACAGTGTGTAACCAGTGGTGTGTAGAACCAGGTGGTGTAAACCAGGTGGTGTAGAACAGGTGGTGTAGAACCAGGGTGTAGAACCAGGTGGTGTAGAACAGGGGTGTAGACCAGGTGGTGAGAACAGGTGGTAGACCAGGTGTTAGAACAGGTGGTGTAGAACCAGTGGTGTAGAACCAGGTGGTTAGAACAGGTGGTGTAGACTCAGGTGTGTAGAACCAGGTGGTAAGAACTAGGTGGTGTAGAACAGGTAGTGTAGAACCAGGTGGTGTAGAACCAGGTGGTTAGAACCAGGTGTGTACAGGTGGTAGATCAGGTGTAGAACAGGTGGTGTAGAACCAGGTGTGTAGAACCAGGTGGTTAGAACAGGGGTGTAGAACCAGGTGTGTAGAACCAGGTGGTGTAGAACCAGGTGGTGTAGAACAGGGTGTAGAACCAGGTGGTTAGAACCAGTGGTTAGAACCAGGTGGTGTAGAACAGGGTGTAGACAGGTGAACCAGGTGGTGTAGAACAGGTGGTGTAGAACAGGTGTGTAGAACAGGTGGTGTAGACAGTGGTTAGAACCAGGTGGTGTAGAACCAGGTGGTGTAGAACAGGTGGTGTAGAACCAGGTGTGTAGACAGGTGTGTAAACAGGTGTGTAGAACCAGGTGTGTAGAACCAGGTGGTGTAGAACAGTGGTGTAGAACCAGGTGTGTAGAACAGGTGGTGTAGAACCAGGTGGTAGAACAGGTGGTGTAGAACAGGTGGTGTAGAACCAGTGGTCTAGAACCAGTGGTGTAGAACTAGGTGTGTAGAACCAGGTGGTGTAGAACCAGGTGGTTAGAACCAGTGGCAGGTGTAGAACCAGGTTGTGTAGAACCAGGTGGTTAGAACCAGTGTGGTGTGTAGAACAGGTGGTGTAGAACCAGGTGTGTAGAACCAGGTGGTGTAGAACTAGGTGTGTAGAACTAGGTGAGTAGACCAGGTGTGTAGAACTAGGTGTGTAAACCAGGTGGTGTAGAACCAGGTGGTGTAGATCCAGGTGTGTAGATCAGGTGGTGTAGATCAGGTGTGTGTAGTAGAACTAGGTGGTGTAGAACCAGGTGTGTAGAACCAGGTGGTGTAGACTAGGTGGTGTAGAACCAGGTGGTGTAGAACCAGTGGGTTAGAACCAGGTGGTGTAGAACTAGGTGGTGTAGAACCAGGTTGGTGTAGAACCAGGGGTGTAGAACCAGGTGGTGTAGAACTAGGTGGTGTAGAACCAGGTGGTGTAGAACAGGTGGTGTAGAACCAGGTGGTCTAGAACTAGGTGGTGTAGAACCAGGTGTGTAGAACCAGGTGGTGTAGACCAGGTGGTTAGAACCAGGTGGTGTAGAACCAGGTGGTGTAGAACTAGTGTGTAGAACCAGGTTGTAGTAGAACTAGGTGGTGTAGAACAGGTGTGTAGAACCAGGTGGTGTAGAACCAGTGTGTAGAACCAGTGGTGTAGAAGGTGTGTAGAACAGGTGTGTAGAACTAGTGGTGTAGAACCAGGTGGTGTAGAACCAGGTGTTAGAACCAGGTGGTGTAGAACTAGGTGTGTAGATTCAGTGGTATAGAACCAGGTGGTGTAGAACCAGTGTGTAGAACAGGTGTGTAGACCAGGTGGTGTAGAACCAGGTGGTGTAGAACCAGGTGGTGTAGAACCAGGTGGTGTAGAACCAGGTGGTGTAGAACTAGGTGGTGTAGAACAGGTGTTAAACTAGGTGGTGTAGAACCAGTGTGAGACTATGTAGAATCAGGTGGTTGACAGACCTAGGTGTGTAGAACCAGGTGGTAGTAGAACCAGTTGGTTAGAACCAGGTGGTGTAGAACTAGGTGGTGTAGAACCAGGTTGTGTAGAACCAGGTGGTGTAGAACAGGTGGTGTAGAACCAGGTTGGTGATAGAACCAGGTTGGTGTAGAACCAGGTGGTCTAGAACTAGGTGATGTAGAACCAGGTTGGTGTAGAACCAGGTGGTCTAGAACCAGGTGGTGTAGAACCAGGTGGTCTAGAACCAGGTGGTGTAGAACTAGGTGGTGTAGAACCAGGTGATATAGAACTAGGTGGTGTAGAACTAGGTAGTGTAGAACCAGGTGGTGTAGAACCAGGTGGTGTAGATCCAGGTGGTGTAGATCTAGGTGGTGTAGATTCAGGTGGTATAGAACTAGGTGGTGTAGAACTAGGTGGTGTAGGACCAGGTGCTGTAGATCCAGGTGGTGTAGATCTAGGTGTTGTAGATTCAGGTGGTATAGAACCAGGTGGTGTAGAACCAGGTGGTGTAGAACTAGGTGGTGTAGAACCAGGTTGGTGTAGAACCAGGTGGTGTAGAACCAGGTGGTGTAGAACCGGGTGACATAGAACCAGGTGGTGTAGAACTAGGTGGTGTAGAACCAGGTTGTGTATAACTAGGTGGTGTAGAACCAGGTGGTGTAGAACTAGGTGGTGTAGATTCAGGTGGTCTAGAACCAGGTTGGTGTAGAACCAGGTGGTGTAGAACCAGTTGGTCTAGAACCAGGTGGTGTAGAACTAGGTGGTGTAGAACCAGGTTGTGTAGAACCAGGTGGTATAGAACTAGGTGGTGTAGAACTAGGTAGTGTAGAACTAGGTGTGTAGAACCAGGTTGGTGTAGAACCGGGTTTGGTGTAGAACCAGGTGGTGTTCATGCCAGTCCTGGTTCTCCACCCTCCTGGTTCTCCACCCTCCTGGTTCTACTCAGGTCTCCAGCTGCAGCTTCTGCTTCGTCTCTCTGATCTGCTGCAGGAATCAAACCACTAAATCCTGGACGAGTTTCTCTGGTCTTTAGTCGTTTGGTCCTGAAATGTTCTGCAGCTGCTGGAAGGTCCACTGTGGAACCAAAGGGTCGGGTCAGAGGTCAGAGGTCATCCTGATCTCTAGTTTCCAGCTGAGATGAACTCAAACCTGACAGGAGAAAATCACGTCTCACGTTTCCTCATGGCCTGTTGAGGAGAACCGATTATTATTTCCTGTTTGGAGCAAGCAGACAGTTTCTCTGTGTGAGTCATCGTCATCCATCAGGGTTTTATTTAATGTCCTGTCGACTTCTGAATAATTTACTGCAGCTTCATTTCATCTGAACCTAAGTCCATGGAATTTGATTTTTATTTCCCTACAGATGATAAACTCCAAAATAATTCACCACTTTACCATTTCTTGCCCTAATACCTGTTACTTCCATTTCTTAGCTGGAAACCTGACCTTTGACCTTTTGCTCCTCAGCCTGTCTGTAACCTCGTGAGACGTTGAAGTTTGTTTTCCACATGGAAAACCTGTTTCTGTCAAAACAGCCAACTTCCTGGTTGATGTCGGTTCTTTTTCCACATGATGTTGTTTCCTTGTGATGCTGCCACAGTGCACCAGTTCCTCCTGCAGTAAAAACCCCTCAGCATGATGATTCCACTCCCCTGCTGCTGTTTTCCGGCTTCTTTAAAACGTAGCGGTTGTTATGAGACTGTTTAGGTTCATCAGAGTGCAGGATGAACGTTTAGCCTGTTTCAGTGCAGGAGTGACTCACTGTGGAAACATCAGATCCACCCAACAACAACAAAAACGAGAAGAAGAAGAAAAAGAAGAAGACAAGGCCGTCTTTCTTCAGGAGGAATCCGGGTGTGTTGCCTGTGATTAGAGGTTTTTTTTCTGATCTGTTCAGTCAGGACCCTTTGAGCTCCTGAACCGTCCTGAGTTCTGCTGCTGCTTTTATCCAACCTGATGTTTAAATAATCACTGATCACAATCGGTTTTTATGACCACATTTCCATCAGATGGTTCTCCACTTTCCAGTTTTTAATAATCCATTGGACAGTTATCAACCTACTTTTAATGCTTTCTGCACGATGCCAAGGATCTGATGTCATTTCCACAGGACGTGATTTTCCATGTGGCTGTTGAAGAAATGAGAATCTCCTCGTTGCTCTCCTCCAATAGGAAACTCCTATTGGCTCTCCTAAACTCAGGCGGCGTTTTTGGCCTGTCGGTGCAGTAGGATGGTTTCAAGTGTAAATGTGAGATGTATGTTTTTAATGCAAATGAAAGGACAAAGATATGTTTTGTTCTTTTATGGTCAGACAGAACCAGACTGGAGTCTTTATTAAACACTTTTCACCTGATTACCCCTAATAAAAGGCTCAGACTTATTTAGATTTATAATATATTAGCTTCCGCTGGGGTGAATAATCTTATAATACATTAATAACACCAGCTTGCACAAACATTTTCATGTTGTTTTGATTTTGCTGGAGTTACTTTTATCTGGAGGCAGTTGTCCTGGTTTCCTCCCAGCTTGCAGCAGCCGGTTTCAACACATGAGGTCAGCCAAGCTCCCAAAGCAGAGCTGCAGAAAAACACGTCGGATTCTCCCAAAGCAGCAGCAAATGAAGAGTTGGAGCTCACAAACTCATCGCTGGGCCATTTCTCAGTCATGCAAGTTGACACTAGTAAAAATGTTTCTGACATTTTCAGAGATGTCGTCTCTCAGATAAAAACATGAACCTTTGCTTCTGCCCTGCGTCTGTATCCTGATAAAACTGTCTGTCATCACCTTCAGACGTGTTCTGTCTTGACTAACCACTTTCCTGTTTTTAATGGATCCAAAACATCACAGCAGAGATAACAAACCAAACGGCTTCTGGGTGAAAGGAAACGCTGCTGCCATCCGTCACCTGCAGACAGAAATCTGAACAGGCCGTTTCCTGACACCTTTCTGTTATCAAAAACTGTAGAAAAACCTTCTGCACAGCTGCTCTTGTATCTATAAAATGTTTGCAGCATTTTATCAGTTCTAAACAATAAACAGAGGTGAGTAGTTCTGTGTTTAATTTGGTGTTTAAAGGGTCAAACTGCTCTGAGCTGCTTCTCCTACACAAACACTGGAACCTTTCGCTCCGTCTTCTGCTGATTCCCACAATCGCACAGGAAGAAAAAGTCGTTTGTTAGAGCTAAGAGCTGAGCGGCTGCCGTTATTCCACCTCTGATTCACCTCTGGTGGGAACTCCAGCCGGCCAGAACAGCAAGCAAGCCGGGCGTTTGAACAGAGAGTTTGTTCAGCCTCAGCAGCTGCAGGAATGAATCCAGCTCAGATTATTGAGCCACATCAGGAGTCTGAAGGGCGTTGATAAAAGCTGTTAGCTGGAGGAGTTCTAGTCATGTTCCAAACAAGGTTCAGGCTGTTTCATCAGGATTTGATCTCAGACTGAAATCTGTGAGAAGATTTCAATCTGAAAAGTGTGGTGTGTGTTGTCTTTAGCAGCTCGCGCTCAATCAGATCCTGTAACGGTTGTGTGAGTACGTGGTTCAGATTTTGATCTAAACCAGGAGTTTAGACCAAAACACCAGGCCACTGCGCCGCCTGCCGTCTTCCTCTGGTTTCACACAGACTGACACGTCTAAAGCAGCTGAAGGTTAAATGCCTCTGTGGCTTTAATGCGTCACAGTTTGAATTAGACGTGTGAAGAGAAACGCTGAGGGGATAATGATGGTTTACAAAACATATGAAACACAGTTGCTGCTAACAAGGGTAACCATAGCAACAGATAAAAAACAGGCTGTGAGCCATATATAAACTACATCCAGAAACAATGTTGCTAAACGTTACTAAATATTATGTCCATTCTTCAATAAACATAAAATTTTACATGATAAACAGAAAATAAAACATCTTCCAGTTTTAATCGGCTTTGATGTTGAGTTGATGTAAAGCTGGACAGAAGCAGAGAACTAAACATAAACACTCATAGGGTTTATGTTTTCACAACACATCATGGATGCAAAGATATTAATGTCTGTATTTACCCAGAAGGCTTTGTGAGGTTTGTGTTCAGGCTGAACAGCAGGTGGCAGTAGCATGTAGCGTGTAGCATGCACTCTTCTGTTCTCATTTTTCAGACACAAAAACCAGTCTGAAGATCAAATAGCTTTATTATCTTGAAATATTGAGTCTTTGGTGTGTTCCTGACGTCTGGCGGTTAAACTGGATGAGTTTCTGTTTGTTCTTTCTGCAGCTGAAAACCTGAATTTTTAGTTGAGATCTGTGCTCTCTTGTAGGCAGACGGTCGGTCTGCTGCCTAGCAGGAAGAAGGTTGTGGGTTTGAATCCTGGTTTGGAGTGTTTCTGCATGCAGTTAGCATGTTCTTCCTGCGCATGTGGTTCTGCAGGGCGCTTCTCCACACAGCCAGAAATATTCATGTTAGGGTAACAGTTCTCTCTGAATCCCCATTAGGTGTGTGTGTGTGTGTGTGTGTGTGTGTGTGTGTGTGTAGTATCCACTCTTTGTGCCCATTCAGGATGGAAACTCAGATTTAATTTGACACTTTGCCTTCGCCCCATATGCAGCCAAACCGCTTTTCTTCTAATATCTTTAAAAGGGCAATGAAAATTTTAAACTCCTCTGAAATATATTGTTTTGTAAATGAAACCTTCATAATTATTTAGTTCTTCTAAGTTCTTAAAAAAAACAGAGAACTTATTGAAATCAGGCAGAGATCAATGTTATTTTGGCTTCCAGAGAGAGAAACCCAGTCGGTGATGTGTTCGTTTAATGCCTCACCACATAAACATGACCTGCACTATGATTTTCTCAGGATTTTACTTTCATTGTAGCTTCTTCACTTCTTTAGTTCTGTGTTCCTGTGTTTTGCTTCAGGTAGAGTTTAGATTGTCTTCAGATGTGGTTCCACGTCGTCCATTTCCAGCTGGGTTTCATCCAAACCAGAGGTGATGACATCAGTTTTGTTTCTGCTGCAGTTTTATCACTACAATCTCTTCTGCTGAGAAATCCAGTGACTCCAGTTATGGCTAGTAGTGACTTGATGAGGAGCATTTGTGTTTCTGAGGTTTATTTCATTTCTGACAAATATTTACTGACGGTAAAAACTGTCAATGGGACTCAATTGGCATTTTAAAGCAGTTGCTTGCATGGTCTGTAATTACATGTGGGGTTCCTCATGGTTCTGTACTTGGGCCAAAGTTGTTTCTTTTATATCTGAATGATTTAGTAAATGTGTCAGGGCTTCTTAAATGTGTATTATTTGCAGATGATACTACCTTTTTCTGTTTAGGAAAAGACATAGAACAAATGATGGAGATGATACAAACAGAATTTATTAAGATACAAACTTGGTTTAAACTAAATAAATTATCATTAAATTTGAATAAAACGAATTATATGATATTTAGTAAAAGAAATAAAGCTATCGATCTTCCTTTTGAAGTTGATGATGTTGAGCTCTGTAGAGTCAATGAGGTTAAGTTCTTGGGTGTTATCATTGATGAAAAGCTGACATGGAAACCCCATGTAAATTACTTAAAAACAAAAATAGCCAAATCCATGGCAGTATTGTACAAAGTAAGGGACTTATTTCATGACAAAGCTTTATTTATGTTATATAATGCAATAATTGATCCACACCTGACTTACTGTATTGAAGTCTGGGGGAAAGCATGTAAAACAATTACAAATCCCATTTATATTTTACAGAAACGAGCAATAAGATGTATCACCAGAAAACATTACAGTCACCCATCAAATGCTTTATTTTGTCAGTTGAAATTATTGAAATTTTATGAGTTGGTTGATTACAATATTTTGCAGGTTATGTATAAAGCTCATAAAAGTTTATTACCTCTTAATATGCAATTATACTTCGTTAAGAGAGTAAGTAATTACAATCTTAAGGGTATAGAGATGTTTGTAAAGCCTAAGATTCGAACAAATTTGAAGGACCGATGTACTTCGGTACAAGGTATAAGATTGTGGAATAATCTGGAAAGTGAATATAAAAATGCTGGCTCGATAGATATATTTAAGAGAATGATAAAAGTTAAGTTGTTGAAGACATACAATTGTATAATGTGCAATCATAAGAATTGCTGTACAAGAAGGAGTTGATGTTTTCTTTTTTTTTCTCCTTTTGTTGTTATGTTTTATTATTTGAAAACTATCATTGTTTGAATTTGTTTATTTTGAAAAAAAGGGGCAGATATTAATAAGAATTTTCTTCTTCTTTCTGCTACCTTTCATTTTATTTGTGTTTTGTATATTCTTTTTTTTTGTATAGCATTTGTTTTGTTTTTAAATGAAATGAATAAAAAAAAAATCACATTTTAACAAAAAAACATGTATCTATAAAATAAGCATCATTTTTAATTAAAAATCATTCTTGCTGCTAAATTATTGAATAAATAAACAGATGAGCTCAACAATAAAGATATTTATAGTTTTAATCTTCTGGTTCTTCAACCAGCAGATTGGAGCAGTTTGTCTTTCCAGAGTTTCAGAAACGTGGACCGTAGTCACTGACATTAGCGTTAGCTGCTACATGTTAGAATTGAAATGCTACTTTAGGCTTGAATAGCTTTGCTGATAGGTTAACTGTTCTTAGTCTTTCCGCTCTGAAACCGATCTGATCAGTTTAGCTGCTGAAGTGAGGATTTCCACTACAAGCTGAGACTTTTATCAAGCAATTTGAACAAGTTGAAGCAAATTCAGGTTCTTGTGTCAGGTGTTGATGACATCACAAGAGGCTGAAGAACATGGCTGACCAGGAGACACTGGAAAACATCCATGTGGGTGAGTCATTTCTGAGAGATTCTGAAGGATTATAGTTTTTTATGCTCATCTTTCTATGTTTGAGTCAGAGTTTGTCTAGAATGACTCTCCCACCGTTATGGATGCTGCGGGGTTTACTAATCTGATGCATTCAGTGATGAAGATCATGATGACCTTCAGAGGTTTAACTAAAACTAATCAGTTTGAGGATGATGCAGCAGGAAGCTCCAGACCAGAACAGAATGGGTTCCAGACCAGATTAAAGTACTTATGTGGCCCTTCCTGTCAAGATCAGTGTTATTATCTTCATGACATGTTGACTGAAAGCGAGTTTGATGATGAAATGATCCAGATCTGCCTTTCCAAATGGTCTGAAATCATTCCCACACATCACTCCAATGTTTCACTGCATTAGAAGCAGAACTTTAATTATTGTGAATGACGTCAGAATGTAACATTTTTAGGATTTATTTGTTTTTACTGTTGAGGAGAAGGTGAGTGAAACGTCTGATACTGATGTCTGTATGAGGATTGGCTCAGTTTGATGTGATTGTTTTCCTACTGCTGGAAACCCCTCCCAGGTCTGTGTGAAATATGCATCAACAGGCTTTAGTGGAACACAGACACGTCCGGTCTGTATAAAGACCCATGGCAGTGGTAGAGGATTCTGGGAAACAGTCTGGGTTGACTGTATGTAGCTCCATTTTGTGAAAATGAACATAAAGAAGCTAATTTATTCCTTTCCTGATCAGTTTGCTTCCTTTTTGTGTTGTTCACTTTGGCCCTTCAGGTTCTGAGGACTTTTCAAGAATGTATCAAACATTTATGTGTTTCAGCTAAATCTGCATTTGGGTTTCAGCCGTTGGATACGTTTTATTTATCCTGGAGTTTCCAGCTGTTTAATTTACTCTGCCATCACGAAACTCAGTCATGCCATGTTTATAAAAGCTGGATAACATTTTTTCTACATATTCTTACTGAATCAACACCAGATGCGTCACAGAGTCTCAGAGCTCAGCTTTTGAAATGTTGGAAGGTTTTCTGGAGTGAAGCTGCTTTTAGGCTCCTTTTTCAGACATTTGAGTCACCAGGTGATGAATCAGGATCAAATAATGTTTGAAATCACAAGAATTAATGGGTCTAAAACAACTTTTCTAGTCTGTATTTTCCCCCAGAGCGGAAGTGTTTTACTTTTCCATAGAGTCTCACTTCCTGTTTCATCAAATTGTTGACAGCTCTGACAAAAACAGACTCCAGCTCTGTGTTGGTCAGACAATCGGAAACGAAGCCGCCTGCAGTCTGCAGGCTCCGTTAACTTTAACGTTTTCTAACTGATGCGTACGTCGTACCTGGTTTTCTGTTGGATCGGAAGCCAAAATAGATCTAAACAAACACATAGAATGTGTGAACATAAAGACAGAGATCATTAAATATGATCTCTGAGTAAATATGCAGCCATATTTACTCCATGAGGAGTAAATATGGCTGCAGATAGAGCCGGTAAGTAAAACAGAGTTAGTAGAAATTGAACGCTGCCTTCTCTGCAGATATTTTTCCATTTGAGGTTCTTTGCTTGCATCACTTTTTATTTTCACAACTATTCTCATCCTAGTGCATGTGGTCAGGCCAGTCTTCCTGTTTGCCGTACCGTCTCCATTATTCGGGCCGGCTGGGTTGCGCCCTTGACCACAGCCCACAGTGAGCCGACGCTGCGCCATCAGACGCTGTGTGGATAGAAATGTAAAATGAGACGGTTGATGTGCGCCGACCACAAACTAGCATGTTTGTGTGTCACAGTTGGAAAATCTGCTGTAACTGCAGAGGATGAGTCAGAGGCAGCAGAAAAACACTCAGCCAGCCGTTTTCCAGTTCCCCTACTCACCTCAGCCATTTAAAGCCACTGGATTTTTTGTTTGCTTGTGGTTGTAGTGCATATTTTATTTAAGGCTTTGTCAATGAGAAAAGCAACTTTATTTAGTTTTCACTTACTACTCTCTAAAACCGAGTATGGAAAGCTTTTTTACAGACATTATTTCACAGAAACTGTTCACTTCATCTAAGTCACTTCTATATTTGCAGCACATGAACACATTTTCAATTAAAGATTACTCAAAGGTGACAAAACATACTTTATAATAAAAAAAATGTTTTGATTTGAAATGCAACAATTTCCTGCAAGTAACCATATAGAGTTTATCATTATATGAACACATATTTACATCGGCATCAGCGGCTCGTCGTTTGTTTCAGACTAAAGTTTTGAGTGTGGAGGATAAATTGGAGCGAGTGGACTCAGACGTCGTCGTTCTCTTGATGCTCCACTGCTTCATGAGTTCCCCAACTTTCTTCCTGAAGTTCTTCCCGACGATGACGTACAGCACTGGGTTCAGGACGCTGTTGAAGAAGCCCAGGTAGGTGAAGATCTGGTTGCAGATGTCCAGCGCGGACGACAGCTGGCACCCTCCCAGGACATGGACCCGCTCCAGGATGTTCAGGATGGTGACCAGGTGGAACGGCACCCAGCAGAAGAGGAAGGCCAGCAGGACCACCAGAACCAAGATGGTGGCCTTCTGCTCTGTCTTCTCAGCGTTGAACCTTTCTATCGACTGCTTCTTCAGCGCCCGGATGATCCTCAAAGTGCAGAACAAGATGATGGAAACGGGGATGACGAAGCTGAGAACCAGCAGCATCCAGTCGTAGAGAATCTCTATGGTCTGGTTCGGGTATTCCAGGTAGCAGGCGTAAACTCCATACTCTGGAAAATGTTTCACCTTCCTGAAGATGAATGTGGGAATGCTGAGCAACAAGCCGAAGCCCCACGTTAGCAGGCAGCCTAGCTTAGCATACTTTGGCCTGCGCATCCTTCCATGCGACAAAGCGTGCACCAGCGCCACATACCGGTCTATGCCAACCAGAACCAGGAAGTAGATGCTGCAGTAGACGTTTATCTTGATGCCCACGTTGACGACTTTGCACATGAACTGTCCGAAAGGCCAGTCGAACTGATTGTAGATGTTGACGGCCCAGAAGGGCAAACAGGACACCAGAACCAGGTCGGCAGCAGCCAGGTTGCTCAGGTAGATCTCGGCCACTGTGCAGGGCTTCTTGTGGAGGATGAAGACCATCAGGACGAACAGGTTGAAGAAGATTCCCAGGATGCTGATGGTCAGAATGTAGACCGGCGCTCCGCTGGCCAGCCAGTCCCAGGCCTCCGGGTTGGGACAGTCCGTAACGTTGGCGCCGTCATGGTTGCCATACAGCGCCGTGGCGTTGAGGTCAGGGAAGCTGCAAAGAAAATACAACACAAACTGTTTAATATTGGAAAGAGATATTATAAAGTTCACTGGTTTCAAATGGGCTGCACAGTGGTGCAGTTGGTAGAGCTGTTGCCTTGCAACAAGAAGGTTCCAGGTTCAATTCCCAGCCCTTCTGCATGGAGTTTGCATGTTCTCCCTGTGTATGCGTGGGTTTTCTCTGGGTTCTCCAGTTTCCTCCCACAGTCCAAAAACATGACTGTCAGGTTAATTGGTCTGTCTAAATTGCCCCTAGGTGTGAGTGCCTGGTTTGTCCTGTGTGTCTCTGTGTTGCCCTGCGACAGACTGGCGACCCATCCAGGGTGACCCCGCCTCTCACCCGGAACATTAGCTGGAGATCAGCACCAGCACCTCCCAACCCCACCAAGGGACAAGGGTGTAAGAAAATGGATGGATGGTTTCAAATGAGGAGACATCCCTGCATTTAATTTATGTGACAGAACAAGTAGCACATCAAAGTGAACTGGAAGGAAAAGGAACCATGGAAACGTTTATAAGTAACAATCTTTAAATCTTTGCTTTCAGCCCCTTGACTGTGACACCAAAATAAAAATCTGAACATCCCTTTTCAGCAACCGCTGCAGACATCTCCGACTGGAAGAGGAGAGCATTAACCAGAGAAACGGATAATCGCAGTAGATCTGGAGGAGCTGCAGAGATTCACGGCTCAGGTGGGAGAATCTCTCTGTGGGACATCAATCAGTCGTTTAAATCTGACGTCCCACTGAAAGTCTGCTTCAAGTTCTGGAGAAAACAGTGAACATGTGGAAGTCGCTGCTCTGGCCAGTGAGAGCATCTCCATGATGAAGCACGGTAGTGGTTGTATTATGGATGTGCAAAGCAGCTCCAAAGACTTCCAGCTGAAGCTGCAGGTGGTTCAAAAAGGGTTGGAGAGCCACACTCTACAGATTTATATCTGGGAAAATGAACTGGACCCCCTTTTATTTTGCCTCCGTTTCATGAACAGGTTCTTTGTTTTATATTTTTAGTTTAATTTTAGTGACTTCAGAAATATTCTGCTTTATTATGAGAGCTAAAATGGCGCCTCATGTTCCGGTCCTGGGATCTGCTGTGGGAATCTGGATTCATATTAATGACAGTCAGTAGAGCTGCTGCAGAAACAGAGACATTTTAACGGATAAAACCCAAACAGAACCACAGAGCCTCCAACAGAACCACAGAGACTCCAACAGAACCACAGAGCCTCTAACAGAACACAGAGCCTCTACAAACAGAGAACCACAGAGCCTCTAACAGAACCACAGAGCCTCTAACAGAACCACAGAGCCTCTAACAGAACCACAGAGCCTCAGAACCACAGAGCCTCCAACAGAACCACAGAGACTCCAACAGAACCACAGAGCCTCAGAACCACAGAGCCTCCAACAGAACCACAGAGCCTCAGAACCACAGAACCTCTAACAGAACCAGAGCCTCCAACAGAACCACAGAGCCTCTAACAGAACCACAGAGCCTCAGAACCACAGAGCCTCCAACAGAACCACAGAGCCTCCAACAGAACCACAGAGCCTCAGAACCACAGAGCCTCTAACAGAACCAGAGCCTCTAACAGAACCACAGAGCCTCAAAACCACAGAGCCTCCAACAGAACCACAGAGCCTCAAAACCACAGAGCCTCCAACAGAACCACAGAGACTCCAACAGAACCACAGAGCCTCCAACAGAACCACAGAGCCTCTAACAGAACCACAGAGCCTCTAACAGAACCACAGAGCCTCAGAACCACAGAGCCTCTAACAGAACCACAGAGCATCTAACAGAACCACAGAGCCTCTAACAGAACCACAGAGCCTCAGAACCACAGAGCCTCTAACAGAACCACAGAGCCTCCAACAGAACCACAGAGCATCTAACAGAACCACAGAGCCTCTAACAGAACCACAGAGCATCTAACAGAACCACAGAGCCTCCAACAGAACCACAGAGCCTCCAACAGAACCACAGAGCATCTAACAGAACCACAGAGCCTCCAACAGAACCACAGAGCATCTAACAGAACCACAGAGCCTCCAACAGAACCACAGAGCCTCCAACAGAACCACAGAGCATCTAACAGAACCAGCCTCTCCCTGCTGGAGCAGAACCTGTAATAATTGATGCTCTCTGCTTCCTCTGCATGTCGTCTGTAATTGTTTTACCTGATTCTGCTGAGTTAATTATCATGTTACAGTAATGAGCAGCAAAACACAGGAAAAAACTAAAGTCTGTTTTCTGTCATCATGTTTGATCTGTTTAAGCTTCATTAAGTAAAAAATAGTATTTCATTCAAGTAAATTTTATGTTTTTTATTTGTATTTTGTACATTAAACAGCTCAAAACATAAAAAATATGGTTATTGTTGGATATAATATGCATTATATATACGTTATACAGGAGTCATGTAACTATAAAGTTATGTCATGAGGAAAATTAATAAAAAGTGGAAATATAAATAAGTTTACAATCCATTGAATATGTAAAACAAAAGTTTTGACATCATGATGCAATCTGTAATTATCTTCAAAAATAACAAGATAAAAAATTATTAGTATTTAACTCAAAGTTCTAAAATTAGAACCAGAAACCAAAGTATTTAAATAGAACAACTTTTATTCAAAGTTTATTTAATCATATTTCATCTTGTTCTATCTCAGAGTTAGATAGAACAAGATGTGAGATATTTTAAGTTTAAAAACAATCTTTCCACACATTTTTAGCCCATTTAATCATCCTGATCTGCTGGTTCCTGACAGGCGCAGCTCCTCCCAGATCAGATAAAGTGTGTGAAGATATCATACCTGGTAGCTGGAAGAGTCATTTCTCCTGAGTTCAGATCCGCGTCCCAGAAACACTCTGCTGTCTGCCGTGACTCGTTCCTCTGAGGAATCTGAAATTAGTGTGATGTCAGCCAAAAAGGCAAAGCCCGTTTATAGTCCAGTCAGCGCGCTGCGGCGCTTCTGATTGGCTCTCAGCTCCTGCCTGCACACTGTGATGTTTTATGGCTGCATTTATATAAACACATGTAAAAAAAAAAACAGCAGCTTCTTGAACTTCTAAGATGTTTTTTTTTTTTGCCTTGTTTCGTCTGTTCAGTCACAACGGACTGACAGAACCAGAGTTCTGGTTCTGGTGGACCTCAGAGCATCCGCTGACCGGCTGGAGAACCGAGCCGAACTCTCTGCTCCAGTTCTGGACCGGTTCAGGTCCCTCAGGGCTCTGACCTCTGACCCCTCCTGTTCAGCATCTATATGTCCCAGTGGCTCAGATTATAACAGGAACTAAGATTAGCTGCCATGACTACACAGATCTACATTATGATGTCACCAGGTGAGTCTGAACCATCCAATCACCGAACAGATGCTGAGAACGAATAAAAGTGAGGAAGAGCCAAAACGTTCTCCAGCTGAACAGAAGCTGAAAGTCTTTGGAGATAAAGTCCCTGTCTCAAGTTGGTCCACTTTGTCCCCAGTTGGTCCCTCTTGTCTCCAGTTGGTCCCTCTTGTCTCCACTTGGTCCACTTTGTCCCCAGTTGGTCCATGTTGTCTCCACTTGGTCCACTTTGTCCCCAGTTGGTCCATGTTGTCTCCACTTGGTCCACTTTGTCCCCAGTTGGTCCCTCTTGTCTCCAGTTGGTCCCTCTTGTCTCCACTTGGTCCACTTTGTCCCCAGTTAGTCCATGTTGTCTCCACTTGGTCCACTTTGTCTCCAGTTGGTCCATCTTGTCTCCAGTTGGTCCATCATGATGCCAGATGTTCTCTAATATTCTCCAGCCTGTCCATATGCCTGCCACACTTTTCATAAGTTTGTTTTTATGTTAAAACTAAATTTTCCGTCCTCTTTGTTTTGCTCCACATCATAAAATCTCAATAAAACATTTCTGACTTTGTGGGTGCAAAGTTCAATAGGTAAGTGATGTTTCTGTCAGGGTGACAAACACTGACACCAGGCATTTAAGAGTCGGTTAGTAAACCGGCTGGTTGTGGTTTTACTGGGACAGAAAGTCGCCAGCAGAGACACTTCTCAAGTTTTTAAAGGACTTTTACTTCAACAAGCAAAGTGTTCTGGTTTGCAGCAGACAAGAATGAGCGTCACGCATCTGAAAGCAAGCTGCAGATTTTTTAAGTGGGAGATGATTTTCAGATGGTAAATGGAATAAAACACCAGAATGAAAAGACATAATGTGAGACTGGTGTCAGTAGAAAGGACCAGAACATTTAGCCTGAATGATTTGGTACAGAGAGGATGGAGATACGACTGAAGCCTTCCAGGAGGAACATATGGCAGCATCGTTACTGCTGTTGTACTTATATGAAAAACAAGTACATTTCCACCAAAAAACTAAAGAATTGTAAGATTCATCTCTAAAGTTTTCAAGGAAAAAACAAGGACATTTCTGAGCTCCAAAAGGCAAATAGTTTTTTTACTGTAGAAACTCAGAAATGTCCAAGGTTTTTCTAGAAATATGTTTGGGTTAATCTCAGACCTTCTGAGTTTTTAATGTGTTTTGGTTGGGACATTACAGCCCTGCCTCATCAGACCACAGAGTCTGTCTGGAGGTGACTGCATCATGGTCTGATCTGTCCCTGAAAGGTTATCAGATGTTCTTCCTTCTCATCATCTGGTTCTGATCTGGTCTGAATAACTTTAAAATCCATTTGTAGCCGGTGGCAGCCATCTTTGCTGACGTGACCAGAGCTCTGCTGGGAGACGCCTGCAGTGGCTTTGAGGAGGTGAAACGTTCCCAGAGTCTGGTTGGAGTCGCATGTTATTGGCAGCATGAACGACCTGCAAAAATGAAAAAAACAATAAAAAAATCTGATTTAGGCAAAGAATGAGCATCAAGACCTGCAGTGTGAGCACAGCCTTTGTTTCTGTACAGCAACATGTAACAGTCATGCTGATTCCTCGCATGTTTCAGTACCGAGTACCAGAACTAAGATTTTTCAAAGTGTTAAACTTGACTCCTCATGGTGTGGAATAGATCCGATCATTGTTTTATCACATTCTGCTTGTTAGCAGCTGGAGGTTTTCCCCGTAACAATTCGGTTACTCTGCATATTTCATCCTGAGATGCAGCACTAAGTGCAACCTGTAATGATTGGGAAAGTACTGAGTTCCACACAATCAGGCAGAAACCATTGGGAGGAAATATGAAACCATCTGATGTGCTTGCAGAACCTGCGTTATTATCTGATTATCTGCTCAAATATATGTCTGCTGTCAGTAGACTTTGATGATTCCATCGTTGTTTTCAGCTCTGTTGTTTTGTTGAGGTTTGGATTCTGTCTCAAATCAAAACTCAGGGCTCAGTCATATATAGTGGAGGTTTACTGGATTTGTTCGTGTTTGGCGTCCAGCTGAGCCACGTCTCCTCTGATGAAGCAGCCTGACGTCACTCAGCAGGGTGTGTGCTCGGCGTGTCTGTCGGCCATGTTTGGCTCTCCTCTGCTGGAAACCGTGGAGCTCCTGGTCTGATTCTGACTGGAAACCTGATCCGTCTTCTTCTTGTTGTTTTCCCGGGGCACACCCAGAGTTTTACCATGATTCAGAAACGTTCCACAGGATGGAGATCAGAGCTTAACATCAGCCTGCTGCGTCCGGACCGGACCGGACCGAGTTTACTGTCCTGTTTGAGCTCCTAGCTGTTTGTTCATCTGTTAACTGGAGGATCTGCTCCTTCCTCACCATTTAATCCACTTTGTCCACATAACATGACGCTGCCACCACCGTGCTTCACAGTTGGTTCAGTTCTTAGAAGATGACATTCTGCTTGTCGTAGCTCTATGTTTGTCGTCTCATAAAAGTTTTCCTCAACGCATTTTTGGCTTGTTCATGTTTCCAGTTTCAGTCTAGCTTGAAGGTATCAGTCAGGAGCAGGTAGCATTTGAACATCAGGATCTGAGACAGTTGTGTTCAGCTGGAGGTTGTTTCAGGTGAGTCTCCTGTATTTCTCCCAAACACAGGAGAAATGTCTTATTAAATCTTATTAAAATGAGTTTTAAATCTCATAAAAGTAAAATATATTCTATTGAAAAAAGAAAAGGTAACAGTATGAAGTTTTGAGCAACTTGGCACAGCAAAAGGTTTAAACCTCACAGGACATCTTAGTGGCTGGAACTAGAGAGAAGATGGACAGTCAGAGTGTGTTTGGCTTTTTAAGAAGCTTTAACCTGTCAGAGGAATATATTTAATATGTCATTTTAAAAAGATCCAAAAGCTGTAAATTTCTTACCAACATTTAACCAAATACCAGAGGAAGTCCTGAGTAAATGATCCAGTCTTGTTTTTAAAAATATTCGTCTTATTCATTATTCCTGCCACAAAACCAGATTTTCTAAATGTTTTTGATCAGCTGGAGTTTGGTGTGTTAGTGACGGGTGGATGAGGTCAGAGCAGCTCTGCTCACACACACTGAGTCACATCAGGAGCAGAACTGATCTGACCTACAGTCAGTTTGTGGGAAAACCTTTTAGTAGACTTTTATTATCAGAAATGTTATGACGATCATCAGAAATCCATAAATATTCTGGTCCATTAAGTCATTTTGCTGATTGAAGCATGCAGTTGTGTGTGTGAACATGAGAGTGTGTGGGGAGGAGGAGGAGGATAAGGAGGAGGTGGTTGCCATGGCAAACTAAAATCCCTGAAGTGATTCTAACTGTTAGTTATGTAATCAAGCCTGCAGTTTTTCTAGCAGACAGATTTACTGCTCAACCAGACAGGAGTCAGACAAACAGCACCGTCACCGCACAGTTTGGTGCTTCCAGAGTTTGGTGCTTCCAGAGTTTGGTGCTTCCAGAGTTTGGTGCTTCCAGAGTTTGGTGCTTCCAGAGTTTGGTGCTTTCACATGTTAAAAGTCTCTAAAAACAGGAAAAATGTCCTCAGATTTCCTGCTAGTTGCTTTCCTGAAAGGAAATTGCTGAGAGAAATCTGATACATCTGAATCTAAATTAGCAACATCTGCTCTGCCTCATGTCACAGAGAATCCTTCCAGCCATGAAAGTAGTCCTGTGTTTTACAGCAGGTATCTTCTTAAACATATCTAAAAGTTTCTTTTAAGTGTAAGTCCCGGTTCCGGTCCATTTTGCCCGCAGCTGTTGGCGCCTCCAGCTGTCTGTCGGTGTGACTCATCAGAGCCTGTAGCTGTTGGAAAACACCAAGACATGAATCTGTTATTCCCTGCAGATTTAATCTCATCAGCCTGATGCCACTTCGGACCCGCCAGCGTCTTTCTGCACCAGTAATGTCCCAGTTTAATCAGGTTGTGTGTGCTGGGTAGAACAGCTCCAGCCTCCAGCTCAAACTCTGATCTGAACATTTCATCTACCTCAGATAAACAGCAGAACTAACAATTATCCAACCAAATGTAATAAAAATATTCAACTTATAAATCAGTTTTATTTTAAAACCACTGAGAGTTTAAATAACTAAAAGTGTCAATGAGCAACAAGCCTGACCAGGAGGTGTTGCTGACCGGATGGGACTTTGTTATTTATAACAGTGAGACTTTCTGCAGTCTTGGCTGATGTGACGGTCGGCCTGGCTGGAGCGACACCATCAAGATAATTTTCACTGCCTGGTGATGTGATTAGAGAGAGTGGAAACCTGCAGCTCGGCCAGCGCAGCTGATTGTTTTATCTGCCATCGTCTTCCTCACTGCTGCTGCAGGGCGTCTCCTTGGAGATAAACTTCCTGGTAATGTAGCAAATTCAGTTTCCTCCTTTTCTTAGTCGACCTTTCCTCAGTTTCCTAAAATAAACAAATGGAAACGTCAAAGTCTTCAGTCTGATGTAATCAGTTCCATTAATGTAAATGTAGTATATGATTATATGACAAAGAAACGTGAAAAACAGGAATTAGCTGCTCAACCAGAGGCTGAGACCTTAGAAAAACACAACCTGTTATTGTTTAGTGTGACTGATTATTACTGTGAGCCGATAATGAATGTCATCACATTTATTACCAAACAAGATGCAACAACAAAAACAAACTGAAAGTCAGTTTAGTAAAACTAACTGATTTCAGGTTCGGCAGTGAACAAAAAGGTCATATCTGTTTTTTACTGAACAATGTCTGCGTATAATAAAACCACAATAAAGACAATAAAACCACAATAAAAACATAATAAATCTGTGATAAACAGCATTATGAGTGTGAAAGTTGTGACATTTTGTCTGGGTGTTAAACACCCGGCGTGTCGCTGCTGCTCTCGGTTCTGAACAACATGAGCATCTGGACCCGGAGCCCGCCGCTGTCTGGAAACATTCTGTTCATTTCCTGTCTGTCGGGTTGTTGATGTGCGGCGTGTCGGCCATTAGCCCTGTCCGCCCGCCTGCTGAACGCCAGGCTGCCTCCAGACAACAGGTCGCGACTCGCCCTGAAAACACCAGTTATTGTTCTAGCAGCTGCTTCTGACAGCGCAGCCTCTGCATGGAGAAGAAGTGAAGTTTACAGAGATGTGGCTGAAGCCACTAATGCACCTCTAGTGTTCAGTGTGAGTCACCCGATCAATCATCAACACATGAAAGATTGTTAACCTTCATATTTAAACCCTGAGCCGCGTTGTCTTCGTTCTTCTTCTGATTAGTCCAGGAAAGTCGAACGTCTGAGGAGGAAAAAGACAAATGAATGTGTTTGAGTCAACAGTCGAAGCTAAAAGTTTGCATTTCTGGCTCAGAGTGTTTATAGTAGAAAAGTGTGTGGGAGTTTGATGATTTGGAAGGAATTTTGTGTCCTCAAGCCTCTAACAGGCTTTCTGTGGTTATGACTCAAACTCTTCATGAAATAAATGTAACTGAGCAGAAAAAAAGATTCAAACTTGAAGGAAAAAGTATCTGAAGTAGAGCAGTTTCTGCAGCACAACTTGTGGAATGACCTTTAACCTCTAGTGAGGTGAAGAAAACTTAGAGTTTTTTGGTTTGTTGTTGAGCCGCTCGAAGCATCTGGACTCAGTTAGAGGAGAAAACATTTTGGTTGTTGTGGTTAAAGGTTTGAACACTCAGCCTGGAGCAACTTGTAATTCATGATACTTAGAAAAAAACATTACGCAACATTCACATAATGTGAAGCATGACATTTTATAAAGAGACACATTTGAATGAAACTAAAGGAGATATAAGTGGCAAAGCAGAGCAGCATCAAGCTGTCAGAAGATCCTGATGTAATCCCAGACTGATCTGTCTGTCCAACTTTATTTATAAATCCCATTAAAAACAGCTGCTGTACCCAAGTGCTGCTCATAAGAATAGAAATATTAAGAATAAACAGGGGAGAAAAATAAAACACTAAGAAAAAAGAACCATGAAAAGCTCAACTGAACCTTTTCCTCGTCTGGATCAGTTCCAGCTGCTCTGATTGTTTCAGGAGTTTCTCCTTTCTGACCTGAATGAGGTGATTGAAGGACCCAGCAGCTCTGGACGCCATGCAGAGAAGACAAACACTGGACAAACACTGGACCATTATTATTACATTCACTGTAAATAAAACAGACCAGTGGGTCCCTCTACTGGACAAAGCTCATAGCGCACCCTGCAAACCAAATAAAACATTAAGGAAATGTCTGAAAGTTAGTTTAAAAAGTTTTAATCGGTTTCCATTGATCCCATGTTAGACGATATCAGATCTTATACGGTTTTGTGAAACCAGATATTTTATTTCTAACCAGCTTGTTTCTGTTTATTCAAACTATAAATAACCTTGGAGACATGCGAGTGTTTATGACTGAGCAGAAAACAACTTGAATCTGTAGAATCTCTGTCATCTTCTCTCCATCTGTTCGGTCCTGTTTCTCTCTCCTTTAGTCTCTCTCTCTCTCTCTCCCTCTCTCTCTCTCTCTCTCTCTCTCTCTCTCTCTCTCTCTCTCTTCTCTCTCTCTCTCTCTCTCTCTCTCTCTTCCTCTCTCTTCTCTCTCTCTCTCTCTCTCTCTCTCTCTCTCTCTCTCTCTCCTCTCTCTCTCTCTCTCTCTCTCTCTCTCTCTCTTCTCTCTCTCTCTCTCTCTCTCTCTCTCTCTCTCTCTCTCTCTCTCTCTCTCTCTCTCTCTCTCTCTCTCTTCTCCCTCTCTCTTCTCTCTTTCACCTGACTGATGCTGCTGCCAATCAGACATCGGGAGCAAAACCTTTCAGTCTCCATGGCAACAGGCCGCTCAGTCAGTAAAACCCGCCGCAGTGAGAATCTGTGTTTAATGTTGTTTCTGCTGAGTTTTGTCGTAACAACCATTGACGTCATAACTAACAGGTGTCGGTGAGTCGGTGTTTGCTCTCTGGCTCCCCCTGCTGGTGGAAACAGGAACAACATTGAGCTAAAAATAAACCTTCATCTGAGCCAGTGAAGTTTTAATCTGCCAAAGTCAGCAGTGATCAGACCAGTGGATTTATTATTAATATGTTATTCATATGGTTAATATTATATGGCCTGAATGAAAGAGGCGAGAAACTATTAAGACACAGATGATGTGATGATGTTTTCACTGCATTAAGATGAAAAACAGCATATAAAATAAACACACATCTAAAATTCTGATGAGTTTGGATGAGATTGAGTCCATGTCAAAGCTCCTTCCATACATGTGCATTGATTTTCCTCCAGGATGAGGAAAATGTCATTTTCCTATTATTTCTCCTTTTATTTTATTTCCCTTTGTGATCAATGAAGTATTTTTTTATTTAACCACAAAAATGCAAAATAATTGTAAAAAAAAAAAAACTCCTCTCGTTTAGTTTGTCGCTCCAGTGGTGAACAAACTTCATTAGAGGTTCTGACTTTAAATCGCTAACATATTTTAATACAATTAAAATATGTATTATGTTTTATAAAAAGTATATTACCTTAAACAGGCACAAATTTATGATTAAAACTAGAAGTTGGCTTCAGGTTGGATGCCTGGGATGTTGATGCTGTTTAAAGAATCTCTGTTCTTCAGGTTAGACTTTAATCAAGTGTTTGGATGATCCAGCTGATGTTTCTTTGAGCAGCTGACAGTTAATGATGAAAGGTTTGACTGGGCAGCAGCTCTAACTCCATCCTGAACACCAAATGTCTGTTCAAGCTGCTCTAAAAGCTTCATGTCTCTTTCTGCTTCAGCTCCATGTAAAACTCATCTAAATGCTTCAGGTCCTCATCTTTAGTTCCCTTTGGTGGCGTATCAAGGCTCAGCTGATACATTGATACAGGCTGTGAAATTGTTTTTGACGGACAGAAAGTCTGTGTTTCCCCTCAGCGACGCTGAGAAACGAGCAGCGGCCGTCCTTCTAAATGCAGAGCTGCCATTATGTAGAGAGTAATGAAGCTTAGTGAGAGGCGGCAGCAGCAGGGGGTGGTGGAGCCCCAACACCACATTAATGCTCTCTGTTCCCTGTCACACTCTGGACTCACCGACCAGACGAGGCGAGGCAGGAGGAAACCTCAGTCATGAGATGTTAATAAAAGATTTAATCCTGTCTGTCCCTCTGAAGGTGATGATTAAATAAGATCACAACCTTCATGAACATTAGCTTAACGGACAAAAATCTAAAACTATTTTGAGGAAAGAGAAAAACCCACAGGAGACGGTGAAGATTCAGAGATGAGCGCTGGAAATAAATCGTCTTACAGGCTGCTGTCACCATGGCAGCAGCCCGCTGAGGTCTTCCCTTCATCTCTGGCTTTTCTTGGCCTTTTGTCTTCAGCATCACCAGGCGAGAACAGAGGTTTGTTGAACGTCTGCAGTGTCTGCTGCTGGTGGCAGCTGCCAGTCAGGCTGGTCATGGTGGAGCCGGGACCAGACCTCCATCCGTGTGCTGCAGCTGATTAAAACAACCAGAAACCTGCAGGTCACCAGGCGGCTCCATGTGGGAACAGATGTAGGAAAGGTTGGAAAAGCTTTCAGTCATTTTACAACCAGAAAACCCAAAATGGTGTCTCAATTTATAGCCCTAACTAAACTGAATATCAATGAACAAATAGAAATGTGTGCAGATTACAGATGTCCACCCAACGGAAAGACCAAAACAGGAACCAAAGGAGCAGTGAGGAAGACGAGGGTGAGGAAGCACAGCGAGGAGCAAACGGAGCTTCAGCCTCAGATCCAACAAACAGTGGAGAGACTAACCGCCAGTTTTCAGCTGGAATCAGCACCAAGTGGTGACCCACCAATTTGAAACTGAAAAATAACATATTGATCCAGTCAGTGGAGGCAACATAGGATATTGTAGAGTTTAGAATCAAGTCAGAGAAAGTATTTAAATTGTAAAACATGTTCATGGCTGAGAGAGAGCAGATAACAGGAAGGCATAAACCAACAACAAGGGCGCTGCGATAACCATGCTAATGGCTAAACTGCTCAATGATTTTGTCTGTTTTAAAATATTACTAGCGACTGCTCTGTAATGTGATTAATTTAAACAGTTAGTGACAAACTGGAAGGCTAGAAAATCAAAGTTTTTTCAAAAGAAAATTGTCTCCAAATGTCTGATTGTTGGTTATCAGTAAGAAAAAGATTGTTTGAGCTACTTCTGCATCCTGAATGCATCAGATTAATATCAATTTACACATAAAGATTCCTTAGCATTCCAACTTCAAGTCTTCAAACTTCCAGACTGTTGCATAATATCATTTGCTCTCTAGTTTTGCTGTAAACTGCAGCTGCCTTCTCGTTTGTTCAGCCGTCAGAACCGGAGCATAAAAGAGGAGAAGCGTCTGTTTCCCCAGCAGGGTGGGGTCATCTGTCAGGTTTGACCTTCAGGTCAAGGTCGTCTGAGCAGCACCGTGTCAAACCTGCCAGAGATTCTGACTCTGTTCATCTGCTGACCAACGATAAAACCTTCATTTAACCAACCAGGAGATCCTGTTTACATTAATACAGAAACTTTATTAGTAGCTTTACGTCTTTACAAAAAGAGCTTCATGTTTGTGGTTTACATCTAAATATTTCTACCACAACCATTTAATAAAAATAACCAGTTAAAAGTCCTTCTTTAAACATGTAAAACATATTTAACACATTATAGACACATTTATATAAACTGTCTTTACATGAGATACCAAACACAGTAATCCATGATTTGAACAGGTACAGTGTTTCCACCGTGAGTTTATATCTCTATATGATGGACATGTTAGTCAAACTGCTTTTTCCAGATGATATGAGACGATAAGCAGAAAACGTCTCCTGCTGTTGGACCCGGCAGCTTCTGCTTTAAGCTGCAGACTTCAGGAAACACAGATTCAAACATCACAGCTCTGATGTTCATCAGATTATTACATGTCTTCTGCCTGCAGATTCATGCTGGACTTCCTGGTTGGCGTGTTTGAGTTGGACAGAGAGACGTTGGGACTCACTGCTGCTTCACATGACGGGTCAGAGATGATTCTGATTATTGCCTTTCTGGACCACATGTGTTGCTCTACACTTCCTGAATCCTTTTCTTCTAAATGATAATAATAATTGTTTCAACAGAAACTTTATACTCGGCCTCCTGCAGCTGCAGCAGTAAAGCAGGAAACCTGAAGGAGCTGCAGAGTTTTACTGTGTTTCTCTGCTGAATAAAAGGTTTTGTGTCCCAGATATAGGTTTTGTGATGGATGGGGTTTGACGTTGGTATGGATGATCCTCCACACATTTTGCTGACCGGTTTGTGTGAACGGACTTTGCTGTTCAGACCCAGTTTTACTCCATCAGGCTCCAGTGAAGTCAGAGCTTAATGTCAAAAACACATTTAATCAGAACCGAATCCTGACATGGAGAAAGGTTTTCCTTAAACATCAGTTTTACATCAGATTCATTTCCCTTGTTACTTCTGGACGTCTCTTCAGTTCAACACATTTCTAACATTGTTTAGTAAAAACTAGTTTCAAAGATTTTAGTTTTATTTGTGCTTCTAATTATTTTTCGCCTGAAACCACAAATCTTAACTAAAACTTAGTTAAATATTCTGTCGGCGTTTATTTATGACTGGTGATGATTGTAAAGTGACGGATGGTTCAGTACCTCAGCTGGCAGTGGAGAAACATTTTGGATTGTAGCTGGTTATTTTTCTCTCCTCTCAGTCAGAAGGGTCAGAAATCATCTGGTTGCCTTCCTGCTGGATCCGGTGGATTCAGTTCCTCCTAACATCCAGTGGATCCAGTTCCTGCTAACATCCAGTGGATACAGTCCTGATAACATCCAGGGAATCAATTTCCTGCTAACATCCAGGGATCCAGTCCTGCTAACATCCAGTGGATCCATTTCCTGCTAACATCAAGTGAATCCAGTCCTGCTAACATCCAATGGATCCAGTTCCTGCTAACATCCAGGGATCCAGTTCCTGCTAACATCCAGGGATCCAGTTCCTGCTAACATCCAGTGGATCCAGTCCTGCTAACATCCAGTGGATCCAGTCCTGCTAACATCCAATGGATCCAGTTCCTGCTAACATCAAGTGAATCCATTTCCTGCTAACATCCAGTGGATCCAGTCCTGCTAACATCCAATGGATCCATTTCCTGCTAACATCCAGTGGATCCATTTCCTGCTAACATCCAATGAATCCAGTTCCTGCTAACATCCAGTGGATCTAGTTCCTGCTAACATCAAGTGAATCCAATTCCTGCTAACATCCAGTGGATCTATTTCCTGCTAACATCCAGTGGATCCATTTCCTGCTAACATCCAGTGGATCCAGTTCCTGCTAACATCCAGTGGATCCAATGTTGCTAACATCCAATGGATCCAGTTCCTGCTAACATCCAGTGGATCCATTTCCTGCTAACATCCAGTGGATCAATTTCCTGCTAACATCCAGTAGATCCATTTCCTGCTAACATACAGTGGATCCAGTTCCTGCTAATATCCAGTGGATCCAGTACCTGCTAACATCCAGTGGATCCAGTTCCTGCTAATATCCAGTGGATCCAGTTCCTGCTAACATCCAGTGGATCCAGTTCCTGCTAGCATACAGTGGATACATTTCCTGCTAACATCCAGTGGATCCAGTTCCTGCTGCCCCAATCGGCTGATTCCCAGCATCTCTCTCAGCTCAGCCTCCAGAATCCAGAGATGTTCGCAGGAATCCAGAACCTCCAGAAGGTTCTGGATCAACTGGAGTTCTCCACCTCTAAGCCCGGTTCCCTCCGGCCCAGTTACGTCCACTTTATCCTGACTCCAGTCCGTTTACATAGAAAGTCCGGTCTGGTTGGAGAGGTATGAACGCTATTTGACCTCTGACCTCTGGTCCTCCAAACCTTGATCTGGTTTGGTTGAAGTGAACTCTGGTTCGGTTAAAATTCATATGTGAACACCAAACAGAACCACAGCAGCTGCGGCAGATGCTGGAGTTTTGGTTCCTGTAGAACCGGGTGGATCGGACCTTCAGGAGGAGAACAGCTTTATGTTCTGAAATGTGGAGCAGCAGCTCAGCGCCAGGCTTCACCCCAACAGAAAAAGCTCATTCAGTGTCCAGCATGTCGGAAACGCCTGGATCACTCCAGACCCGATCTGGTTGTTTCGTGGATGTTTAAGATTTAACCAGAATTTGGACCCAATTTAATCTTTTTAACTAAAAAGCTGCTGTTCAGGGAAAAAACACACAAAAAGACATTTAAATAAAACGGATTACAGAACAAAGAAACATAAAGTTAAAACCATCTTATATAAACATCTTCAGTCAAAGAGGCGGGTTGAGAAAATCAGCCTTCCTGCACAACGAAGTCAACATGACTGTCACGGATTAGAGCTGTGAAACTTCAGCTGATCTAAACAGATAAAAGAACCAGGTGAGACTCAGAGGAAGGTCATGGAGGATGTTGTTTCTGTTTCCACACATAAAACCTTCTGAATGATAGAGTTGGTGCAGCATGTCTATCAGAAGGTGCAGGCGTAGACCACGCCCACCACCACTATGTTCCCTATAGTCGCAATGATGGCGATCCACAGCCAGATGGCGTCGCTGGACATGGACTGCTGTTCCTCCGGCTGGCCGTGTGCTGAGGCGGCCGAGGCCGCCGCGTTGACGCTGGCCGAAGAGTTGAAGAGCGAATGCTCGCCGCTGTAGTCGTCGTTGGGTGAGGAGTCCATGAAGGCCCCAGTCATGACTGGGATCTGGAACCACAGAAAGATTCGAATCGATCAGATTTTAGGTAAAAAGAAACAGCAGAACCATCCATCCATCTTCTTGACACCCTTGTCCCTTGGTGGGGTTGGGAGGGTTGCTGGTGCCTCTCCAGCTAACCTTCCGGGTGAGGGGCAGGGTTCACTCTGGACAGGTCGCCAGTCTGTCGCAGAGCAACACAGAGACACACAACCATGCACACCTAGGGACAATTTGGAGAGACCAATTAACCTAACAGTCATGTTTTTGGACTGTGGGAGGAAACCGGAGTACCTGGAGAAAACCCGCACATGCACAGGGAGAACATGCAAGCTCCATGCAGGGGGGCTGGGGCCGGGAATTGAACCCAGAACCTTCCTGCTGCAAGGCAACAGCTCTACCAACTGCGCCACTGTGCAGCCCATACAGTAGAACCAATAAAATATATCAAATTAGTTTGATTTTTCCTTTTAGCATTGCCGTGAAATGACACTCAGCTTCCCGCCTTAGCAGAAAATTGGCAAAGTTTGGAAACACAGATAGTTTGTGTGATACTGAACCCAAAATGAAAACCACAAAAGGTTAAGCAGACTTTTATCAGGAAGTGTTGGAGCGATATACCATCTAAAAAGTTGTTTTTGCAAAAGGATTTTGGCATTTCACTAGGTCAGACTGACCTAGTGAAATGCTATCTGGACACGATAACATCAACAATCTGAGACAAATTAGTCTATTTGGTATTTCTGAGATGGAGCAGATGTTCAATTTGCAAAGTCTGTTGCTTTGTTTGGATAAAGACGGTTAAATTTGTGGCTTGGGAGAGATTTTTTGTTGGAAGATTTTTGAGTATGAGGAATCTGTATTTCCATGGGGTGTAATAAATCTCTGGCTCGTCTTCAGCCTAAGCAGTGAGAACTTTGTCTCAGAGTGTTATTTCCTATTAATTACATGTTTAAGAGTAAAGCCACCCTTTAATTCTTCAATAGAAGTAGCTGTTTACTCAGCAGAGACGGATTACTGGGGATTGTTTCACCTGCAGGACAGACAGAAACCAGCAGCGTGAGGCTTTGGAGAGCAGAAACAGCTCCAGCCAGGTGAGCCTGTTTGCTCTGATCATCTGATAGACGATCTGCCACTGAGTGCAGGAGGAGGAACCAACCAGCAGCTGATGTTTGTCTCCAGCGGTGCTCACTTAACGCTTCTAGCATTAATAATAAGTTAGAGGTTTACCAAACCTTTTCTTTGGCAGAACATCTCTGTGTTTTACGTGACCAAACTGTGTTATGTCTCTTCTAAATAACCGTTTTCTCAGTGGAACGTCCTGATTTCTCCAGCCGTGTCGGTCGCTCACACTTTAATTAATCAAAATGCTGTTTGTGATGCGAGTGCCGGAGTGTGAAAGGAAAACAGAAAATCATATCAGCCAAGCAGGATGTAAAACTTCTGATGGAGAAAGAAATAAAAAATGTTTCCTCTGAGATTTTCAGTCAGAAGCAGCAGAACAGAACCGGGTTCTGATGTTCATTACTTAAACTTTCAGCTCCTCCTGGAGATTTCTTCTTCTCTAGTCTTTAGCAGACAAACATGTGTCTGAATTATTTTCCCATTTATGCATCACTATAAACCGACATGCAGCCAGCAGGAAACGCTCAACAGCTTCTTGTTTTTATTTATCCAGTTAAAGAAACGACAGAGGGATAAATCATATTTCATGTTGCGTCAGAAAGGCGACAGTTAAGAGAAGATTTATGGAAAACTGAGATGAAACCCGAAATCCAGGTGAGAAGAAGGAAACGTGTTGGAATAAAACACATTTCAAAGAAACAAGTTTTCATCTTTCTGTCATTCAGGTTTACCGTTTAATGATTTATCACCCAAAAATCAGCTTTATATTGTTTAGAAAAATAATCTAGGTCATATTTATTTTCCCTTCTATACTAAATCTAAACAGGCCTTTAAAGAAAAGGCGCTTAATATGTTTAATTGATCTCAGACAAACAGATATTGGTGAGTAAAAATATAATTTAATCTCTTACATAACTGAACTATTTCAATTTGCTGTAAAAGTTTAAAAAATCTAACTGGTGAGTAAAAATATAATTTAATCTCTAACATAACTGAACTATTTCAATTTGCTGTAAACGTTTAGAAAATTAACCTTTTATTTATAGTTGTTTTAATTAAAGCTGCTGAAACCAGAAAAGTTTGGATTCTAAGAAAGTTTTATTATTACTAAATATTCAGATGTTATATTATAGACAAAGAGAAACTAACAGAGACACGGACTGATAAACTGAGCTGGATGTTCATTGAGTTGTGGGTTCTATTGATGGAAAGTTGAGTGGAAGGAAAAGAGGTTGATGTGGCCAAAGTTGGACATAATAATCTCTATTTTGTCATTTAAAATGATGCCTGTGAGATTGATTCAGTGAAATGATTGATAGGAACAACCTGAGGTTCGGTGCCACTGAGCAGATCGGATCCGGCCCACTCATCCTAACTAATCCTAAAACTGACACACAGGAAGAGATTCTGATTCGCTGGTTCCACGCCAATGTGCTACTGTCGCTGTGGCGCCTCTGGTGGCGGATAGAGACACGACACACACCGGGAGCGCTTCCTGCTGCCATGAGGCTGATGGAGGCAGACAGGCAAGAAGCTCAGCTCCTCACTCTGGAAGTGCTGCTCAGTTCACCATGTCAGCATCTCTGCTTCTTACACACACAGACACGCAACGTTGAAGGTCAGCAGCACGAAGATGTCAAACTGAAAATACAGCAACCAAATCGAAACGTTTCTGAGACGCTCAAGATGTTAAAACTCAGTCTGAAGTCTTAAAAATATGTTCAATAAAATAAATCTGATTATTTTACTGCGTCAGAAAGAAAAGTATCGAGAAACTGAATTTACAGCAGGCAGCTCAGATACTGCAGCAAAGCATCATGGGAAGTGATCAGCTCCTGATTAGAATACCTTGATTACCAACAACTGAACAGTTACAGATTCATGGATGAGATCAGAAGTTTACATTCACTAAAATGAACAATTTGGGCCGACCTGGGCAGTGGCGCCCCCCAGTGGGGGGTCCGGGGTGCCAAGAGCCCTGTGGAAAAACTCCAACCAATATTCATACAAGAGCAAACAGCTTCATCGTCTTCAATCAGCACATCAATGTAAAATCAGAACTCACTCATTTAAACTTTATATCCTTCAGGCTCTCAGGCTGCAGCTGATCTTCAAACTGCTTCATTCATGAATCAGCCTGCCTGATGGACGGAGCCGATCCGATGGTTATATTTCAATCTGCTCAGAGACGATGAGCAGAGCAGGAACAAGCAGCCTCTCCTTGGGGTAATGACAGCTGATGCTTTCAGCCGTGTCTCCATTCTTCATATTCATGTTTAATTTATCAGTAACCGGTTGTCCACAGAGTGAGCCGTCTGCAGAGGAAGTGCTCTGAATAAAACTGAGATGAGAACAAACCAAATACCTAAATTAATATTTGATTGTTCAGCTTTGATATTTCTGGAGACCAGACTGTGTGAAGATGAATTTACTGGAGAACATTTAGAGGAAATCCTGGTGGGAAACGTTTCCTGTATGCAGATGTTGCCGAGGCAACAAGTGGAAGAAAAGGAGAGACAGCCTGCTGCGTTCAGCACTAGATGATCCAAGACCCAAATCAGAAAGAGTAGAAACACTTCAGCATATCTTCATCCAAGTAAAAGTAAAAATACTCCTAAAAGTCATTTAAAAAACAAAAGTTAAGGCTTCCACCTCTGGCCTCTGTAGGTAATATTATGCAGATTAAATGTTTTTATGACATGCGGATGTCTCAGCGCTCCGGTGGTTCTGTTGGGTCTTCATTGCTTTGACCCAACAGTGAAGCAGTGGAGGGTGGATTAGCTTTAGCGACGCCAGCTGTTAGCAGTGTGCTCTCTGCTGATTGGCTGACGCAGTAACGTGGCCTCAGAGAGTAGAACCCTGACGGTGACGAGGTTTAGCTCCTCAGTTTCACGTTTCTCTCCAGCAGAGCAGCTGGATGTTCACTGCAGATCCCCAAATGTCTGCTTGAACGTCAGCTACGTTTTCTGTTGTGATGCAGAGGCAGCGATGAAAAGTTCATGTTCCAAACCATAAAGCTTCATCTGCTGGTTTCAGCCGACAGAATGTGCAGTTTGTGACGTCACAAACCAGTAATGCAAAAAAACTAAACCATTAGAAAAGGAGTTAATGAGGAAAGCGCTGCAGAAACAACAGAGCTGGCCCAGAGGTTGAAGGTTGAACTCCTGTCGTGAATCTTTTCTCTAACATCTAATTCTCCATCTCTGAGGTGTTGAAGATTCTGGTTGCCAGGCAGATTTACGGCTCTGCTGCCATTGATTTTCCTCCAGTCTCGGCGGCCAGCAGCATTTTTAAATAAATCTTATAACTCAATAGAACAAGAGTTGCCTGAGTTACTTTCTCCTGACGCCTCGATCAATCTGTCACAGCAGCAGACGTTTGGTGTGACAGAGAAAAACTTATTATACTTCTCTAATAACACGAATGAGCAATAACTCCAGTTCATGTTTCTCTCTGGACTGAACCTGGACCTGAAATGACTTCCTGTCTCATTATTATGACTCATGGTCAGAGCGGAGAGGAAGGTGGTCTTACAACACGGTGGATGAAATGCAGAACATTTGGTCATCGGACTGATTTGATGAGGAGGTCGATCATTTGGCTAATAGTTGTTTCAATTAATCGTGGAGAATATTAAAGTTTGATTTCTGATTCAGAAAGCTACTAAACGGTTCACACACACACACACACACACACACACACACCTACACACACACACACACACACACACACACACACACACACACACACACACTGTGGGCTCCATGTCGTGGTTGAAGTGGGCCGGCTTCATCCAGCCTGGTGGTTCTGCCGGTCCGTGTTTGTCTCGTCCTCCTGGTCGGTTGGACTTCAGTACCGGTTTGTGATTCTATGTTCAACCTTGAGCTAATCCAGCTGCTCCCACTTCCCTCTGCTCCACACTCGGGTGAGGATTTGGATTATGCAGCAAAGCTGACCTGAATTTCTGCTTCTAAGAATGATCATAAAGATTTAAAGACTTTGTTCCAAAAATTCAACACAAAAAGCAGCAGAACCAGCATCCGAGCCTCTCTGGTGCAGAGCAGCTTAAAGGTTTTACTTGCTTTACGTTCAGTTTAACTCCACTAAACTGAAGCGTCCAGCATCAGTTCCTGACCTGAAGCTCAGGCTCCGTTTGATTTTCATTCCTTTGCTTCTCTTCTCTTAATATCATGTCCCATTAATTACTGCCTTCCTCAGCATCAGGTTTCCTCCTGTGGTTATTTTCATACTTACATTCCTAATTATAATTTTCAACGACCACAGCAACTTGCAAACTCAGTCATTGCATATTTACACAACATGAACTCATGGCTGCCTGCAGAGGATAAGGATTTTATCTAATGAGCACAAACTTCCATCTGGGAAAATATCAGTCAAACCTTTTCCTGTCGTTTATTATCGAATGGACCAGAATCTGAAATACAATTCAGGAAAATTTATTCTATTTACAAAAGTCAATTTTTCTGATTAATTAGATGCAAGATGGAAATAATGAAACAATCTTTGATCTTTATGATTGCGCTACAGTAAAAAGTAATGTTTGTTACTGGGATTTTATGTTACCAAATAGATGAGATATTTTTGAATGTTTTATTATTATTATTATTATTATTATTATTATTATTATTATTATTATTATTATTATTAATCTTTTGAGCAAATAAATCTGATATTTATACAATATTTACTCCTCGCATTAAGAAGAGCTGCATTTCTGATTCATTAAAT
Source organism: Poecilia picta (assembly GCA_033032245.1). NCBI lineage: Eukaryota > Metazoa > Chordata > Actinopteri > Cyprinodontiformes > Poeciliidae > Poecilia > Poecilia picta. The sequence goes on from CM065374.1 coordinate 1,721,239, forward strand.
TGGTCCAGTTTTGATATTAACACAGAAACAGCCATCAAAGATTCCTGCATTTATTCCTGCATGCTGATGATGAACCGCATTGATTTTCTCATCATATTGACTCATGCTCTGCCTCCTAAACGCTTCCCTGTGGAACGAAGGAGAAACTGTAATTGAAAAGCCCCAGGATTAGTGTAAGCAAATGAAAGTGAGCCGCGCCTGCAGGACTCCTCTCATCTACCAGGGGAGATAATTAATCAGCAGAGCTCCGGTGGCAGCCAGCAGCCATTGGACAGAAAAACCACGAGAAACTGAGAGGATGACAGGAACTTAAACATGGATTCAATTTATACCTGACAGGAAGCCGCTGTGAAACGAAGCCTGCATGTGGAAATAAGGTTCTGTGGAAAAGGTTTTTTTGTCCTTAGAACGAGGAGGAGACACAGGAAACTGGCAGATCAGGAACTGAAGACAAACTGCAGCATAATTTCTCTCACACTTTTAATTTCCCTCCATAATCAAAGTTCAATCACAGAGCGACTTCATCATAATCATCCAAAACGGCCGAGTTATTTATGCTTCTGCTGCTGAGCCAAAGCTTTAATAAGAACACTTCATATTAGAAATGTAACTTAACATTATAAAGTTTTCTCTGGATGGTCGCCATGGTGACGTGTAACAGATTAACACCAGGCAGTTAAACTGATTCTAAATGCTGCAGTGAAACTCTTTGGTGTTTCGCTGCAGAATGTTAAATCTTCCAGCAAACTTACAAAATCTGTCTGAAGATTTAGCAAATATCATAATCAGGAAGGAAGTTCCAACTTTTCTGGGCCTGATCTGATGCGCTCCTCCTCTGTGGCCTGCAGCTCCTCCAGAGTATCTGGACTCTGATTATTTAGACGTTTTTTTAAGACAAAATGTGGCACTGGACTTTAAGGAGGCTCAGCTACACTTCAGATGGATGTTTGGAGTTTCACTGTGAAAAAACATGCAAAGGTACAGGAGGTGTGGAGGCTCTGAAAGCCATCCAGAACTTCTGAACCGACTCAGTGAAGAGCCTCCAGCTGGTCAGCAGCTGTGAGGATGAGTCAGTGGGCCGGCCGGCCGCTCGCCGTGAAGATGCGCTGCAGGTCGGGCTCAGGCTGCGCGTGTTTCAGTGCAGGACCAGGCCGGTCGGGTCGCCGTCATGAGTTTGTCACACGTGTGTCATGTTGGCCTAGTTAGAGCTCAGAGCCCAGGAAGCGTCCAGTCGCTCCAGTCCCTCTGGACGGACGCTGACATCACCGTGTGTTAGCGTTAGCCACCGTTTGGGCCAACAGCCGCTCATAGAAAATGTGACAAAATGCAAAAACAGCCAATCTGTGCACAGATTATTCAGAAGGAAAACACGAGGTTCATGTTTGTTACCCCAGCCTTCTGTCCATCAGTCTGTGTTATGAATAAATGGATTGCTGAGCCTGTCAGGCTCGGAGATGGATGCTTATTACGGCAAGCAGTTTTTATTCCAGAAGCTTTTTCTGCTCCAGCCAAACAGAACTCAAATCTAATGAAGAGAAATTGTCTCAAAATTAGAATGGAGTATGAATATGTTTGCATTACCTGGATGGTTAAACAGATTCCAGCAGCAAATGCTGCAGGGGCTGCAATGTTTACAACAATATGCAGGCAGCATCATAACATCATGTCTGATGACACATAATCCCATCACAGGGTCTGTCTGCAACGGAGGAAACAATCAGATAATTAAAAAGGTTTTAAAATCTTCTGTAGAGAAGCTTTACTCAGAGCAACATCAACGGTTCGACCCGTAATAACGTCTGAAATCCAACTGATGAACTGATTCACAGCTCCGTCGTAAAAAATTAAAGATGTAGGAAAAGGGAATCAAAGCTGCTGTCTCCTCTCCCACTCATGCATAAGAGCAGCATTCCCAATGATTTCCATACGTAATGTAACTGACTCAACAGTAAGTGCCTGATTCATCAGACGGACATTAAAGCTGCATGCGCCTGAAATGAGAGGAACATTCTGATTTGTCTTGAGTTCAATAAAAGCTGCAGCCTGTCGGAAAAATAACAGCTTCTATAAATCTGATGGTGGAAAGAAGCAGAGATACAGAAAGAGGGGAGAGCGGCCCTGAAGGGTGGGGGGGTCTGCTGTTGAAGGGTGGGGGGGTCTGCTGTTGAAGGGTGGGGGGGGTCTGCTGCTGAAGGGTGGGGGGGTCTGCTGCCCTGAAGGGTGGGGGGGTCTGCTGCCCTGAAGGGTGGGGGGGTCTGCTGCTGCTGCTGCTGCTGCTGCTGCTGCTGCGTTTCTCTCAGTGACAGCTATCATCAGTTCAGCAGGAAGATCGAATATTTCAAAGCTTTTTCAGGTGAATGTGGCAGAAATTTACTGAGGCTGAAATACAGCAAAATGTCACATAATCAGCTGTTACCATAGTGATGGATGAGACAGATTGCTTCATGATGCCATGTAAAAATAGGAATAGTTTTAAGGTTTCACTAAATCTTAAAAGTGTGGCATGCATTTGTGTTGACCTCGCTTTAACCTGATGCCCCTGAATAAAATCCTGTGTAATTTAATCTGAGCAGAAATGCAGCAGCTCAGCTGGGAAAATCTCACAGGGTCATTAGAGAGTTTTCCTCCTGATGTTCCAGTCGACCCGGTTCTACTGGAACCAGAACATCTGCTCCTCCTCCAGCTGCTGTGGCTCTGAGTCAAACTAACCTGTTCCCCTCCTGGCCTGGGGGGGCGCTGCACCAGGAACCACTGAAGGAAACGACACAAAGACACTGAGAGCAACTTCCTTCTTCACCAGATGGAAACAAGATGGAGGCGACAGATTGTAGCGTTTGGAGGATTTCTCTCTAGTTTGGAATATTCGCAGTAGAAACCAGACAATGATACTTGGTAAGATTTTGTGTTTCTGCAGTGCAGTGCTGCACAGCCTCAGCTCTCTGAAAATAAAGTCCAGTAATAAATAAGTGGAATCAGAGGGAAGGCGTCTGTCTGATCTGCTTTGGGGAATCGTCCTGATCAAACCCAGCTGAGACTGTGAAAGCAGGATTTTCTCCAGGAATCAGTCAAAAGACAAATAAGTTACACTGTGATTTAAAAGAAAAGCTATAGAAAATGGACTGCATGTTTAAATGTATGATCTATAACAAATGATTTCTGTCATCTTGTTTGCAGGTTGTAGAAGTGCTGGAAGCAGAAGAAGAGTCTAGCAACAGCCTGGATCTGCAGACATGGAGGATGTCAGGAAACCACAGGAAATACGATGAAGATCAACAGGTTAAACCTTCTGCTTCCATCTGATCTGATCATTATCAGCTTCAGAAAATCTGAAAATCATCTCTCAATGAGTCGCTAATATATTACACACATCCTTATGCATAATTTAGAATATGAATGTCAGTGTAACAGGGAGCACAGATGTTACTGTTTCATGCTTTCCTCTCCGTTTCAATCATCGCAGGACTTTGTGCAACACGAAGTCACTGAGGTGCAAAAGATTGGCAGATAAATCTGACTGCGAAATTCACAGAACAGAGAAACTGTGAGGGTTTCTGCAGAATCTGTTCCGGTCCGGTCCGGTCCGGTCCCTGGACTCTGCTGCTGCTGATCAGTTATCCTGAATCAGAGACAAAATGGACCGAGAGAAATCCTGGCAGATTTCCATCGACTGCAGGAGAAAATCCAGAGAAGTTTTCAACTTAAAGGTTTCACAAACTGGGTTTCAAAGTTTTAACAATAAACCAGTTCAAAAGTTATTGAGATAAATGGTAATATTGTATCATTTTCAAGTCATATAATGGCATAATAATACAAGTATAATCTCTATAACTCTCCATAAACTTTAATTTCTAACAAACATTTAACACTAGGACTGGAAGACGTTTGAAGGATCCAAAATAAGTAAACAAAACAACAAATAAAACGAATTATGAAAAATCTGCCCTTTAAAAAACGTTCAGACTGGTTTGAATCCAGTTCAGACTGGTTTGAATCCAGTTCAGACTGGTTTGAATCCAGTTCAGACTGGTTTGAATCCAGTTCAGATGGGTTTGAATCCAGTTCAGACTGGTTTGAATCCAGTTCAGATGGGTTTGAATCCAGTTCAGACGGGTTTGTATCCAGTTCAGACGGGTTTGACTCCAGTTCAGATGGGTTTGAATCCAGTTCAGACGGGTTTGTATCCAGTTCAGACGGGTTTGAATCCAGTTCAGATGGGTTTGAATCCAGTTCAGATGGGTTTGAATCCAGTTCAGATGGGTTTGAATCCAGTTCAGACGGGTTTGAATCCAGTTCAGACGGTTTGACTCCAGTCCAGACGGGTCTGACTCCTGGTTCAGACCGGTCTGCTGGCATGTCCGGCCCATAGAGGTTCCCTCAGGTTGCTCAACGCTACGGCTCAACAATCAAATTCAAGAATTATGAAATACGGCAGTATTAGATGACTTCAGGCTGTGAAGGTCAAGCTGGACAGCCATGACCTCTGAACCCTACATGGTGAAGTGTCAGAAGTTAAAAATGAAGCATTCTAAGAGAGCGATGGTGAACTGGACGTTTCATTAACGGTGTGAAACAGGGAGCCCAACATGACCCTGTCCTGGAGGCAGAGCGGCTCTGAGGCTCGGATCAACACGCAGATGGAAAACGTGCTGCGACGTTCAGGAGCCGGTTATTTTCAGAGGAAACCGACTCAGTTATTTAGACGAAACGAAGCGGGAAAACTTTCATCAGCAGACGCTCTATCGTCTGCTTGGAGATTTAAAAACATGGGACTGAATGCAAGGAAAAACACGGACTGGGATCCAGTTGGTAACCAAACAGTGAAGCGAAGAGGCACAACAACAACGCCTGCATGTTTTCCTCATCAGTCGTTCTCAGGGCTGTTCTCTGCCTTTTCAATCACGATCTCGCTCTCCTTTGGCTCACATGGATGTTTTCTCAGCCTGCAGCTCTTCAGGGTCATAAAAGAGGAAGAAGACTTGAAAATCAGGGCGAATGTTGAGTTTGTCAAGACAACAGCTTTCATAAAAAGACGTTTGCAGCGAACGCTGGCCTGAGGGGAAATGAACTCCTAAAGATGAAAAGGCTGCAGTTCCATTATTGCTCTCTTCAAATAACCTCCAATTACCGGGACCAGGAGGTCTTTAAAAGGGTCAGTCGAGGCATAAATACATTGTGAGAAGATAACATGATTATGTAATTCAATATTTTTCTGCAGCCGAGAACAAAGGCGGTCATGATTTAGGCTTTAACCCGGTTGATCTTTCAGAAAGACTGCTTAGCGAGAAAATAATCTCATTTGTGAACTACTGAACTCGCTTTTCTGTATTCTGCCTTCATACGAGGCGGCAGTGGTGCACAAACAAATCTTCTTATTGAGCCTGCAGCCTGTCTCTGTGTCTCACTACCTTTAATCATCCACTCAGCTGGCACCGGCCTTCAAGAACTTTCTGTTTCAAGATGAAACTTGGCACCAAAGTAACAAACACAAAGTGGTCTTGCCAGTTCCCCTTCAGGGCTCCCAAAGTTAGCGGGAAGTTCAGATGGCGACAAGCATCACCTCCATAATCCTCCATTTATTCTTGTCTGCCTTCCCAGAAGAAATGCACAATCCTGACAGTGACAGCGGCTCACATTGATCTAAGGAATAATCCGTTTGTCTATAAAGTCCGGTTTGTTTGGGGAGGTGGGGAGACGGAACCGACCAAAGAACCAAACTCTGGTCCTCCAAACCTCGATCTGGGTTCGGCTGAACAGAACTCTGGTTCGGTTTGAATATGTGAACACCAAGCGGACTGGAGACCGCTCCAAAGGCAGGAAGTGGACTACAGAACAGGGCATTGTGGGTAAATACAGCCAAAGCTAACGTGCTAGCCTAGCGCTAGCAGCAGAAATGGCTCCTGGTCTTAAAGAGAAATCTTCCAACACTAAAATCCTCCATCTTGTTTCCATCTGGTGAAGAAGGAAGTTGCTCTCAGTGTCTCCAGAGGTTTTTGTGTCGTTTCCTTCAGTGGTTCTTGGTGCAGCGCCGCCACAGGCCAGAAGGGGAACAGGCTGGTTTGACTCAGAACCAGAGCAGATGATGGAGTTCTGGTTCCTGTGGAACCGGGTCGACCGGACCATCAGGAGGAAAACCATCCTAACCCTGAGTTATTTGGATTATTTGGACTCCAGCACAGAGGACAAGTCTGGCCCCGACCACACACTGCCTTCCAGGAGTTAACAGTGAAGCATGGAAGTGGGAGTGTCATGGTTGGGTCTGCAGAACCTCACCGTCTGCCGTGAGTCAGCGAGAAGTTGAGGAAAATATGAGACCATCTGTAAAATAAAATCAGAACCAGAACTGGATCCTGTGACAGGACGATGATCCGAAACACGGCAGAAAATCCACCAAGACCCATCTGGACCAAGACATGGATCCAAAGGCACATTTTCATTTTACGATGCAGGTATTTATGGTCATTCATGTAATGAGTTCAATACGGGTCAGTTTGGGTGTTTAACTGTAATTAAATCGATTTTCCATGAATAAAAATGTGTATTATGTGAACATTTTCTTAGAAAGATCTGACTATGTAAAGGAGCGTCCTGATTCTTCACATGACTGGAAGTGATGAGATGCTGATGGACTGTCACACAGAGTTCAACATGTTGCTGCTCTCATTTCTGTTGGAGACAGAAAATAATGGATGTATGGAGAAAAAGTCTTTCTGCATGGGACTGACTTTCATTTACTGTGTGAGAGACAAGCAGACGTCCAGAGCTGCCTGATCTGGACAGGAAACACCTCCAGGCTGAGTCTGGCAGGAACCCAGAACGGAAACGAGTCCCGTTAACCTCCACTAGGTCTGAAACACAAAGCTCCAGTCAGAGGCTCTCAGATCACAGAAGCTCACAGAACCATTTATTTCACAGTTTTGATAAATAGACCATGAGTGAAAGCTTTAATGCATGGAGGATGAAATGTTAACCTCAGATTAAATTTAAAGTTAAAATCCAGAATCTTCTCTGCTGGACTCGGATATCCTGTTTCTGTTTCCACCATTTCTACATCCATCTGACTTCAGCACACACTGTGAGGTCAAGCAGCTTTACAACAGGAAGCAGACAGAACAGAATCATTAAAGTCTTCATCCCAGAGGATGAAGACTAATTGAAAGATAAAGAATAATTTACTGGGTTCAGCTGAGCATCCACAGTGACTGTCACCCATCATGCAGCCTGATGAATCACAGCTTTTTATTTTAACTACTGAGGCATTAATGCCAAAGGAAGATTATCAGACAAACATAATGTACAAACTGCATTTCCCCAAGTTTCTGTGATAAAAGAGCCAAACAACAGCAGCTTTGGTCTGCAGCAGGACGCACATGATGCATGCTCCTAACTTTAACTGCATGATCATTTTCAAAAACAGATTTTCATTTCAAGTAGATTTAAATGGAAGCTGGAGTAAACCACAGCAGTAATGACCTCTATGATGAAATGCTGGTTCTTTATTACTAACAGGAAGAAAATCAATAAAAGAAGTTAAAGCAAAAACTCCTTTTTTTAAAAGTGGCAAAAGTTTCAGTGACTTCTGGGCACAAAACTCCACAGCAAAGAAATTATCTAGTTCAATGTCACAAAAACTGAAATTTTCCAAGGCGCCAGGAAGGAAACGTCCTCCAGATAATGAGTCATTTCTCATCTCTGACTTCTGATTTTTTTAATGTTTTTTTCATGGTGATGTAAACAAATCAAAGATCAGGTGAACAGGCAGAAACAAAATGAAATGAGCAGAAAAAAATCATAAACAGGCTGGAGAAAACTGAACTAAGAAACCACTGAGGATTCATCTGGAAACTGATTGTCCAAAACAGAAATTTATTAAAAAATTACAATTTCCAGAATTATAAACTGCTGGGAAAATGTTTTTAAAGTAGAAAATTTTCTTTTCTTACTAAATCTGAGAAAAATGCACTTGTGGCTAAATTTTAATTTTAAAGTAATCCTTCAAACTGGAAAAATCCAGAGGAATCAGCAAAGATACCAGGAGAAAACCTGCAGAAAACCTGCAGCTTCTGTTCATCTAAACAATTTATATTCAAGTTTGACCAGAAATGTCCAACAATCCAACCATTCAGGTCGGTTCTTTGTCCAGAGTCTGAAATGTGTGAACAAAACATGAAGCTGGTTTGAAGGTTAATCAGTAAAACGAGTTTTAAACTGAAATGAGCAGAAAGGCGATCAGACAGGAAGAGGCCAGAACTCCAAAAGATCCATAAAAATCCGTTACAGACTCGTCCTGCAGTTTGATGAAACTAAGTGTGGATGAAATGAGGAAGAAGATTAAAGCCTTAGAGCAGCTGCACGGCGGTGGCAGCATCATGATGCGGGAAAGACGGTTCACTTCACAGAACAGGAACAATATGTGGAAATACTGAAAGAAGACATCAGATTTAGTCTGAGGGGGAGAGGAAACCTCTGCATGCAGTCAGACTGCAGAGATATGAAGCTTGATTACTGCGTCATATTCAGGGGAAACATGTAAAATCACACAGCCAGAGTCAGAAAACTCCTGTGCAGAAAAACAGAATGATTTTTCAGAAGTGGCTCATAAAACAGAGAGGAGGAGCAGAGCAGCGCCAGCCGAGTCTTTAACATTTAAACGATGAGAAACCAGGCGGTCACCTCCAGCTCAGGTAAGCTGAACTGTTTCTGAACTCTTTCATCTTTAATGAGCCGCAGCAGCAACCAGCTGTGGAAACAGTTTGGACCTTCAGTAAACCTGATTTTTTAAAGCTACAGATCTATGGGAGGAGAATAGTATTTATTTGTGAGTTTAATTCACCCAGAGGTAAAAAACAAACAGCTGCAGGCAGCATTCAATCAGCTGTTTGAGCTGCGATAATAAATGCTTCAGTTTGTTGAGCAACTCGACTGTGGTTCTGTTTGCAGCTAAATATATTTCTATATTGTCATTTAAAATCATCTTTAAATTCTTTCTGTGTAAATTTAGTATGAGTATTTAATATGAGCTATGATCCTTCAAAATGTCAGTTCCTTTAAAAAATAACATGAACAACTGAAGTGAGAGGAATGAAATGATGCTCTTTGCTCTGATTGTGATTCATCTGTAAGAACGTTAAGAAGTGTATGACAGGATGTAATTTTAAATGTTTTTGGCCTTTCATGACAAACTCTCACCATCTGCATGAGACTCACAGCCTTCCTGTTATCCTCTGAAAGTCTCGCTCTCTCAAAATGACAAAGTTCCCCTGGAAGATTATTTCACTCATACCAAAATATCTGTCCATGTTGTAGGTGAAATAATCTCCCAGTGAAACTTGAACTTGTCAGTATTAAGGAGTTATTGACTTTAGAAAATCTCCTATTTTTTGATGAAAGTTGCCTGTAAGTTAGTTTTGTAATAATCAGTCACGATTAATAAAAACCTCCATCTTGTTTTGATTCACCAATTTCTGTTTGAATTATCAGAGAACATGACTGAAAGTTACATTTGTTAAAACGTTTCTGAGAGTTTTCATGTGTTGGTCTCTGTCCGCCATGCAGGAAGCAGAGAACGTCTCTGTTCTCGGATGAGCCCACGGCCCGATGCATTTCCATTTAGACGGGCTTGATGTAAGGAAAGATTTGGGTGCGTGTGGCCCTGCAGAAAAGCCCTGAGCAGAAAAAAATAATGCAATGAGCTCCTTAATAGCTGCATGGAGAAAGTATGGAGCGAAGTAACCCGCTGGCAGGACGATGGGGGGAGGGGGGTTTAAAACCAGACACTAATGGAAACAAGCCTAGAAACAGAAATGAGAGGCTGACAAACCTTAAAGAAACAAATATTTCAGGTTCAAGATATTGAATTGTAGCAGTTTAATATCTCAAACATTTGATATTTTGATTTTAAAACAGAAATTAAATTAAATTCTCAATCAGATTATTTCTCATTGAGTAATTAGTGAAGCTATCTGCTCTGGTAGTCAGCCTGTGGTTGTAGCTGCCTGCATGTTTGGACTTATTTCAGCTGTAAAATCTCTTTTCTCCGTGCCCGAGCTAAATGAATGAGTCTGAGGCTTCAATTAAGCTTTAAATGCTAAAACAAAACCTGCAGAAGACAAACCGGAATTTATGTAACAAAACAAAGAAAACTGATTTTTTGGTGAATATTTCTACCAAAGAGTTATCTCTTTACACATTTTTAAGTTTTGATATTGAGAGCTGCAGTTCTAACAAAAGAAAAGCTGCAAAATTTTTACAGTTTGTTTTCCTCAACTAAGTATTTCTGAACATCCATATCTGTTTTTCATGTAAACAAAAGAGGAAACCTGGAGGGGCTTTATTTGGGCCAGCTGATTGACAGAGTGCAGCAGAAAACAGGTGGGGGAGGGGAATCCAACTGGGAAAAAAACACTTTCCTCTGACACTTTCTGAGGAAACAAACCGACATGGTGGCTTAGAAAACATCAGCGCAGCAGCAGCTTCTCATCTTCCTCCACATGAGATGCAACATGAAGAGCATCATTATACAAAGCAGGAATTATCATTTTCGCACCAATTACTGTAATATGATTTAGCCTAATTACTCCCACAAAAGAAGAAACAGGAACATAGAAAGTATTAAGAGGCTGTTGCTCCTCAGAAATATTTAGTCTGAACCGAAGCGAACAGAAACCTGATGAACTTTCAGAGGAATCTGCTCTCAGTATTATAAAAATAGCTCCGCTCGCCAATATCGGTGTTATTAATAGACGAACTGTTTCCGTCTGAGCTGAGCAGGATGGAGACCTGAAGGCTGACCTGCTGTCCGGCCAGCCGGCCGGCCACACCCATCCAATCAGAGCTGACTAATTAAAGGAAAGTTCAGATGAGCCACCGACCTGCGCGGCCATGAAGGACAGATCCATGATGCTGATGATGCTGATGCTGCTCCGAACAAAGGCACTCAGGGAAGGATGGAGGATGGAGGTTCGCTCTGCCTTCCGCCGCTCACAGCATCCAGCCGCTCCGAAAACAGGCTGAGCGACCTCACGTCAGGGACATGGTGCTGAGGAGGAAACCCCGAGGAAGAGGAGGAGAGGAGAGGCGAAGCTCACGGAGTGATGGAGAGAACTGGGAGACACACGGAGGAGGAGGAGAAGAGAAACAAGGAGGAGGAGGAGGAGGAAGAGGAGGAGGCGGGCTGTCACATCATAACAGAGGAGGTGTGAGTCCTCCTCTCTCTCTCTGTGGTTCCTCATAATAACTCATCCATATTCCTCTAATCAACGTGTGAAATAAGACATTAAAATTTCTTGTTTTCCAGCAGCAGCTTTGTCCAAAATAAAAAATAAAATAAAATAAAAATACCAAACTGTAAATTTTCTTCAGAATTACTTCTATGGAAAACGATCCATCCTCTGTTTCAGTTCCTCTGGAGCGTCTCTGCAGACGTTCATCAGGTCCATTTTTCTGGATCGCTGTGACCCGTTTAGAGGAACCGGATCTGTTCTGTCTTCGTCTCTCTCAGCAGAGCAGGACGCCTCCTGCATGTGTTAAATCTTTTTTTCAGTGGTTGTAGCTGGACTCACAGGGAGGAGGGGGAAGCAGAAGGTTTGTCGGTCCAAATTTGACTCCGTTTTCTGGACAATTCAGGACAAATCATCTAACATCTCTAATAATCTGTTTGACTTTCAGGTGCATTAGAAACACCTTCATTACGGACCAGAAGCTGTAATGCTACCAGGTCGTTTCCAAAATATCTGTTCTTCTAAAGAAACTGAAAACAAAGCTGCGTCCCCAGAAGACCTCTGGACCAGTTCCTTCACTTCTAATTTACTTCTGTTCTACATTTTTAATTAATATCTCATGTGTGTATTTGGAAATATATTCTTTTTTTTCCATTTATCCTCAGTGATCATGTCAACCTGGAGAATATCTGATGAATATTTTAAGTGTTTTTTAATCCTGTGACTAAATCTCATATTTCATATAATAAATCATTTCTTTATTCTAATACATTTTTAAATTCTCCATCTTTCTTTTGGATATAATCAAATCTAGGATTATCTCCTCTGTCCAACTGCTCTTTCTCTTTTGGATGATTTGACTATACACTTATGACTGTGAAGGACTAAACCATTCGCTCAGGTGAGTTTACCATCTCACAACTTCCATCTACAGAAATAAAATACATGTTAATACATATAATTTAGTTTTCATAAATATTTAATATTTTAACCTTACATCATAAAACACCAACTCAAACTCTCCTCTCTCTTCTTTCTCTCTCTCTTTTCTCGTCTCTCTCTCTCTCTTCTCTCTCTCTCTCTCTCTCCTCCTCTCTCTCTCTCTCTCTCTTTCTCTCTCTGTCTCTTCTCTCTCTCTCTCTCCTCTCTCTCTCTCTCTTGATCTATCCCAGGAACTATAAATGGAGTTTGGACGCCTGGGGACGGATTTGTCCAAACACCCTGGAGAGGACAGGGAGAGACGTGTGAGTCAGGACATGTCATCTCCTTCAGGTCTCTTCTTTTCACTATATATCCACCAATAAACTCCTCACAACCCTTCTTCATATTTTACTAAACACCTTATTTGCTCTCAGTGATTATTTTATTCTCTCTTCCTAATGAACTAAAGGCTACATGCTAATCATCCATAAATATTCAATGGTTAAAAGATCTTGTGTGAAAATGTTTTTGATGAGCAAATCCTCACCTGTTTCTGCTTCAGTTAAATCTTCAGTGTCTTCAGGAGCCACGTCTGTTTTATTACAGCTGGAGGTCAAAGTTGATGGTTCCTAGATTGCAAAATATCACATTTTTATCAATTTATCATTCTCAGATTTTATTTTGGGTTACATTATTTTCTGTAATGTTTACAGTTCCCAGCCTCAGTTTAAAATGTCTTGTGGTAAAACTGTTTCTGATTTGGACCCAGTTGGATGCAGACGGATAATGTGACGCAGAAACAGACCAGATGGACCTGGAAGTGATGTAACGGCTAAACTGTGTTTGTTTGTTTGTTTGTGATGAAGGACAGCAAAGAGTTGGATGAAAGTTTTCTCTGATGGCAGCATCTGGCTTGTTTTTCATATTTTAATATTTTAGGACGGTCGGATCCTTCTGGAAGTAAAGTTTGTCCCTGAGGTCTGCTGGTTGGTCCTGTGTGTTTTTGAGATCTGCAGTTTAAGTCGACCTCTGCATGAAACCAACCAGGGAAAATCTGTGGGAGATCCAAACTGTCCGTGTTTGGAGACAGGAGCAGTTCTGGATGTAAATCTTTGAGCCTGATAACATTAATAATATTTTTTTTCTGTCGTTACTGTAGCTTTTAGTAGATATAAAGAATTTTTCTGATTTGTTGGTAATAGTCTAAAACTGCAGAAGTTTGGTCTGGTTTAGCTTCATTAATAATTAATAATGTCACCAGAACTTTAATAAGTTTTTGTTTGACTTGCAGGTTCCTCAGATTCTTGGTTCTATGATGTAATTTGACTGAAAAAACAACTTTTATGTTGCATCTATCGCTAGAAAACTTCAGTTAAAAACTTATTAGAAAGCCCAAAACTACATGCAGTAATTATGCAGCAGGTTGTAGAAACTCATGGTTCAATATTTTTTATGCATTATTGATGAATGCATCTCCTCTGGGCTCAAAATGTTTTCCAAAGTCCTGAATCACAAGCAAGTGAATCTGGCTTTGGTAGTTTAGTTGGTTGCTTGTCTGAAAGTTAAGTGGAAGGTAGATAATGGCGTAGGCTCAGTTTCCTGACCTTTAACCCCTCTGATCCAGTTAAAGGAACCGATAAGCTGCAGAATTCAAGGCTTTATGGTGATTTTCATGACCGTGGTTTTATAGAAATAGTTCCAGGGTTTCCTCTTGTTGCAGCTCTGGAAGAATTGTGAAAAAATCCCATAAACACATTCGCAAATCTCATGGAAAACCAAAAACAGAGCTGGAGGAGTGTCAGCTGCAGACAGAGCGATGGAGAGAAGCTGGTCTCCAGTTGGAGCTCCGATCTTTACTGAGGCCATTTGGTGGTTTGGCTGATGGCAGCTGAAAGTCTTTAATCCTAAAAGTGAACATAAAATCATAAGTCTGATTTTCTGACTTCCTGCTGCAGCGATTTCACTTCAAACACATCATGCACAGCTCATACACATTCACACGTCAAGTGTTTGTAGGTCATTTCTCTTTTTTGTGCACTTAATATAGAATAAAGTCTTTGTTTGCTTTGCCTCAACTGATGCATAGTGAAGAAGGCAAGTGATTCATAATTGATGCTCCGCTGACTATGTGGAAATAAATCAAGTGTGTGTGTGTGTGTGTGTGTGTGTGTGTGTGTGTGTGTGTGTGTGTGTGTGTGTGTGTGTGTGTGTGTGTGTGTGTGTGTGTGTGTGGATGAATTCTGTACAGGAATGAATTCTGTACTGTGGTATTTCTGTCACTTTTAGATCTGAACACTTCTAACCTGTTTTCAGAGTCGCTGAAACGTTTTTTCTGTCTTCAGGTTTCAGCAGATATTTTCCTTTTTCTGTCCAGTAGAGAAGAAGAAACTGTGAATCTGATCTGAATGGATAAACTCATCCATTTCAGCTCTGTCACATTCAGAAGCAACACGCAGAACTTTGTCTTTATTTCTGCAGACGTTAATTATTTATTTAGACTTTATTTAGTCAGAAAGCTCCTGTTGAGATCCAATATGTCCTCCACAGGGGACGCCAGTTTAATGCTGGGAGTCCGACTGGCTGCAGGTCCGTTTAGTTCTTCAGACACATCCATCACTGCCAGTCATGACAGAAACATGTTCAGATCTGCAAAATGGTTCCTGTTAGCCAGAAAAGGCAGATTTCTGAGTAACATTGAGTTTTTAAAACTGGGTCGTTGTCTTTTTTTATTATTTTGCTGTTGGGTTAAGTTATTTATGTGCAGTTACTGTTTAGGTAAATCTGTTGTAAAACAGAATGGCATGAATTTCTTACTGATTTTGAGAGTTTTATCATCTTCCTGAGTCCAGTCCGGAGCTCAGACTGAGGAGGATTTGCATAATATTCTGACACAAAGGCGCCTGAACAATGGAGCAAATCCAACTTGCTTTAAATAGAGGAGAGGAGAAAACGTTTCATCTGATCCTCTGACAAACTGGGGGTTTTATATGATTCTTAAGCTTTAATAACTTGGCACATTAAAAATAGATATTATAGATTTATGCAGCATTTAATTCCCTTTCAGCTGGTTCAGTCAAACTTAACCAGAGTATTAGGGTCTGATGTTTTTACAGTTTGGACAGCAGCGGTGCTGGACTTCCCTACATCCTGCAAATCAAAAGGAAACAGTGAAAGTTTTTCATTGTGTGGTTCAGCTGAGACCTGCCGCCCTGCAGCAGCCTCATGAACACACAGCGTTTCTAACCTAGAAATTAAATATGTTTAATAATTCACATAAAGCTGAAGTTGCTGTGATTCGGGGGGTTTGAGTTTTTATTTTGATTATTTCCTTGTTTCCTTCAGATTAAAGCCTTTTCAGAAACCTTTCTTTCTGTGTTCTGACCCAGGAAGCAGCATAAATAAAACAAATGCTTTCAGCTGCACTGTAAAAAAAAGTCAGTAAATTTACGGTAAAAAACTGTAAAAAACCAACAGTTTTTGACCGTCATATTCGAAAACATTTAATTACCGTAGAAATTACATGGAACTACCGTAAGTCGAAACTGCAAAAAAAGTCAGTAAATTTACGGTAGAAAATTGTGAAATACTAACGGTTACTGACCGTAATATCCAAAACACTTTGTTACCGTAAAAATACATGGAATTACAGTAAGTTGACACTGCAGAAAAAAATCCATAAATCAGTTACTGACTGTAATATCCAAAGCATTATACTGCCATAGAAAATATGTGGAATTATCATAACTCAATAAACATATATCCTAAGTAATGTTGACATTCATGAATGTAGAAAATACAGAAATATATTGTAAAAATATAAGTAATTGTAAAGTTCATATAAAAATATTGTAATATAGCCAGCAGTTAATTACCCTAAACTTAACAGTACTAATCAGCCAAAATTACAAATTTTGTTGATATTTATATCTACAACGTAAAACTGCAAACAAGATTGCAAAAGTATTTTTTACAAAGAACAGAATGCTGGTGTGATATTTTGGTTTCTTTTTTAATAATGCCTTTAATACACCAAACTGAAATCTCAACAGTAAACCAGGCATCCATCTAGCGCACACACCGATTGCAAAGCAAACTCCTACAGCCAACGCCACCATTATTTAGAAGAATATTGGATTAAATGATGCATTTGAGATTAATTTTATGCCAACCATAGATTTCTTATACATTAACAGAACTGTATGTTAGCCCCTCCTGCTTGGATGAAGCTGAAGTTGGTTTCCAATTTCTGCTTCCAATTTGGAAAATGGCTAAAGGGCAATTCCACCTAATTTTTCACTACTATCAGCAAATTTAATTTACTCTAGCTAAAAAACTACAACACCTAGACTCTTCAAATCTGGACTAGATTATTCTCAACCCATATCAGAATATTTAAAACCAAGTGTGGGTTACAGTAAATGGAGACTGTTATTTGTCATGTAAACAAATCATTATCTAGTTTGTATTGCTGCTTGATCCTTCAGCGTCAGCAGCAAGATTCTTTTAACTGTTCCTGTAGTTGAGCGTGGCTCAGGTTACTGTGGTGTCCTGAACTCAACACAGTAAAGTCACAGTGCGCTAGCTAAGGCTGCTAACTAGCAGGTTCTAGCTCAGGGTGCTAAGAGCCCAGTAGGCCTGGACTCTCAGCAGGACTCCTGGTCTTTGTCAGGATGCAGCTGCTGTCTTTGAAATCAAGTTTCTGCTATTTTTGCGCGTTCAGGAGGAGAAGGAGAAGGAAACACATCTCTGCATCACAGGTCAGCCCCTTTCATGGTTTTAACTGAAGTTAGCTAACTTTAACCAACTGATAAAGAAATGTGTACTTTCTGAGCCAAGCTGTTTATGTACATGCACTGCAGCTACATATCTTTACTATATGGAACATTTAATTTTCCCAGATGCAACACTTCCATTAATGTTTCTGTAGGAACGACTGCATAGATTATATTTCTGGTCCACTTTAGACTGGATGTGCTTAAGGTTATTGTTAATGGTAGAAGCAACTTTTTCAAGTTTGTTTCAGTAATTAATTTGAATTACTTTGAATGTGAAATCTTCATGCATGCAAGTTAAAACTGTGAACAACATGTTAGCTTTTGTTTCAATACTTTGGTAATAGTTGGAAGTATAAATCTTGGCATCAGAGCTAATATTTAATATTTTCCTTTGACCTCTTGACTCTCACCACCAAAATACTTGCACTAAAGTCACTGGGTCCATGACAGTTGAAGGGTTTTAAGATAAGGAAATTTAAATATTAATATTTTACAGTTTTTCTCAGTTTCTAAGGTTCTGAGAACTGATGATCTGGGCAGAGTGAACAGCCAGAGAGAAGAAGAGGATCAAGGCTGAGGAGGAAACAGTTGGGAGGGAAGCAGAAGAAGAGTCAGAAGAGGCTGAGGACATCTGCCAGTTTCCATCAGTCCAGCATCAGGATATGGCTGCGACCCACAACATGATGCTGATGGATGTCCTCCCACCCTGATGTTCATTCCTTAACCCACTCAGGAACCTTTGTCAGCGTGATGATGGAAATTAAAATGTAATGTAATTTCTACAGCACTGTACAGTTTACCATGAGGAGATTGTCCTGTGGTTCCTTTTCTACTTTTTTCTGTTATCTGCATTTCTGTATTTTTCTTTCTGAATAACCATGGTCCATCAATAAATTACAGCAAAAAGCGTAAATCAGTGTTTCTCAACTCTGGTCCTCACCCCACCCCCCCCCTGTCCTGCATGTTTTAGGTATTTCCCTTCTGCCACACACCTGAATTGTATCTCTGGGTGATTAACAGGCTTCTGCAGTACTTGATGGTCATGCAATCATTTGAATCAGGTGTTCTGGAATAGAGGCACATCTAAAATATGCAGAGCAGGGGGGCGCTGAGGACCAGGGTTGAGAAACACTGGCGCAAATGATCATTTTGTAGTCTCTTCCCATGACTAATCAATTTGACTGGCTTAGAGAATCTATAACTTATTATTTTGAGTCACTGATATGTTAACTGACAGAATTTTGAGCTGAAATAAGGATTTTTCAAGCAAACAAATGCTATTTTTGTTGTTTTTACAAATTGTTTTGAGAAATGCGCTGTTTTGTAAATGCCAACAATGACTTGAGAAATGCACCAAAAGTGACAGAGAAAAACTAACATGGCATAAATCGTCTCAGGTGTATCTATTTCTTTGCCTGTATGAAAAGTGTTCACATTTACAGCTTTGTTTCTGCTAGTTTGCAGTAACCGAAACTTGCATAAATGATTGAAGACAACTTATTGGCCTTCATGAGACTCGGATAAATGGTGAGTATCTATTTCATAAATTGCCTAAAACAGTTATATTTGTTTTTATTATGTTTTTTGTTTGTGTATTTTGTCTGGTTGCAGAGAGGATCCCACCTGTCGACAACAAACAAAGGTTTAAGAACTACAGAATTTTCAGTCAGAAATGATCACACCACCTAGTTGAAGTACCAGACTCCATATGCAAGTAAACAAAGATGAAACAAACATTTAAGTGAATGGTGCATTTATATCATGTTCATGTAGTGAATCTTTCTAACTTTTGGTTTGTTTGTTTTCCAGCAGAGAGGAAACACCTGATTGACAACATGTGAGTCTCAACTTCAACCTGTGACTGGGAACCACAACCATCCTGAGCAAAGTCTGAACTCAGTGACTTATTACTCTCAACCCAGAACAAGAACCTTTTATCACCTGTTTTTCTTCTACAATAGGTAGAAGTGTTCTTATGTGGACACAGGCTGTTTTTGTGTGTTTTGTTTTCCAGATGTCAGTAATACCTTGAGGAAACTGGACAGAAAATAGAATCGGTTCATTTTTTAACTGAATTTTTAAATAATTCTTTAAGTGCATTACTCGTAATCTGTATTTTGTTTAATTTGAATTTATTTTCTTTATATGTTTCTGTATAGAAATGCTGACAAGTTACACTTCCTTGTGTTGTACTATAATTTTTATGGTGAAATTTTGGTAAGAACAGTGACCAGTAAGACAATCCCCAGGTTTTTGGGGATTTTTTTTACAATAAAATGCCAATATATCATACAGTCTGGCCGTGTTTTTCACTTATGTAGATTTTATGCCTCAGGCAGTGTGACCGTAGACGGTAAAATTCTGGCAACCACAGCTGCCAGTTTTTTACCGTAAAATGAGGCCGTTTTTTGTTTTACAGTGTGGGATCGAAGTGGAGCAAACCGTCGGATCTAAAGTCTCTGGGATGTGAAACGGTGCTGGTTGTAGATCAGAGGCTGAAGCTGCTGCTGTCCTTCCACAGTCTGCTGGTTTGGCGTTTACAACCGGAGTAGACCGGCTCTTCTACCTTAATCTTCTACTTTCTGTTGCTGCTCTGCAGGCACAGATCTCCCACAGGTCTCAGCTTCATGCTTCACTCTCGGCTGTCTCCGTCCAGATTCTTCTGCTGCAGCTCCACTTATCTGTGGAGTTCCTCAGGGGTTCATCCTGCAGGTTCAGATCACTCAGATGTGGCTCCAAACTAATGCAGGAAGTGAGAAAACAAACCCATTTTAAACCCATGCTGGTCTGTTTGAAACCAATTATAAACTCAAAGTGGCTCCCAGCTGCTTCTTGGATCTTATCGTTTGTGTTAAAGATCCAAATGACCAGCACCTAAAGTGTTTTATTGATGTGAGTCATCATATATCAAATCTATTCAGTGTTTATGTACTTTGGTCATTTCAACTCCAGGGTTGATGAAGCAGACAGGAGGAGGCAGCAGGCTGAGTGGTTCTGTAACAAAGCAGACGGGCTTCTGGGCCTTTTCTGCTGAGATCCGTTTCTCTCTTAGACATTGACCAATCACTTTCTGCTCTGTCCTGAAGCAGAATGGGAACCTTTGAGAATTTGTACCATATCAGCTTGATAAAACTGAGTTTTACTGACGTCTGTAAAATGATCCTCTACATTTCTACATGGATTTGAGAAACACAATCAGCAAAAATTAGTGAGGGATGTAAACAGTTAAAGCAGATATACTCAGAATTCAGCCATGGTGCTAATGCACATCAGCCAATCAGAGGAGACGTTGGCGTCTTATCCAGATGATGGAGTGACAAGCCCCGCCTACTTGGAAGCAGCTCTTTGGGGAAATTGTAGTTGTGAATTTTCCAGAACAGCGAACGATTCAACACGTTGGAATGATGCAACTTTCTATGAACTGTGAGATGGAGGAACCAGCTGCACCTTGAAGAACAGAAACAATCATCCGCCCACCACTTCCTGTCGTCATCTTCATGGTTTCCTTCAGTAGAAACATCTGGTTGTTGATTACATGACTAGTATGATGCTAAAGTGTTTCCATTGCAGTTCCTCTAAATGCATCTATTCCAGCTGAGAAACCACCTAACCCCAACGCAAAAACCTTTGATCAATAATGAGAGGTTTTACGATGCAACTACTAAAGGACTCATTTTACCATGATGCTCAAAAAGTCCAAATCCATATTAGTGTCCTGGGGCTGGTTGGGCTGGAGGTCATTCTGTATTCTCACCCGAAGCCGACCGAGACGCTTCAGAACGTGGTTCTGGGTTTGGATGAACTCTGGTAGGTTTGGAGCGGACCAAACGGATCAGGTGTGAATACACTCTGAGTGTTGGATGACTGAGAACAGGTGTGGCAGCAATCAGAAACATCCAGAGGCTTTAGTATCACCATGCACTCTGCAGAGCGGCGGAGCTGTGATTTAAAGAGCCTTTTACGTTTTAATCTCTGGCAAACATCTCGGTTGATTAACATAAAATAATGTCAGCTGCAGCCAAGAAACACGGAGGAATATTCAGCTCAGTAAAGCAGCAGCACCAAGGTTATCTCTGCTAAAAGCCTCTCCTGTTTCTGCTCCCTCATGGTGACGAACACTGGAGCTGATTCTGTTGCGGCGGGTCAGTGATGAACCGAACCCAGACAGCGATATGACAGTCCCTTAATGGAGGTCTGATGAGTCATATTCCCTCAGGTGATAAGGCAGGTAGAGGACCAATCAGGGGCACCAGAGCAGCCTTGTGATGGGTTGACATGGTTACATCATCGGATGAAAAGATCCTGGACTCTGCTGTAAATTTCTCTGCAGCGATCATCAGCATGTGAAACAGACGTTTGGCTCTTACTCATCCTAAATGGATGGAAATGAGCTGCTTCTTCTAAATCTACATCTACGATCGCCTGATTAATTTAACAAATGTCTGTGTGGGTTATTAATCATATCCACTGCTCTCAACTCATCTGCTGTAAGTAAAAATGACTTTCAGAAGCGCTCTTCATCAGGCCGATGGCTGCAGCCTCTGTGGCTTTCAAATGGAGGGAAACTAATAATTAAACACACTATTGCACAAGGTTTGGTTCATTTCACACACAGAGAGAGACACACACACTCCTCAGTGTTTGTATTAATGGCTGGTTGACACGGCAGGCTGCCCCCCTGCTGGGCGACATGCCAGCCAGAAGAAAAGTGCGCTGCGTTTAGCCGTGACTCTACAGGCCACAGGGCGCCGCCGTCTGCGCTGCTGAACGTTTGTGGTGACAGGAGATGATGGCTGATGGAGATTCACCCGAGGTGCCGCTGGCCCAGGTGGATGGCAACCAGACACAGACAAATCTGTTGACACCCCTGGTGAAATCCATCCTTTATCACAGGCGCAAAATCAAACACAGGGACAAAATATTGTTTTAGGCTACTTGGACTTTATAGAGGTTTGAATAAATATAAAGATGACAAGGCAGAGCGGCCTCCAGGCTGGATATTTTAATCTTGATGTTAGAAAAGGCTAAAAAAGTCTCCAGAGTTCACAGCTGGAGAACTCCAGGTCTCCATAGCAACCATTAGACTCTCTCTGCATACGAAACCAGAAACATACACAGTTTAATAAGGTTGTTTGTTTTCCCCCTGATAGTCTGTTTTATTTCCAGCTGCTGTGGCTCTGAGTCCAACCAGCCTGTTCCCCTCCTGGCCTGTGGCGGCGCTGCACCAAGAACCACTGAAGGAAATGACACTAAAACCTCTGAAGACACTGAGAGCAACTTCCTTCTTCACCATGGAAACAAGATGGAGGATTTTAGCGGTTGTAGGATTTTTTTTTAGGCTAAAGACCAGGAGACATTTCTGCTGCTAGCGCTAGGCTAGCATGTTTAGTTTGGTTATATTTACCCAGAATTCCCTGTGCTGTAGTCCACTTCCTGCTTTTAGAATAATTTCTGTTTTACTTGGCAGTAAAACAGGCTTGGGTTCGGTTCACTTCAACCGAACCAGGCCGAGGTTTGGAGGACCAGAGTTTGGTTTTTTGGTCGATTACATGGAAACCAGTGAAAATATCATTGAAACTTGAAACAGAAGATTAATGAACCGTTTTGGTCAGTATTCTTTTGGTTTAATTAATTAATATTTCAGCTTGTAGTGTGTCTGTTTGGTCTCGGTCATCTAATGATGGTTGTGTTAACATTGTATTCACATTACAACAGTCACTGCAGTTCTGATTGCCTTTATCTCTGAGTTACTCTGGTTTTGTCTCCAATAGAAGGAAGAAACAGTTTTCGCCGTCTGTCTGTTGGACTGGCTTTGTAAAGTCAATATCATCCAGCTTCAGGCGAGGCGGCGCTGGGACCAAAGGAGGACAGGAGAATGAAGGAGATGGATGCCAAGAGCCAAAAAGCCTCTTCAGTGAAAATATCCAGCATGTTGCCAGCTGGTTACCAGCATCGTCTCCTCCCTCAATGTCTCCCTTCTGTTGTTTCATCCAACCGCTTGCTCAAAGTGTCAGAGGTTCTGATTCCTTCCTCCAGCAGTGACTCAGGACTCAGAGTGAATCTTGGACAGGCCATCAACCCAGCTGCCATTTTAGCTCCCTGATGAACGATGGAGGCATGATGGAGGACACCGCTAACTAAAGCTAAACGGTAAGAATTAATATTAGTTATGCCAATGCTAAAGAGCTACATGACATTAGCAGAACTAAAGTGCTAACATGTTTGACCTCTGTGGCAGTGATGTGGCGCATTTCGCCTTTAAAAGGATCAAACTACAGTTTGAACTCAGGAAGTGATTCTTTGGAACAGATGTTTTATTTTTGCTCATTCTGTTGCTGATTTGGCCTCAGCAGATGTTTGGACACAAACTGAAACTGCTAATTTGCTGCTTTGCTTCACTGGTGGAGAAAATGTAAGAAACCCAAAAAGATCTTCATTTATTAACTTTTTTAACATGTTTGTGAATAATCTCCCTGGATTTTGTTAAATAGCTTAAAAGTATATTTTTATTTTTGTTTATGTATTTATTTTTATAAAATGAAATATATAATATATATATTTGATATATATTTATAAGAGGATTTGGAACTGCTGCGTGAACAGTCTTCAAAATAAAAGCACAAATTTAAACTTCTAATTACTTGAAGAATTCTTAACAAACAACCAAACCTTCAACACAGATGATTAACTTTATTCAAATGAAAGTTTATAAAACAGACAAGTAAATTAGCACTTTCAAAGTTATCCAGAATAATTACTTTAGGGGTAACGAAGTGAGCTAAATGTTTCCAAAGTTAAATAGAGCTAAATAAACCAGCTCCGTTATTAGTATTATATGTACAGCTTATAGCTGCTTTAGCAAGAGAGAATAGGTGACTTTATTTAATTGGCCAAAAATGTAAAAGTGTACATTAAAATATTATTTTCCCACGGTTGTCTGCTTGTCCCAGTTTCACATTGGCTTTAGTCCCAAAGACTGATGGAGATACCGTATAATGTATTCCTCACATAGACGTAGACTTTCATATGGATTGTGGGACGGCTGCCTCTTCATTATGTGTCCTGAAAGACAGAAGAGCCGCTGTCTGCTCTTGGCAAAGTGCTGGAGTTTCCTCCAGAGGAACGAACAATCACCATCATCTGTGTAGCTGCTGGGTGCTGTTAGCGGTCCTGTCCACTCGGTGTGATAAACCTGCCGGGTTCTCACCGTCTCCCAGCTGATGAAAACAGAAACATGTTGTCTGATGTGAGGAAATGTTGAAAATGTCTCAGTTTCTGCAGATCAATCTGGATTCTCTGTGTTTTCATACGTGGAGCTGTCAGTCAGCGGCGGCCGCTGCCGGCCTGCCTTGTTCCTGTTAACAGACACAGCGGCTCCGTCCCGAGTTCATCCTCGCTGTGCTGTCACCAGCGGCACAAAGCTTAACCTTTCTCCTCCCGTTCTGCACAGCTGCTCCTCCTTCCTGGCATGCAGATCACTGGCTGGCTGTGTGTTCATGTTCGTGTTCCTGCAGGGGGAAGCGGAGGTTGTGGTTGGGCAGTGGAGAGAGTCGATGGGAGGCGTGAAGACAAGATGCGACAGCTGCTGACTGTAACTCTCATCCTTCTGTTTTAATGACACTTCTATGTAAGACAGAATTTATTTTAGATTTAAATCATGTTAGTGTTTTCATCTCATCAAAGACACACCTGCAGCGTTGCTTCGACTCTTTATGCATGTTTGAGACGTCCTTTAATCTCCATAGCAACCATTCAGCTGAGCAAAATGCCTGGGTGGACCTGGCCCCGCCTTTTAGACACGGCTCCTCCCCCGCTCAGCTCCTTCAGACTAGCCAGGAGCAATTAGCAAACATCTGTTGGAACTGCTGGGCTCACTATAGGAGTTTCTTCTCAGTGAAATGTTGGTAAAAACGATGTTAAAGGGTTAAAATAGGAGCCATGTTGTGTTGACTTCCTGGAGGCGGAGCTTCAGAAAGAGCAGGAGCTTTTTAAAGAGACAGAGGCATTAAATTACACAGCCACGTCTTTTTAAGTCATAGTTGGCATATGCATGTAACATAGTTACTTGATTGTGCTACAAAATGTCACTGTGTGGCTTGAAAACACAATAATGCTGCCCGTTTCAGCTAAATGCATCGTTTTTCAGGTCACTATACGGTGAAAATAGTTCAACTTCCAACACAGAAAAACTTCTCATAATGTTTCTCCTTCCTTGGCTGGAGCCTCACAGATCCTCAGACTGAGTGTCTGAGAACCTGATGTGAGGTTTTGTTCGTTCCTCCAGTTGATTTCCCAGCAGAACCACCTCAACCTTTCTGCCTGTTGTTTTCTGCTTCCATCTGAGCAGAGCTTGTTCACCTTGGCTTCAGGCCGCCGGCCGTTTCAGCGCTGTCACTTTGATCCCACTCACCAGCCAGCCGGCTGTGGCGCTTGTCCGGGCCCATCGTGACTGCAAGGAAGAAAATGATGATGTGCTTCGACTCAACATCTTACTGGAATCCAACTGGAATATTAATCAGCTCCTCACGGATTCTGTCTCTTCCTGGGTTGTATAACATCCCATTCCCACATAATTACGGTGTGATTATTCTGCAGATGCACTATTGATTCAGTAAACAACATGCTTTCTTAGCCCTAATTAATTCATCTCTTAAGAGACAGAGTATGGAGTGGATGTGTTCCTGGTGTTATTGTGTTTTGTAAATCCATCCCAGCAGGTTCAGCAGCGCTCTCCTCATTTAAAGCTATTGATTAAAACCTGTTGAGTAATTAAAAGCTTGTCTGAGTTCCCAATAAAGTTACAGAAGCAAGAAAATATCCAGGAAGTCAACCCAAGAATTTACTCAGCCTCTACACATTTCTTCTTTCTGCTCATTTCAGATCAGCCGATTTAATATCAGGCAAAGAAATAAAAACTAAATGATGATTTTAATCATAAATTTATATATAGGAGAGGAAAAAAACTACTGAAATTGTCAGAGATTGTCTGCTAATGAGTCTTTCACTTTACTAAAAATAGCTAAATCCAAGTCCATACTTTAACTAGGTCACTCCAAACCATCACTTGCTGGTGTCCTTTGGCTCTTTAGCTATTGAAAAACACAAATGTGCTTCAGGTCCAAATAAAGAAAAACCTGATGGCCAAATATTCACAATTTATGGTTCCACTGATTAGCAGCTCATTAAGCCCAGAATGTCAATCCGCCTCCATGTTTGGCTGTTTATATCATCAACTGTCACTGAAATGCTGTGCTAGGTTTTTCCACATGAGATGAGACGAAAACCTTCTAAAACGTTTCACTTCTATGTCGTTTGAATATTTTCTTTTCTGTTCAGCATCTTGTAACATTCCCAGGGATGCACGAGGGAGGCGGTGTCATGGTTTGGGGAATTAAAAAACAGACTGAACTGAACCAGAACAGAATTCTGCAACATGACAAGAGACCAAAAACATATCAGACTGAAGACTGACTGAGATTTAAGAGCCAGAAAAAAAATATTTTCTGGGATATTTTTTGGTATAATTAAGATTAATTTTGGTGTTTAAGTGAAATAAAATCACTTTCTGTTCCGTAAATAAGAAATGAGAGATTAGACTAAAATGGAACTAGAAGTTTTTATCAACATCCAAGAATTACTGACTTAATTGAAGCTCCTATATGTTGAAAAGTTACCTGTAAGTTTGTTTTGTCTTCATACAAACAAATGAACTAAGATATTTGCACAAGAAACTAAACTAAAAGACTTGTTAGGATTTTGTGTTTTTGCAGTATTTTTACAGTAATCAATGAACTTAACAGAAAGGTTTTTGGACAATTGGAGGAAGCTGGAGTACCCAGAGAGAATCCACTCATTCACTGGGAGAACTGGGATCTCCATGCAGAAACATCCCAGGCTGGGATTCGAACCCAGAACCTTTTGACTGCAGCCCAATTTTCCAGGCTTTAATGAAAACTGTAGGAGCGAAACATTTATCTTTCCAGCTCTTTGTGTTTCAGACTCGGCTTTCCGTGTGCTGGCCGCGTTCCCGTCCCGCCATCTATCACCTCAGGCTAACAGCTAGCGCTCATGCTGTCACAGCCACAGCGGCGCCAATAAAGGAGAATGAGTTAGGACGCAATCGGCCTGAAAGACGACGGTAATGAGCCTGGTATAGATGTAAATGAATTTGTTACAAGCTGCATAACTAATTCACTCATCCAGCTGTTTCTCAGTCAGTTTAGCCCTGATCCACCCACATCTCCGTCTGAAGCTGGAGGTTCTGGTTCCTCTGAGACTCTTCTCTTCTCTTTCTACCCTGCAGGGAAACGGATGAAAACTTTGAGTTCGTTTTCCGTTCAGAAACATGATTGGGTCGAGGCTGCTTATGTAATTGATTCATATTTAATCTGTGGAACATGCAGGCGTGTGGCTGTGAGGATGCTGCTCTGTGCTGGGGCTTGTTTCTCCTCCCTGTCAGCCTGTTTCTAATATGCACTTCTTGTGTTTGCTGCAGTGGTGCATGAAACGTGTCGCCACATGAATTTGACCAGGAAGTTACGAAGTGGCTCTCTGAGTGATGCGAGTCCAGGTCTTGTAGAGTCAATGTACCGTAGCTGGTGTTGCACTTGTGGGATGTTCTTTAACCAGTTTTTAAAATATATACACAGGGCAGGAAAATAAAAAGTTGAAGCAGTGGAGCAGTGGACCGTCTGGTCGGTGAGTTTTCCTTCAAACTTAAACCAATAAACTAAAATCATTTTGATGGACATGAAGCTGACAGGTGGCGCTCTGTTTACGGCAGTAAAGATGGCCGCCGCCTCTGGGTGGATTTTAAAGATGTGGAGAGCGACAGCTTGGCCACCAGATGAAAGGATGGAAGGACAAAGTCTTGTTCAGCCATGTCTGCCGTCTGGCTTCTTCTGCAGCAGAATTATTTTCATGTGTCTCACATTAACAATTCAAAAGTCTGGCAAAATGCCACATGGCTGTTCAGACTGCAGACGCTTTGAAGATGATTTAGTTCCACATATGGAAGAGGCCAGATTGGGTTTCTTTGGGTTATGTTTTGGTTTATTCGACCAGAGCACCTCCAGTCACTCAAACTTCTTCCATGTTTTGGTCAGCGTTGGTTCTAATTGATAACGGTCAGGTTTGTGGAGTGCAGCTCCTCCAAAGTCACCATTGGTCTCCTGGCAGCTGATTTTGTTCTCACATAATAAAAAAGTTTTTCAGCTGCTTTTAGGAAAACACCTTTAGACATAAATAAGAAACTTTATTTTCAGACTCCATTAAATTCAGTAAAAACACTTAATTGGGGTTTTGTGCACCAAATGTTGAGCCGTCTGATGGAGGAGCTTCTGCTGCAGCCAGCGTCTGTTGGTCGGAGTGGGAATGTTGTAATAAGACTAAGGGTGTTTTCCGTCATGATTAGATTCAGGCCAAAGATTCATCTGGTGGCATTGGGTTTTGGCCAGAGCATTAAGCTGATTGTTTGAGTCACAAATGAAACTGTGGCATTAAGATGACAGTCGTGCTGTGGACTGAATTATTAGCGTTCCAGGATAACCTGAACTTAAGTAGCTGTTTTCTTCAGTCAGAGGAAGAACTGTTTAACTGCAAGTCATCTAATATTAGAGCTGAGAGTTTACATTTAATGAGACAGATTTTAATTGCTGCGTTTTCCCCCGAGAGCCTCATAATAACACTTCATAAATCAAACTATTCTTAGAGACTCCGCTGGTGGAGCTTCTCATTTAAACAGCCAGGCAGGAGTTTAGATCCACATTTCACCTCCAGCAGGAACGTCACCCTCATTCTGGCCTCTTAAAACTGAAAAACAAATACTGGGAGCACAAGCTTCACATGCATGCATCTCCTCTCTCATCCACTTAATGCAAACATATAAACCTATTAATATTTGGATAACAAGTGGTGACATCCATAATCTGACAGCAATATTTCACCACTCTTCTAATAAGAAACGGTCCAGTTCAGTTAAATTGGTTGGTTCTTGGCACAGACTTGACTTTTAAACATATTTCTGATTTTTTTATAACTGTTGAAAAGCTTCAACTTATTACAGTTTATCCAGTGAATCATGGTGATGAACTTATTAGGACATAAAATTTAAGAGTTGTTGGAAATATTGATGAGTGAGTGAAGGTGTGGAGGGGTTTTATAGGTGAATTTGTAGCCAGCTAGCTATAAGGTGTAGCAGAGGCTGCAGAGGTCAGGACTACAACAATGAGCCTGACTGACATCAACCATATTAAACATTCATGCATTAAAACTGGAGATTTTTATGCACCGAAATAAACAACCAGACTAGCTGAACTCTGGTTCTGACAGGTTTCAACCTGAAGCCTTTAAAGGGCAACAAATATGTTTCTTTTGCAACTTGCAGCTAAATCACGTTAAACTATATTTATACAGTACTTGAGTCTGTATATAGAGACAGAAAACTGCCAAAATTCTAACTGGTGCACCAAATTCCTGTTTTGAAAAACCAGTAATTACTGTGACGATCATGTCAGAGAGCATGTAAACCTCTGGTAACATTCATCACGGTGAAGATAAAAGTCATTTCATAGTTTACACTACAGAAAATGAAGCCTGACCCAGCTTCCCTCCGGTACCGAACGTCAACATGCTGATCCAGTGTGGAAAACGGATGGATGCCTCCATAATTCCCCAGATATTAACTCTGGCTGCTGAGCCATTGATTTCCGTGTTTTCTTGCTGTCACTTTCCCGTCTGGGGACGATGATTCGATCAGCTTGTTGTTGCACCGGGGGGCCTAATCTTGTAGCCCAGATAAATGGCAAGTGGTGTCTGAAAGGCTGCCTGTGTTGATTAAATGATCACCCTGTGAAAAGGTCGTCGGCCCCGTCTGCTCCCACACACCAGAACAACATGGCCACCATTAGCTTTCACTGAGCGCTGAAGGATAAACATGGAGGTCGTGAGATCTGCTCACAAGCGCAGATGGTAGACAGACGGCGGCCATTTGTCAGAGCTTCTTCATCCCAGATAACCAGAAATGAAACCGATGGCAACAAATGAAACAGATTGGACTCTGAGATAAGGATGTGAGGGACGCCACGGAGAAGCTGCCGTAATAAATCAAAAAGTTGACCAAACTTTAAAACACACACTAAGAACTTTAAAAAATGTTTTGCTAAAATAAAGTAGAGGTTAATGTAGTGGTTCTTAACCTTTTTTGAGGTACCGAACCCCCAAGTTGCATATGCGCATTCACTGAACCCATCTTATTCTCCCCCCCCCCCCCCCCCCCCCCCCCCCCACACACACACACACACACACACACACAATACTTTGCGGTATTCTGATTTAGTAATGTAATTATATTAGTTGTGTTACCACCCCACGCCACTAGAGGCAGTAACAAACCTGAAAAGATGCGACTAAGGAGCAGATTTAGAAGAACACAGAAAGATACAGAGTTTGGTAAAAACTGTGAGCTTTGCTGAAGTAAATAAAGACACAAGTTCAAATCCCTGCTGAGAGTGAAGCTCCTCCAATCAGAGCTCCTCCACAGCTCTGATTGGCTAAGCAATGTAACATGATCCTCTGCAGCAAGTGATGGCAAAGTGGGGCATCATCACGACTTTGCACAAGTGTGTCTTTTCCTCCGTAGCAGCAGAGGCTCCGCCGAACCCCTGAGGTTCGGTCCAACCCAGGTTAAGAACCTCTGGGTTAATGCAAGCAGTCAGATACTGAATATTTATCAGAAAGAAGTCAAGCATTGATGTATTTCTGTAATTAGTGAATATGCCAGCAACAAAAAGTTCAACTTTATTTTATTATCGCCAATATTTGGTGGTAGTTTGCAAAGACCAAAAGCAAAGATTTGGTTCAAAAAGTCTGACACTAACAGGAACAAGTGAACATTTGACTTATTTTATGTTGCACTTTATCACCTTCACTGCCAATAAAAAGATTTTTATTGCTTTTACAAATAAATCATGATCAACAAAGTGAGCTTTTTTGAAAAAACAATAACTGACAATATTTTCAAATCAAAATGTAAAAGGGATGTGGATATTTTAAATGTGACTCCAGCACAGATAGAAACAACATATTAAAGAAATTATAATTATTAAAATATTACTATTTATCTCTAGTTGCTTTGCTTCCTACACAAAAAACTACAAAGCAAGATTAAGAGAGCTGCAGACCGCCCCCTGCTGGTCGATAATAGACCTGCGCATCCATGGAAATATTTTCTTTTAATCTAAAAAAGTTTCTTTTTTAATCCTTTATTCTGAGGTCTGTTTTTATTTCATCCGTTTTCTATCAGGATGTATTAGTTTAAATTATGAATAAACCAACGCCGCATATTATTAGAATTAGGGTCATCAACTGCTGAGAAGCATAAATAAATACAAGTTAAAGAGAAAAACACAGAACATTTCATTATTTTACCTCTAAACTAGAAAAACTGTAGCTCTTTATAATTCATATAAAGGATTTTGTTGCCATTAACAACATCCTGTCTGCAGCTAAATGCATGACAACGTGTTTTAATTTCAGTCATAACATCTGCAACTAATGATTATGATTAATGCAAATGTACATGATAATGCACTATGTTAGTAATACTACACACACACACACACACACACACACACTAGTGGCACATTGACTCTTATGGTCTCCACTGTATTTCTCAGTCGAGTCACAAACCGACTCGTCGCTCCGACAGACAGACAGACAGACAGACAGACAGGATAATTCCAAGGTCATTCATGTTTTGACTCATAAATAGTTCAGCTGGTGTTGATATTTATTGTCTCTATTAATGGCCGTCTGAAACGCTGCAGCCTCTCAATGGCTCACGTCTTTATTTTTATTTACCACCTGAGAGGCGTTTAAGTGGTACCAACATGGGCGTCGCCTCAGTAAATGATGTTTCTCCTCTGGTGAGCAGAATTATCTATATCAGAAATGCAACATTTTTTCATGTCACTTTGACCAGCGGAGGCTCTGCGATAAAGAAGGAAGTGAGGCAACAAAATGTCTCTGAGGTGGATTTATTTGAGAGCTCCTGGTCATCATTACACCAACACCTTGTTCTCACAGTGAAACAAAGCAGCTGACATTTATACCTGAGGCAAGTTCCACTTACACCAGGTCAGGGGTGATCAAAAAAAGACAAACAAGAAACAAACACTATTTACACAAACCTAACAAACAATAAATGATCCAACTAATATTTACATGCATGCAAATTATTAAAACTAAACTAATCTAAGGTCAATCATAAAGTAAACGTAACTAAGTATAAATCCTCAGAGTATTGCCCGTCTTAATGCCCCAGGAGCATTTGTCTCCCTTTCTGCTCCACCTGTCTGAGACAAACCCAGAAAGGCAAGAACTCAAACAATTAACTCAAATTAAACCAATCAGACACAAACTGACATTTTCCCCCACATTCTCTGAACAGGAAAGATGGCCGGTCTCCCTACACACAAAGACAGTTCACTAAATGTCACAATGCAACTGAAATAAAGAACTAACACAAAACACCTTTGAACTGTAAATAAATAACATAATATCAATAATCAATATGGGATGGAACCCTGGTCTCCATCACACTTCATTTGGTCCCATGTTTAAGGAACGTTTATCCGTCATTCCCAGTTCACTGCTTGGTTTATGTCTGGTGGGAGGAAGCTCTGCATGTTGTGTGCACGCTGTAACAAGGTGGCCTCTGATTGGTTATTATTTGCTGATGGTTTTTGATACAGACAAAAGGCTCACTGCTCTGGGCACCACTGTGTCAGGGGGCGTCATCCTATTAATTACTTACAGAAAGGAACCGAGTTCGTCATTTGTGTCAGCAGGTGGTGCCACAAGAAATCGTTTGCTAAACCAAAATGAATTTTTTAAACTATAAAATGTTCACTATGTGCACATAGTTTTTAACTCCTTTATATCTTCAGCACTCGAATACAACAGTAGAAGAAGAGAAGCTACGACAGCTGGACTGAAGTGGTTTTATTCTTTTATTCTGTAACCTGAACGCTGCTGATTAGTTGAGGCTGAAAAAGCATCGCTGCTGTCAGCCAGAGGCTTTGAGTTGTTTCATAGAAAATACTCTGACGTATTTTCAGACGTTGATGATGTTTATTCAGTTTATGGTTGTCCATGTAAACGTCCTTTTGTGTAAAACTAAAATTGGGGGAACATGGAGGTTCGCCCAGGGCGCCATTCTTGCTAGAACCGCCTCTGTGTTTTGCTACTGTTTGAGGATGAAATTGTTATTATTATGAAAGGTGAATGATCCAGTTAACCACTGAGCTGATGGACTGCAGAGATGGAAACCTTCAGTCGGTCTCTGGGTTTCTGTGTGCTAAGCTAGCTGAGCTCAGGTTAATCGGTTTCACCCTCCATCCGCCTCCCGCCGCTCCCAGACCTCCTGCCCTGACATCAACATCACCGAGGACAGAGTCATAAATGGGATTCTGTTCTGAGCAAAACGCTACCTGTTTAAATCACACGCCACTCGCCACCATGAATATCAATGAGCTTCGTCAACTTCCTGCCAAGAGGCGGCGACCGCAGAGGCCTGAATACAGATCAGATGTTAAGTCACACTTTTATCTCTGCTGTTTCACCTCTGTCCTCCATTAAAAGCTCCATTAACACAAGTGAGAGGAATAAAAGCTGCACTATAGTGGACACATGTTGAAGTAAACATGTTTTAGTATTCTGGCCTGGTACCAGGGTCTTAAACGCTGCTGTTACATGACCCAACTGTGACTGTTCTCGCATCTGATGCCAATTTCTGCTTTCCCTTCTGTGTCAGCTAGAGGTCAGCAGCTAATATACTTTGGTTGTGTATGACCTCATGTCTTATGCTGCATGTGGCAGAAGCAGATAAAACATCAAAAACCTTTTTATGGTTTATTGCAGCTCAGTTTAATGGCAGGGATGATTCATTCTCATACTTGTTCCACAATGTCATGGAGGAAATCCCAGCTGTGCTTTTAAAATCAGAGAAGTGCACATTTAAACCTTGATAAAAATTAAATTCTTTACTTTAAAAGCTGAATTTCTTTATGTATTCCTCTGACAAGATAGTTTATATGTGTAGAAGGTGGAGCAGCTGGTGATGAGATCCAGGGTTTAACAAAACTAATCAGAAGGAACCAATCAGAGGTCATGGAGGGGTCAGCCAGAAACTGGCTCTTCATCTGATCCAACAGACAGTTCATTTAAAAACTGGAGTTTAATCCAAGTCCAGTCCACTTGTCTAAAAGGTCCAGTTCGCTTGTGGAGGTGTGAATGAACCTCAGGCTGCGTTCAGTTGAAGTGAACTCTGGTTCGGTTTGAATGCGTGTGAATGTCAGGCGGACTGGAGACGGTTCTAAAAGCAGGAAGTGGACTACAGCGCAGGGGGTTCTGGGTAAATACAACCAAAGCTGTTAGGCTAGTGCTAGCAGGAGAAATGGCTCGTGATTTTTAGCCTTCATTAGTTCTTGGTGCAGCGCCCCCACAGGCCAGGAGGGGAACAGGTTGGTTTGGCTCAGAGAACTACAGCAAACTTTAACCCAATAACCGAGTCTACTGGACATTCGTAGTCCCAGGTACCACAGAACACCCTGGAGTCTCAGCCTGCTGCTGGGCAGGTGGTCATAATGTTATGCCTGATGGGCGAAGCGCATGTTCCACAAGCGGCCAGCAGAGGGCAGTGTCTCCTCATTCAGCGCTTTGACTGTCCCGTCCTGCTGGCAGAGAGCTGCTGCTGTGACTGAGCCTAATGTCGGACAAATCAACAGAATCCCAGCGTCTGTCCGCCGGAAAGCTCATAAAGCAGAAAGTCTCTGGCGTTTGAGCAGCTGGACAGACTTGCTGCTAATGTCCATAAGCCAGAACTCCACTTTAATAACTCTTCATGCTTCATGACGTTATTTTACATACAGCGTATAAAATAGGTCCTTAGTTGTGCTTTTCTTAAATACTTCATCTGATCATGTCCTGAAAAGCAAATCCAAATGAAGCAAAAAATAAAAGTAAAGTTCATCATTCAAACACTTACTTCTGTTCATTTTGACTTCTTTTCCAAAGTTTGAATATTAAATCAGACAGAAGAAAAAGCCTTTTTGATATAGAAATGCTCTGTTATTGGCAAATACTGCTGACTTGGCTGTTCTCTGACACAGAGGATAAACTGCAAAATGTTAAAATCAAAGAATCTCTTCATATGGCGGTGCATCCAAGCACATTAATGGAAAGTTGTGTGGAAGGAAAAGATGCACAAACAAGGACATTTGCAACTTTTAGAAGACTTTGAAAATTGTTACTGTGCAAATTTTACTCAGAACCTGATAATTTTGTACTTTTTTAATTGAATACTGAAAAGTACACATTTTTTAATGACGGCCTAAACGATTCAGATTGACGCGATACATTAAAGGGGAAGCATCATCTAAAATCCACTTTTTTGAGTTTTGCATCATGTTATAAAGTTATTTCTGGAGTGTTGCTTTGATTATTTCATTCATGTTTGAGGAATCTTTTAATCGCCATGGAAACCATTCAGCTGTTAAAAACGCCTGAGTGGGCCTAGCCCCGCCTTCAAGACGCAGTTTCCCAGCTTTCTGAGCTCCGACCTCACAGAGCAGCTTCCCCTAATAACCCCCCCCCCCTCAGCTCCTTCAGACTAGCAGCAGCAATTAGCGAAAACTGCAAAACCCATCATAAGGAGCTACTTCTCAGTGTAACGCTGGTAAAATCGTTGTTGAATGGTTAATAGAGGAGCCATGTTGTGATGACTTCCTGAAGGCGAAGCTTCACAAAGAGCAGGAAGTTCTTAAAGAGACAGCGGCCCAATTACAAGGTGTTAAATTACAAAGTCAAACTTCTTTTAAGTCCTATTTGATATATCCAATGTTTTTATAACAACTGAACGGAGCATAGTTACTTGATTGTGCTATAAAATGGGAAACACATCCAATAAGATCGTAGGACCAGAGATGTGCAGGAACGACTGAATGTGCTTTCAGTGTGTGTGTGTGTGTGTGTGTGTGTGTGTGTGTGTGTGTGTTTGGTGTGTGTGTGTTAGCTGGATTGATTGAAGTGCACTGGGGTGTTTCAGTCCTGGAATATGACCGTCTCCTGGTGTGGAGGGTTTTTCTGCTCAGACTGTCTCTGGCTGGCCTTCATCATTTTCCCAGGGAATCATCCTCATCCTCTCCCCTCCTCAGGGCACCAATCAGACTCAGTGAGAGCAAAAAGATACCAGCATTGATTTCACACCAGATCAAATCTGTTATTTTGGTTTTTAACTTGCTTTCTGTGTAAATCAGGTTTGTATGCAGAAACTTTCAAATGAATCTGGAGGGTTTTCTGCTTGAGTCGGTTGTTTTCCCACACAGACAGGAGTCGGGTTTGAATGTTGATGTCTGTCTGTTTGTGTTGATGCTCTGCTCGCCATCGATCCGCCCAGCAGTCTTTGTTCAGGCAGCAGTGACAGATAACTGGGAGCTGCAGGCTCAGCGTGACTCAACATGGCGCCCAGGCCATTAAAAACCAGCTTACTGTGATCTCCCTGTTTCAGGGCTCTCATCCGTTTCTCCCTGTGTTTTTTCTCAGTAAAGTTTAAATCCACTTGTTCTTTAACGACTCGGTAAGGTCGGTTTGTGTTGGGGTTCAGGGAGGAGCCATGTTGGGAATCCTGAAAGTGCTGCCCAGTAAGCCAGGAAGCAGCGTGATCTCTGAACCACAGGCCCAAATCTCCCAACTTACTGTCAGACTTTCTGCTTCGCTAACCTCTCCGCACTTAATCCAGGCAGATCGGCCTGGATTAAAACAGCAAAGGTTGTTTCAGTTTTAACAGCAGAGCCATTTAACACCAGACTCAGAAAGAGCATTAACATAGTAATCACAGTCAGAGCATTGGAAACGAATCTTATGATATGAAAAATGAAACCAGCACGAATCTCTATACAATATCTATCTACAGAAGATGAAAGACTCAAGAAAATCAGATTTCTGATTTTTTAAAAAGTTTTTTTTTCAAGTGGCTTCTTTCTTATGTATCCTGTGAAGTTCAACTAAAAAACAAGCCGTTACTCCAACAGCAACATAAAAGTCAGAACACAAATGCACTTAGAGACAAAGACTGCAAATCAAAAGAGGAGAAATCTGAACACCAACATGAGATAATAAACCAAAACGCAGAGAGAAATGAAAGAAGAAACTAAACAAAGGAATTAAACTAAACAGCTTCAACGAGCGTCACAGAATGACCTGAACATAGAATAACGATAATAAACCATAAATGATCAAAACTCAAATACAGTAAAAACAGAAACACCTGTGGATCGTGACAGCAGGAGGGACTGGTGCACTTCCCAAACCAGATGGAGAAGAAGAACTGAAGCCACATCTGAAGACGTCATGCAGGAAGTTAAAGTAACTGAGTCTTAAAAACAAATAATGGCTCCAAAGTCATTCATTTGTTCTTAAACACAGAACATCACAAGGCAGTAAATTACACTAAATTCAGTTAAATTTTGATTAGAGGCTTGAATCTTTTAATCCAAATCTAATCAATAACCCGTAAGAAACTATCATAAAGTAATCTGTGTTTTTCTGACGTAGGATCCTGCAGATCTCATTTCTGACCCTCTGATCTGAGGTGACAGGTTTCACCATCACATGACTCACAAACATTATTCATGCATTGGAACATTTCCAATCTGTCCCAGACACTCTGACACTTTCTCCCCTCCAGTTTTACATTTATATCAGGATTTGTCATGGCTTTCAGTCCCGCTCCCTGATTTTTGATCACAGGATTTATTTCTCTGCAAGAATAAATGTGGAAAAGTCCAGATGGAAATGTGTTTGCTGTGTGACAGGAAATCTATGCAGGACACATCTACTGTAGAAATCCTGTCTGATGTCTGACTGAGGCTGAGTGAAAGGTGCCTAAAAGGTTAGACTTTCACATTTCTCCAAGTATGTAATAGATCCTCTTGTTAAAGGTTCAGTCTTTAGTGTCTTGGTCACTGTTGGTAGTTTCCCCACATCTGTGGAGGCCATAGTTAGCCTATTTTAGATTATGTAATATATAAGGAAGTGAAAATATAATCTGAGGTTCTCTGGAACATTATTCCAGCCTTGGACTCGGTGCTGATGTGTTTACGGTTTTCATTCATGTCCAGCTTAGCGGTGATTGGCTCCAACAGGGAGGAAATGTTCTGCTCCCTCCCCAATCCATATTTCCTCTTCAGTTTTCTTTGTATTTTCAGAATCTACAGAGACTGCTGTTAAAATGTTCAGGTTTCTTGTCTAATGTGTTTATTTATTACACATTGTTTCTGTTTACTTTGGTGCTGACCTCCTGCTTGCAGACATTAATCATAATCAATCATATTCATTATCCATAAACATTTCTGATCTGATTTCTCCTTCATGTTTCAAACTGCTTTCCCTTTATTCTGTGAATTATGCAGTTTTATGTAAAGCATGTTAAACAATCAAACTTTTGTCCAGACGTTTTGAGGAACTTGCTGTTGATCTGATTTAGCAGCCGTTACATCCAAACACTTTGCATCGTTTCTGTGCTGCTGCAGGTTGACTTTCCTCCGCAGCTTGCTGTTGTCATGTATGAGCAGATCACGTCTTGTTGACTTACAGACGGATTAATCGCAGCTTTTCTTTTCCGTTAAACCGTAGAAATGGTGTCAGCTCATTTAGAAAGAGATGCAGAGACAACCGGCTGGGCTGAATCAGCAGGATTCAGGTGAAACAGCAGCTCAGACCAGCCTGTGGTGTTTTATTGGTTTAACTCATTAACTGGTTCATATCTTTAGACACTGTTTCCAATGAAAATATCAGTCAGGCTGTTTTCCGTCTCCTTTGCCTGGACAGGATTATTCCAGCATGTTGGTCGTTCCTAACGGAGTGGCAAATTGCTCTGACACTCCTATATGCATCTGACTTAAAAGATACAAGTCACACAGAATTGGAATGAAAATGAATTTGTTTAAGGCAATATGTGCTTTATACAGCTCTGTCCTTCCAGCTTCAAGCGCTTTCACTCTCTTTCTCTCCATCTTTCAGATTGATTTGCAACGAGACGTAAAAATTTGTCTCGCTGCTCCAGAAAAACGCTCTAAACTTTGAAGGTTTGGCTTTTCATCCAGCTCTGTCCCAGATGTGATCACACATGGTCTTAGTTTTCAATAAAGCTTCCAGTTTGTTTTTCATCTCAAAGAAAAATAACAATGAATATTATTCATCCATTAACCCTAACATGCCCTGATAAAATCACTTCAAACATGTTTATTTGTTTTTTAATGAAATGCAGACTGATAAATCTTTCCATCATTTGTCAGCCTGTACAGAGAGATTATTACCTTCTGATGCACAAAACAGAAATAAGAACTGAGTTTACATGGCAAAGTAACTGAAGAACCAAAGGTTACAATAAATATGAGTACATTCATTATCTTTAAACTGTTTTCATCAGTTCTGTACAACATTTAGTCGGCTGTGAAGCAGCAGCAGAAAGATCAGGTTCCAGCAGATCTTTGATTCTTTCATGTTTTTCTTCTTCTCTCTCTGGTCATGTTCAGGATTTTAGGCACTTTCTAAAAACACTGGCTTGTTGTTGAGTTGTCTTCATGTTTCTTTAAAGGAATGAATACATGAGCATCTTAATCAATTAGAATATTATTATTTCAGTCATTAAACTCAGAAAGTCAGACTCAAACAGACTTAAACTGAAATATGAGGTAATTCCCCCAAAGTGATCAATTTGAAAGTATCCAAAGAATTTCAATGGAAAGTTAAGTGGAAGGAAGCAGAAAAAGATGCATGAGTAATAAATCCACCTCTGCATTCAGAGACGATATTAGTTACTGCTGTAAACAGATCGCTGCTGTCTGTCGGGAACGTTCTTCTGCTGTGTGTGGGAAACATAAACGTCCAGGTGGAAGTGCTGCTCCATAAGGTCGTGGCTGTTCTGGGCCGGTTCTGACTGTGGTCACATTTATGAACAACCAGGTAGAAAAAAATCAGATGAGTGTCAGCTGAGGTCTAGGACTTGTGAATCTCTCCTAAACTCTTAACTGAGCTTTGCATCACTTTCCTCTCCAGGCTGAGTTTATCATGCTGCTTCTTCAAGCTTATTCTTCCACTTGACTTTCTTTTAGTATGCTTGGATATAAAGCATTGTATTTTGATTCCCCTCCATGTCCATTTGGGGTTACTTCATCATGTTTGTGAACATCTTCCTTTAGTACAGAGTTGCAGCCAGAAGCCAGCTGTTTTGTTGTTTTGACTCAGGAAACATGCAGCAGCAGTTTGGTCTTCTCCTGCAGAAAACCATCAGCAGTTTATCTTCTTCACGTTCTCATGTAAAGTTCTGGATCAAATCAAATTAAACTGGAGGCTTGACTCATTTTTTAATGGCTGAAAAACTTTTAAAAGTTTCGAGCAGAATCGGTGGTTGGGTTTAGAAAGGCACTGATAAGAAAATATATTTAAAATAAGCTAGTTTTAAAATTTACCATGACGTGGTTGAAATAGCCTAATTATAGTTTTAAAATGTATAACTTATTTTGACCTATTGACCTTTATTTTACCTGTAGTTAAGGCAGATTGTTTGCCAGGATCTCTGATCTGCCCAACCAACCAGTAGGAAGCTCCAGCTTTTCACACTGATCTGTGAAAACCATGAAGCAGCAGGAGTTCAGAGAAGCTCTGCTTAGACAATGAGGACAAATGGCTTTAGAGAGCAGGTCAGAGACAGGTCCTGGTTGGATGAGCAAAGATGCGCCTTATTTGAATAAATTAAATAAAAGAAGATAAAACTTTCCACACAGAGTAACAATTTGCTCTTTGCAATTTCTCCAAGGACGTCTTTGCTTTCTGTCTGTCATTTCCATCTTTTCCTTTTCTCAGGTAAATTCATGTGTTTGTGCTCTGAGATTTCTGATGTTTGTGCTTTTCTGGTGATAGTTTGCATCTGTCTTGAATAAATGCTGAA
The DNA here is from genome assembly GCA_033032245.1 of Poecilia picta. Classification (NCBI taxonomy): domain Eukaryota; kingdom Metazoa; phylum Chordata; class Actinopteri; order Cyprinodontiformes; family Poeciliidae; genus Poecilia; species Poecilia picta. Next base: position 1,762,161 of record CM065374.1, read on the forward strand.
TATTGTGACGCTGTTAATCTCTGTCTTTGCGCACAGCATTTTTCTGAACCCAGGCATAAAGAAGATACAACAAGTCAAAAGGTTTTTAAAGTTTTAGAATTTTTCCTCTCTTAATAGCACTTTGGTCAAAGTCGCAACACAAATCCACTTAAAGGCTCAGAAACCTGAGGTTAAAAGTTCAGCTGCAGTCAGATTCAGCAGGTCCCTGTTTGTGGTTTCATGGTTTCATTTCTGTCATTGTGCTCATTAATGGAAGTAGAAAATCAATCTTAAAGGTTCAGACTTTAACATGATCATCAGCAGAAAGCAAAGAAAACAACGTTCTCCAATAGGAAGCAGCTAAAGAGCCGTTTTAACGTTCAGTTACAAATGGGATTGAATTAAAAATAAAACCTTTAATCTCCCTTTAAATGTTTTACTAACCTCCACCAAGTGCCAGTTCCTAAAGTTCGAAAAGCTTCTGGAGGCTGAAGGGTTTATAAACTCCGAACCAAACAGATTTATTTACAGACAGTCGAAATGTCAAAGTGTCATTTTTTGTTTGTTTAATATATTTATGGATATTTAAGCAGATCAGAAATACATAATTATTTTTAAGGTCTTGAATAAAATTGTCTTATCTATGAATTGCTTGCATTCTGCAGCTCCACCACTAGGTGTCACCAGAAGTTGATTTTGAAACTTTTGTTTTTTTAAGTTCCTGTGACTAAACCTAAAAATTGAACATCTTTAAAACCACATTTTGACCCAAAATTGATCAAATTCTCCAAACTCAATATAAACGTTTTGCATATTCAGTTTGAAAGTTGATTGAAATTAAGATTCAAATGATATTTTATATAAAAATTCTAACTGTAAATTTAAATATTCAGATCATTTTCCATTGTTTGTTTAGTCATTACCTCGAGTTTTAAGGGAAATAGTCAGTGACGTATGAACTGGAAAATGAATATTTACATGCATGTGAGTTAGCAGTGATCATAAAAACTCATCTGTCATGTCTAAAACATTTCTGACCTCACTCCATATAAAATCTGCATTTGACTCATGAAGTGAAACAGCCGCAGCTAAAAGTCCTCCTGAGAGGTTTTTTCATGTATATGGATGGATTTTATTAGAATATTGATAACCATTACAGGTCAAAGAGATGCAGAAAAACCTTGAATAATATATGATAATCATGCTGTTTCCTACAAATGTCTCTAGCTCAGGCTCATCTTTCTTCAGCTGTTGGAGAATTCATCATGGATGAATTTCAGCTCCAGCTCGCTTAGTTTTCTCCATGAACAGTTCAATAAATGACTCAAATCTGTATAAATTAAGCTAATTATTAATAAAGATTTTCTAGAAGTTGGTGTGTCCCATAAAAGCATTTATAGAAGGATGAAAACAATGCATATATTGTGTAGGCTTTACTGAAATTCCGACTCTTCCCAAAAACATGAGAGCACATTCCCTTTGCAGCTGAAATTGATTTATCAAAACTGGTCCAGAAGTTGGGAACAGCCGCAGACTTTGAGCGTTTCTTGTTCATTTCATGCACTTTTTATTAGGAGTCAGAAACAATCCGATCATCTGGATGGTTTATGGTGGTCCAGCCTCGAACCGGCTCCGTTCTGAATGAAGCTGGTTAGCAGTTTGCGGCCTACAGGGTTGTGTAGATGTAGACGAAGATGATGACGACCAGGTTGAGAATAGTCCCGATGATGCCCAGCATGGCCAAGATGCTCTCCTCCTTACTTTCCTTGTCTTGAATTCCCTTTTCCTCATCACTGTAGACAGCGTTTACCATTTTCCCCGCAAAAGTCTTCAGTTTTTGTCTCGGACGGATCTGGAGCGGAAGCATAAAAACATCAGTTAAGCACAAATCCTGTTCAGTGAGTGAAACTGTTTCTTTTCAAATACTGACTGACTTTGAGGTTTGAAGGGTGACGAGTAAATAATTAGAATGAAAAAATACAGAAAACATTTTTACAACAAGCAAAAGCGAACTTGCTAGCTTTTTCCACTTTATTGTGACGATTATTTGATACAAGTCCAGAAAAGAACAAAAACATTCATTTGGGGTAAAGGCGTATTTAAAACATTATTCAACTCGGTTGGATGAGTCTGCACCTGTTAGCATTAGCATTAGCATTCATTTGGAGTGATTAGCATCCCACATCCTGACTTGGTCATATTTAGTTTACAAACTAAATATATAGTTTGTAAATAGTTTTGAGCCAAATATTTAGAGGTGGTGTAGAGAGATCCTTAGAGACTCTGTGTTATACTCTTCCATCCACTCAGCCTATAGCTCACACAGCATCCATCATTGTTGTTGTTGTTGTTGTTTTCATTCATTCATACCTCTAGCTTAAGACTGAAATCGTAACAAACTAAGTATTTAGCTTGTTAACTAATTTAGTAACAAAATTAAATGTGAGTTGCAACATGTTGTCAGCTAAATATTTAGCTTATTAACTAAAATAACAGCTAATATTTAGTTAGCAAATGAAACATTTAGATCCAAACAAAATAATTTGGAGCTAAATATTTGTATGATTTACAATCTAGAGCCTCCAGCAGCTGCATTAAGTTGTCAGTTAGTGTTTGTAAATCAGCTCAGGATAAATGGATGAATTTTAATTATCTTCAGTGATTAAATCAAAGTTTGAGCTTGTTTCTTTAAAGCTTCATGACAGAGAAAAGACAGCAGATATTTCTGCTCTCCTCAGCCACAGCCTGACTTCCTCTGTTGTGATGGAGCTCATCTATGTGATTTCACAGGTGTGTGTGTGTGTGTGTGTGTGTGTGTGTGTGTGTGTGTGTGTGTGTGTGTTGTGTGTGTGTGTGTGTGTGTGTGTATTGATATGCGAGGCCCGGGGTGCCCTGTTAGAAACTAGCTGCATGCTGTCGGCCTGCAGGCGCAGCAGCTTGTGAGAGTTGGCATCCAAACGGCTCTCAGGAGAAAAGTGCTTCTCATGCGGGTCAACGGCTTTTCAACGGGAACTCAAAGCAGAATCAGGAGAACCAAAAATAAACCGTCTAACGCGGAGCCAGACTCTGAAAAACACTTTGGGTGCAAGAACCGACTTCCATCAAGTTACCTGAACCATGGATGGATGGATGGATGGATGGATGGATGGATGGATGGATGGATGGATGGATGGATGGAAGGAATAGTCCTGAATTCACCTTAATACATCATCCATCCATCCATCTGTCCATCCATGATGACCAAAATTGTTTCACTTCATTGAGTTTTATTCACATTTAATTCTGCAAATAAAGTAAATATCTTCATGAACCAACTTCAACCAGACAAACTGATAAATAAAAATGCATTCATGACTGAAATCAAGGCATATTTTTGTTTATTTACAATTAACTCTAATCATATTTGACATTAGGAAACTTATTGTTATAATTCAGTAATTAATAAAAGTTAAATTTTATTTATTCTTGTAATGGATAAACAGTTTATACAAACATTTTGTACATTAAACTGTAAATCTTCACTCATGATTGACTTTCTTATGGTTTTAACAAAAACTTAGACGTGTTTCCTTCAGGAAAATGAATCCTTAGATTATTCAGATAATAGAAAAATTAGCAGGAAGAAAAGTCATTAGTGGCAGCCGTTATTTTAATTACTGATTTTATTGTTTGCACTCATTTGGATGAGCTGCTGAGGGAAATGTCCTGATAGAAACATGAGGAGGCGGAATCCAGGTACTGCTGCACGAATATACGACGTTTGAATAAGATTATGTTTTGCAGTATGGAAGAGGATTAGGGCCGACTCTGATTATTTTAATCAGAAATCTGATCTTGCAAGATTAGAGTTGAGGAAAAAAGTCATAATTCTTTTTCCAGTAGCTCTAAACCTCTTCCATATTAGAGCCAAACAAAATAATAAAATAAAATAAAATAAAAATAAATTAAAATAAAATAAAATAAAAACAACAGAAGAAGAAAGTTTAGTTAAAGTATGAACCCTCTAACGGCTCGTACTTCATGGCGTCTGCAGCATCCAGACACGTTTCTGTCCTGCCTGACAGGGAAACACGTTGAGCTGTTTGCTCCTCTGACGGCCTCTCCTGGGTGGACGCTAAACTAAACAATCCCCCAACCTGGACGGGTCGTTGTTTGCTGCACTGGATGTTCTCCGATACATGAAGACGATCTAAACCAGCACTTAGCAAAAAACAAAAAGCGGTGGAGAGGGAGAAAGGTTACAGATCAAATCAGGTGAAAAGCTGCTCTGATGGCTGCAGTTGGTTCCGGCTGGAACCTTTGCATTCACACGTTTCCGCTCCGCCTTAAATCTGACGCACATGTGACATCTGCTAAGAACAACATGGACAACAAAGACGTTTCACTCGGTTCACTAGGGATTCATTTCTGTTCCAACAACTGATCTGACTGGATGCTAGAAAAGACTGTTGTCGTTTTCAAGTTGTGTAAAAGGAGTTAGCTCATCAGACAAGTTATTCAAACCTAAAATAGCATCTCAATGCTAAACATGTAGCAGCTAACGCTAATGTCAGGCTCCACAGTCGACATTTCTAAAGAACTCCATGAATGACCAGGACGTCTTGAAAAAGATGATGGTTGAAGAACAGATTGGGATTGTGTCTTTTTATTTCTATAATCCAGCTTCCTGAATTGAAAATGTTGCTCATTTTGTCGATATTTCATTTTCAATTAAAATGTGATGAATTAATTGGAGATGTTTCAATGAATTTTAAGCAAGGCCCAGCACTAATAAAGATACTCTATCAAAGATTTGGATCTTGAAATAAAACCAGCAGACTGACAGGAAGTCAAACCTGACCATGTCGGCACATGAAGCCGTACCTGGACGCCGGTTCTGCCCCTCTGGAGGCCCGGGTCGGATCATCGGAGAATCAAACCCTTTGCCACTTGAATAAACCAGCATGTGGAACAGCTGCTGACTTTAACCCGCTCTGACAGGCTCAGGTGCTGTCAGAGCTTGCTTTATTCTTAAAATGGAAATAAAGCAAACAGCTCCCAGCCCCTCCCCAGCATGCCTGACACCCAGCAGACGCTCACTCACTCACTCACTCACTCACTCACTCACTCACTCACTCACTCACTCACTCACTCACTCACTCACTCACTCACTCACTCACTCACTCACTCACTCACTCACTCACTGTTTCCTCTGCTTCACGGAGGAGAAGCAGAGGAAAAACTCCAACCAACCCATTTTCTGCCTGTTGTTCTGAGACTGAGTGGAAAGTGACACTCATGATGAAACTGGATCAATTTGAACAAAAACTCAGGTCAGACGCTTCGTCCCATAAAATGATGTAACATTTCAATCAAATTTTATTTGTATAACACATTTCAGCAGCAAGGCATTTCAAAGTGGACTGTGGGTAGAGTAGTCGCCTTGCGATTGGAAGGCTGTAGGTTCAATTCCAGCTTCCTCCTGTCACATGTTGATGTGCCTCTGGGCAAGGCACTCAACCCCGAGCTGCGTGTGTGAATGGGTGAATAGACTCTATGTAAAGTGCTTTGAGTGGTCAAAAATGATTGGATGAAGCGCTATATAAGTTCAGTCCTTTTACATAATTAAAATAAAAACATTTAAGGAAAGTCAGCTGAGTTGTTTTTACTCAAAAACACAAAAGTAAAATAAAAACAACAAAGTTTGATTTGAAGAGAAGATTCAATGATTCATGCAAATTCCCCACATTACCAATAAGAAATGTGTTAAGTCCAGATGGAGGTTGAGAGTTTACCTTCCAGAGCATCAGGAGGAGCGTGGACATGCTGGGGGGGGCCGCCGTCCTGCAGCGCATCGCTGGCGGCTATGGCGAAGCTCTGCCCCTCTCATCCTCCAGGTCCAGGTCTGCCTCTCGCTTCGGCTCTCTGGCTGCTCGGCGGCTCCTGCTGCGCTCCGGCGTCTGCGCCGCAAATTTCATCTCACTGGTCGCCAAGTTTCAGCCACTGTCCCCCGTCAGCGCTGAGCCGCCGCCGCCTCGCTCCGCTCTCCTCCTCTTGTCTGTGGAAGGATGATGTCAAGTTGAAGAACAGTCAGTTGATGTGCAGACGGGGGTGGGAGAGGAATGTTTTTATCTTCTTTTGTCTCCAAACAGGAGGAGCTGTCAGCGTTTCCTCTGCTTCCTCTCAGCTAAACTTTCTCAGATGTTTGGCTCATTGTGAGGCTTTTGAGTGTTTCACACAGAAAAAGTGATTCTTTCTCCACTTGGATGTGACTCCTTGTGTTGGCAGAAGATGAACACAGACTGGCTTTAAGTAGGAGGGAGGAGGGGAGGAGGAGGAGGAGGAGCAGGAGGAGGAGGAGGAGGAGGAGGAGCAGGAGGAGCAGGAGGAGGAGCAGGAGAGGAGCAGGAGGAGCAGGAGGAGCAGGAGGAGGAGCAGAGGAGGAGGAGCAGGAGGAGCAGGAGGAGCAGGAGGAGGAGGAGCAGGAGGAGGAGGAGCAGGAGGAGAGAGGAGGCAGGAGGAGGAGGAGCAGGAGGAGCAGGGGAGGAGGAGGAGCAGGAGGAGCAGGAGGAGGAGGAGCAGGAGGAGCAGGAGGAGCAGGAGGAGGAGGAGAGGAGGAGGAGGAGCAGGAGGAGCAGGAGAGGAGGGAGGAGGCAGGAGGAGCAGGAGGAGAGGAGGAGGAGGAGCAGGAGGAGCAGGAGGAGGAGGAGGAGAGAGGAGGAGGAGCAGGAGGAGGAGGAGCAGGAGGAGAGGAGCAGGAGAGGAGGAGCAGGAGGAGAGGAGCAGGAGGAGCAGGAGCAGGAGAGCAGGAGGAGCAGGAGGAGCAGGAGGAGGAGGAGCAGGAGGAGCAGGAGAGCGAGGACGAGAGGAGGCAGGAGGGACAGGAGGGAGGAGGAGGAGGTTGCTCTCCCTCCACAGACCAGAGGTAGGCATCCCCCTGCTCCCTTCCCACAGCCCATATTAATGCTGCCACGGTTGCCCAGCAACGGCTCCGGGGAGCCTCACTCCGCCTGACGACAGGCAGAGGCCTGATGAAGGGCGAGCGTTGACCCTGTTTCTGTTTTGGTTTGTACGAGAATGAAACGCAGCTTTGTGATTAAAACAACCTGCAGTTTGTAGAATAAACCCAAAAACTGCTTCAATGAATTTTCACTCCAGTAAAAGTAAAAAGTGTCCGTCCCAGAAATGCCTCGAGGAAAAGTAAAACACCGAGTCAAGAGCTGAGGAGCTGCTCAAAACTGTCCAAATCAGTTTCTTTCAGAATAAAACTGGTGACTTTTTGGTCGAAACGATTTTGTTCTCCGTTCAGTGAATTTACTCCGTGGGTTGAGGATCGAGTGACAATAATGTATAACAAAATGAGTTATAAATGAGTTATAATAAAATGAATAAATGTAAAGTTTTTTCTCCACTCGACTGTTTGAGTGCGACTGAGCAGCTAAAGTCCTGAAATCGCAGACAAAACAAAAATGTTCTGTCAACTCAACAGAATGAAAATCAGATTTTAACATGACTTCAAACATCACATTTATTCTGCATTTTTATTGATTTCTCCGAAAACGTGACCAGCCATGCAGTGCATTTACCATTTCCTAGCTACAGTTAGCTCAGCGTAACCTAGCCACATAAATGAGATTCTGAATAATTTCACTTTTTCCTCCCCACAGGTTTGAATCTGCAGGCTAACAGGAGGATCTGCCACAGCCTGAGGGAACCATGAGGAGAGGGAGGGCGATTACTGGAAAAGGTGAGTCTGATGTGAAACAGCTGGAGCAAAAAAGACAAACTAAACAAGATCAGAGAGTCAAACAAGAAAACACAAATGACAAAAAGTCAGAACCAAAGAATAAAAGGATCATAATGATTTTATAGGGCATCATAATCCCAACAACGTTTACTTTTTAACCTTGTTCAACTGAGAAATATGTAAAAAGATGTGACAGAAAACAAGGTGATGTTTTTATGTAAACATTCCCTAAAGTAGAGATAAATATTAACCTTAAATGTTGTTTTTCTGCAGAATCCATTTAACTTTGGGATGTCGTGTCAGTTCTTCACTGTGATCTTTGACTGTCTTGTTTTCCTGCTGCTGAACAGAGAAAACTCACATCATCACAAAGTCGTGTTAAGTTTAGATTTATTCCTATCCAAGCAGCTCAGTACAAACCGCTCTGTTACAGGAAGGAAGGAGGAGTTTTCATGGTTCCCTTTGTGTATGAAGAGCAGAGAACTGCCACAGAGACGCCATCGGATCAACATGCACTGCAAATAAAAACACTGTGTTTCATTGAAAATAGTCTGAAATCAGTTTCATCAACACTTTTAGAAAGTTACTTGGACTTTATGGAAGTAAAGTCACCAACCTGAGCTGGGTTCATTTGGAAAGAGAAAGGTTTTAATAAGTGCTTTACTTGAGCTTTTGTTCTTTTCCTACTTCTCCCCTCGCTACATTTCAGAGGAACCACTTTGCACCACTGTGACACTTCAGCTTAAGATTATTGTTCACCATGGAAAAGTCTGGACCAAATACCCAAAATGCATTTAACTTATACTGTCAACATGTTCTTGCTATTCTGTGTGCAGCTATTCTAGGTTTGCAACACTTCAATCACCCAACATAACTTCATTAGTTTTTATACGATGTAATAATTTATTCTGTTGAGGCGTTTGGTTTATATGTGACAGTTTATTAGCTCGTTTTGATCATTAATGCAACTCAAATGACCAAGTTAGTCGAGTCGTTTAAATGTAAGAAGCTCAACTTACACGTATTAAATGTTGATTTGAGTTGATTTTTTTAAGTAAGGTGAACTAATTAGATTTTACAGTGTGGATCCGATGTGAAAACCTGCAGGACGTTTGTTCAGGACAGGAAGTCTTGTCTTCAGAGGGAAGGACAAAAGCTTTTAGCGCTGACAGACTCACCGGCTCAGAGGCCAAACCTCACAGTTGTAATATATTTTAAAAAGTCACTTTTACTACTTGAATATTTATAGTTATTCATTCATTTACATTTCGGCCTTTGGCTCCTGCAGACAGATATATCTTTCAAGTAAAGATGGTAGAATAAATGCAGCTTTTAATACATCAAACTATAACTTTTGGTGTCAAAACTTGCTTTCATTTTCCCAGACCATGTTTTGATTGGTTATTTATTGCGGACAGATTACAGAACTGCAGACATTAAACTAAGAAGTTCGCTGTCATTTATAGTCAAAGTAAAATGTTTGTTATTTCAGCAAAATGCGTAGAAATTCAGACTCAGATAGTGTGAAATTAAATAAAGCAGACGTCCGTTTGACCAGTGTGTCATTATGCAGATGAGTTCGCTGCTACAGGAAATGTTTGGAATGTGAAACGACCAGCCAACAAATTAGCTGAGACTTGACGTCGCTTTACGCTTGAATCAACTCAGAATGGACGGCAATAAAAATGGAAATGTTAGCGAAACGTCCTTCTTTAGCCGAAACCAGCGGCGTGCATAATTTTTACAGCCAACATCTGATCCCTCAGCATAAACCAAGCGACTGCCGCTGCCTGGGTGGACATTTATAACAATTAATCAGAGCGCCGTCGAATTTGTTCTTGTCATCCAGTCACTAAATTACATCTTCCTGCGACTCCATGATGATCACACCGCCCCTCTGGCGGACAGTGGCGGAGCTAGACTTTTAAAGTTGGGGGGCCAAAAGGGGGGCCAGGACTACCTCTGGGGGGGCAACATTTAAAATGTGTGTGGCACATCTTTATATCTATCTAGTCGGTATATAGATATAGATATAGATATAGATATATACATAGAACCAAACTGAATATGTGGTTGTTTTTTAAGCCCCTGTGTCATTTGACAGGTTTTAATTAACACCGTTGACTGGAGCACTTGGAGACATGACAGATTTCACACAAAGAGTTCATCGCAGAGGCAACTAAAATCAATCAATAAAAAATCCTTTCTGAATATCATCTCACTCTGAACTAAATGCGTCTTTCTGACTGGAAGCTGACAGCTTGTTGAAGAGTTATGGACCGGACGCTTTGGTTAGGAAGCTCATTGCAAACCTTTAGTTGAAATGGCGCCTTTAACTCCCATCTCCAGTACAGAACAGAGAAAACTAAAGAGAATGCAACATTGTTTTAATCCATTTATAGTCTAAACAGCAGTTTATTTTGAGGAAATAAATAAAGGTGTAGAAGTTAATTAGATCCATGCGCAATGCACTGCACAACCAATGCGAACGCGGCTCCGCCGCTGCGAAGAATTAAACTTAACTCGCCCTGCAGTTTTAACAAATGGAGGTGAAGACGTTACCCTCCAGCACCCAGAAGGAGAGCGGTGGTCAGAAGGAGCGTGGCAGACGAAATATTTGTCGGTTTTGGAGAAG